>CAMZMU010000077.1:33215605-33346537 GCA_947311845.1 Poa pratensis
TATTCCGTAATTATCAAGCCTAAACCGGAAAAGTTTTAATCGCCTATTCACCCCCCTCTAGGCGACATCCTCGTCCTTTCAATTGGTATCAGAGCCTGGTCTCTCTTTTTGGGTTTTACGCCTAGAGAGTAAAGAATCGTTTAGAGAATTAGTGCACGATCCCACTTTTATATTCGATGGCACAAATTATGATGTTTGGAAAATTCGCATGCTTAATCTTTTTAGGGCCATGGGTCCAAATTATATTAGGAGGATTATAGATGTGGGTTTTTCTCTCCAAAGGATTCCCAAGAATTATCTTTAGAGGACGAGGAAAACTCTCATCTCGAAAATCTTGTTTCTAATGGTCTTATATGTGTTTTGAGCGATGCAGTTCTTGCTTCAATCATACCTTTTCGGAACACACATGAGCTTTGCGACACAAGCTTCAAGATATATATGAAGTGTCCAACATTATTGAGGATGATTGTTTTCCTTCCACATCCGGACGTGATGAGTTCAACTTCTTCCACTTCACCAACATGTGATTTGTCACAAGGTAATGATATGGTGAGTGTGTGATAGAAATTGCTTTGTTGATGGTGAATATTCTATTGACTGTATTTCATCTCTATCTCTTGCAATGTTCTATCTTTGGACTTAAACTCTTCTAGCACTCCAAATGTCATACATGCTAGAGTTCATAGTCCTTGCATATCATGTAATAGTTGCTTAACTAAATCTCATGATGTTATGCTCTATGTCTTGTTGCCTTGATAAAAATGCTTCTATTTCCTCTAGTATTTGTTTGGCTAACAATGTAGAGGAAACCGAATATCCTTGGAACAAGATATGGTTTTATGGTGCTTCAAGTATTTCTTCATCCTCTTCACCCATAATTCACGTTTGCCTTATGGCTATGGATTCAAAGGAATCGAATCCCGATACATGTGATGATGTGGTTGAGGAGTCTCATGAGAACATTTTGATATTGAATCCTTAACAAATAAGGGTGAGATGGTTTTTGGTGCTCTCCCCAAAGGTAGCAAACAAAGCTATCTCCTCTATGTGAAATCATTGCTTATGTTATTAAGAGTAGGGAAATCATTGAGCATTTGGAAACTCAATTTGATGAGAAATGTAAAATTGAGAGAGAAGATGCTATGGAAAAAGCATCCTTAGAAATGCTCTTGAGGAAGAGCAAGAGCTTCAAGTGTCTCTTGAGGAGAAACTTGAATCTCTTGATGAAACAAATGATCTTATTATTGCTAAAATCATTAAGGAAAGAGATCATGCTATTGCTCTATATAAAGTGCTTAAAAAGGAAAAAGTTGAATTTGGTGTTGGCAATGCTAGACTAAGTGAGGACATAGAGAGACTTGACAAAGCTCACAAGGCTTTAGAAAGTGAACACTCTCTCCTTATCAAGTCTCATGATCAACTCCAAACTCAACTATCTAAAAAGATGAGCTTGCCAAGTTCTCTTCTTCCATTTCTAATATTGATGATGCTTGTGCTACTAACTCCATTTCTTGTGAAGCATCTATTTTGAAGGAGAATGTTGAGCTAAGGGCTCAACTTAAGTTGCTAACTAGCAAGTATAGAAATAGGAAGAAACATGAAAAGCTCTCTAGCTCTAATGAGGATCTTCTAGCATCCTATGCTAAGCTAAAGTTAGCTCATGAGGCTATTATGTCAAAGGTAACATCTTGTGAGCCTCATGTGGACAATGGCACAACTTCCTCTCACAATGCTTTATTGCCATGTGCTAGTCCTAGTAATTCTACATCACATACTATTGCTAAATCTTGTGATGAATTACCTTCCATGCCTTGTTGCTCTAACAATGAAGCATCTACTTCCTCTAGTGTTTGTGTTGATACTAACCATGTAGAGGAATTAAAAGAGCTCAAGGCCCAAGTCACTTCTTTGAAGAAAGACTTGGAAAAGCGTCATGTTGGGAGGTCCACACTTGACAATGTGTTGAGTGTTCAAAGACGCCCAATGACAAGAGTGGACTTGGATTCAACTCAAACAACAAGAACAAGTCCAAGTCTATCAAGAAAAACAAGGGCCAAGAACAAGTCAAAGATTCGGCCAAGATTGTTTGCTTCAAGTGCAAAGTTGAAGGGCACCATGTTAGATCTTGCCCTTTGAAGAAGAAGCTCTTAGTGAGAAGCAACAAGGAAGAAGCCTCAAGTTCAAACTCAAGTTTCAAGTTGAAGAACGCCTCTTCCCAAGAAGAATCAAGCTACCCCTCCTCAAGTCGAGATTCCAACTAAGAAAAAGGAGGAAGCAAATGTTGCTACATATGCCGTGAGAAGGGTCACTTTGCTTCTTCATGCACTAATGGTACCTTATCCAACCCCATTATAATTGATGATGTTTATTTCTTCGGAAGGATAAGGTTGGCAATGTGTTTGCCAAATATGTTGGTACTCAAAGTGGTGTCAAGAAAAGAACCATTTGGGTTGCCAAGCCTATTGTGACTAACCTCTTAGGACCCAACTTGGTTGGGGACCAACAAGCTAAAACTTGATCAATAGGTGTTGTTGGAGGGCATTGGAGACTTGGCTATATCATGAAGAATTAAGGGATCTTCATCAATTATATTATCTCAAGCCAAGTCATTTGGATTATATTGTTCTATCTCATATCCAATGTTCCTCCTTGCGGTAACTTTTATTTAAATATATATACATTGAAAGTTGCTTGCACCCTTGCATGTGTTAGGTTTTGTACCTTGCTAGTTGGTATGTGTTGTGCTCTACTTACTTATCTTGAGTAATCAAGAATGTGTATGTTGGTTTGCACACCATGTATTTGTGTTGAGCCTTATTGCTTTTATTTGATATCTTATCTTGTTGGCTCTCTTTTTGAGAGATTAATGGACTATCCTATTTTGGAGAGTGATATGCTTCGTGCACTTCACAATCCTAAAATTGTGTATACATGAGGAATACCACTTAGTGTTGATATATTTATTATCTACTCTCTATGTGGTATGTTCTCATGAGAAATTCAAATTCTAATGTCCATTAATTATCTTGTTGGTTTGTTTGCCTCTTGTTAAGAAATTTGGATTATCACATTATGGGGGAGTAATAAGCTTTGTGCATTTTACAAACCTAGAAATGTGAACATGTGAGGTATTGCCACCTAGAATTGATATTCTTCATTATCTTATTCCTATGTGGCATGTTTCTCAAACAAGTTCCATTTGCTTAAATGCTTTTTGCCTCTCACCGTTGGATCTTGTTTGTGATGGAAGTTCTTGATATGGCTTTCTCTAAATATGTTCTCATATATCTTTTTGGGAAACCAATTGCTTCAAGCTACTCCTTGGAGTTGCTTTGCATTATCGTGTGAATATTTGAAGCTATCAAGAATATCTATTTATCTAAGCATGGCTTTCAAATCTTATTCTTTGCCATATGCTTATTGTTTGTGAAGTTGATCTTGTGTTTCATTCCTATACCACCGAGAAATATCTCTATATACTCCTTGTCCATGACAAGTGATACTCATAATTGTGGTGGAATTTGTAGATCATTTCATATTGGTTCTTGCTTTGAATTGCCTTATTTTATTGCCAAGGATTTGTTTCGATCTAACTCTCATTTTGTCTTCCTTGCATCTTTTGGATCCTTTGTTGCTCTACTTGAAATTTGTTTTGTGCTTTCTTGAGTTGGGAAAAGCAATGATCCAATTCTTTTGCATTGACATTCAAAAGTCATACTTCTTGATAATGCACGGGAAGCTATCCTACTTTGAGTAGAACACCGTTCTTTTAATTGGTATTGCAATTTTTTTGCTTTCCTTGAACATGACTAGTGTTTGAATAATATGTATGGAGAGTGATGATCCCATTTGTGTGCATTTGTATTAAATGCAAGATCATAAATAATGCACAAATCTTGGGGGAGCAATCCTATATGCTTTTGAACATTAGTTGTCTTCAATTGGCCTTTATCCCGATGACATGTCTCTTTGGAAGACAAACATTTTTCGTCTTAGTACGTTGTGCCATCATGAAAAGTGTAGAGGGTTTGGTTTATTCCTTGATGGTAGTTTCACCAATTGGTATTTTGCTTTAATTTGATATCTTCAATCATGTGTTGATTTGGGTGTTTGATATAATTTGGACAATTTTTCTTGTCACAATTGTGTGTGCTTTCTTGGTTTAAGTGGTGTTTTGTCCAAATTGTATCTCATTTGGTTCTTGAAAGTCTTGTGCATGCATATTTACTATATGTATATCTTATGGCATGCTTACTTTTGTTGATCCAATATATAGGATAAACTCCATCAAATCCTAAGGCTAAGATGTGCATGAAATTCAATTTCATATCAATATGCACATATTTATGTGGAATTTGTCCTATGTATTATAGTTGCTCTAACTACTTTGGACCCAATGAGTATGGATATCATGTTCTACTTGAATTTGTTTTAGGTACATTGAGATGCATTGAAAGCTTGTCTCATTTTTACAAGGAAGGTGTCTCCACCATGTGTTTATTGGAGACAAGCTTGGATGATCGTTAACTCTTATCTTCTACATCACCAATGCCATCTCGGTAACAAGTATCTACCTCTTGCATACACTTCTAGCTTTCAACCTTTTGTTGGTTGTATCTTGGCATGATTTCCTTTGTGCGATACTTGTTATGTTTCTCGGAGCATCCCTTCTATCACCTTATTCCTTGTGGATACTTTTGATGCTAAGATAAAATTGAGCTTTGTGCTATGCTTTTAAGCAAAGATCTTATTAGTGTATCTATGACTTCCTCTAGGATATCATGTTATTCACCGTTGTATCTATTTTGTGTGTGCGTGTTTCTTTGTGGACTTATATCTTCGTGATTGGTGTCTACTTAGAAATTTATACACATGAGAATATGTCGGATACTGGTCCCAGGAACTAGGGGTGTCTCTAAAGTGCCAGGAAACGAGTAAGGGGCTGAACACAACGTCAAACAAATCCTCAACAACCTCGGCGACGGTGCTCGTCGAGCTCGGTGAGGAACATCACGGCAGAGAGGTAACACGAGCCGCTACCCAGGTTCAGGCCCACCGTGAGGTGTAAAAGCCCTACGTCCTGCTAAGATGTATTGCACTGCTTGGAGAGGTTCACAGTACAAGGGTGCTTGCCGAGGGCACTGCTATGGCTATGGTGGACTATGGTGGAATGAGCTCCGTCTTCTTCTCAGACGTAGCTCCTTGGTTGTGGAATGTGTTGGTGAATGCGGGATCCCCCTCCTAGGTCGTACACTGGCTCCTTATATACTGGGCTTGGTCCTCTTCCCCGAAAATCTCCGGCGGGAAGGGATACCACAATGCCGCCGAGTTGGAGCACAGCGCACAGCGTCGGGGGCGTCCATGGACACGGTCCATGGCAGGGAGCACGTCGTCTTGGCAGAAAAAGCCACCGTCCAACCAGGACGGTGGGCCGGCGCTGCAGGCTTTGGGGCGCGCCCCACGGTGACGTCGCAGTTGGAGCGTAGCGGCGGCCGGCCGCTTTATCACCAATTTGGCAAGTCTTGGAGTCCGCTTTGCTTGCCGCAGCTCCTTTGACCACTTTATACACGAGAATGGCAACTGCGGCGTCTTCGTCATCACGCGCAGGCGCGCGCGTCACTCTGCGGCGGGCGCAGAGCCCATGTGCGCTCTGCAGCGGTGCAGGAGCTTGCTTCCACTTGAAGGAACCCCGCGAGGCCTGAACCCTCGCCGAGGTTTTGTAGCCGTTGACTTCTCGCGAGGGAAAACCTCCCGAGGGTGGCGCGGAGACGCGCCAGGGCCTGAAGATCTTCTAGGAGAGGCCTTCCCGAGGCAGAGGTCCCTCTCGAGGCCTCCAGGCCGATCGTTTGGTCCTTAGCAGAAATGCTCGGTCGAGCAAATAAGCCCTCGCGAGGGAAAATGCCTCGCGAGGCTCGCCAGGCTGAAAGCCTGGTCCTTAGCAGAAATTCCTGCGGAGCGTTCGAGGGCTGTGGCAGGCCGGCCCATGATACCCTGGTTTCCTGGGCCGACAGTAGCCCCCGGGCCCGCGATGGGCACGCTGGAGCTCCTCAGGCAGGCGAATCGTCGTGGGCCCAAAGAAGCCTGCGAAGCCCGAGACACGTGGAGCGTCACGGCCGGGCACGATCCCACGATCTCCTCTGAAGTAACGGGCGTGGTGGTGGGTCCCGCCACGTCCCTGTAACGGCTCGATGAGCCGATATAAGGCGAAGAGCTCGGCGCAGGCGGCCATTACTCACTCGTTCCCCTTTCTCCTCCTTCTTCCCAGCGCTCAATCCCCAATCTCCTCCTTCGCGACCTTGCTGCAATGGCGCCCAAGAAAGCCACCGCTGCTTCGAAGGGCAAGGCAGTGGCGCAGGGCGGCGAGTCCGCTGAGGCGCAGCGGGACGGCGACTTCGAGCCGGCTCTGAGCGGCTCCCGCTTCGAGACGGAGGCGCAGCTGGACAAGGTGCGCCACATGGCGGCTTCGAAGACCAACGAGCACGGCGCCACGGTGCTCAAGCGCGCGGGCAACTCCCACGGCAGCTTCTACCCCATCTTCATGCACTCTCTCTTCGCCGGGCTCGTTCCTCCCTTCTCCGATTTCTTCCTGGCGGTCCTGGAGCGCTACCAGATCCAGGTTCTCCATCTCCACCCCAACTCCATCCTCGTCCTCGCCATCTTCGCCTACCTCTGCGAGGCGTACATCGGCATTCCGCCTTCGGTGGACCTCTTCCGCAGCTTCTACGCGCTCCGGTTCACGGCGAACAAGGAGCGGTCGGGTGCGTGTCCTTCCGCATCACCGACGGCATGAAGGGCGTCTACATCCCCATCGCGCGGAACGGCGAGAACATCGTGACCAGCGTGACGAAGAAGGTGGAGGACTTCCGCAAGCGCTGGTTCCTCATGCAGTTCGGGAGCCAGAGCGCCTTCTTCGAGCTGCCTGAAGCGCCTCCGACGAAGAGGGCGAGCTGGTCCTCCAAGGGCTCAAGGGCGCGACGCTTGGCCCTGTGGTGAGGCGCTTGAGGGACCTCCGCGAGGCCGGCCTCACCGGGCAGATGGTGGCCAAGGACTTCGTGAGGCGCCGCATCGCTCCGCTCCAGAGGCACGCGGACGCGATGTGGCTGTACTCCAACCAGGGGACAAGATGCGCCTGAGCGCTACCCTCTACACGAAGGAGGAGTTGCACGCCCTCATGGAGACTCTCTTCACGTCCCCAGACATCCCCGCGCCCACTGACCAGACTGTGCCGCTTCATCGGATCGATCTCGGGCGCCGCGTCTCGCATGTGCAGGCGATGCCGAAGTTCGACCAGTGGGGCCTGGTGCCTAAGGGGCACGTTGGGCCTCGCGAGGACCCGGAGTCTGCGGCGCAGGGGGCGCCAGTTGAGGGCGATGAGGAGACGACGGAGACGCCCGCAGAGTCCGATGCGGGCGCGACCGGCGCCTCGGGAGACGCCGCTTCCTCGGCGGGGAATTCGAGCGCCTCGAAGAGTGCGGCGCCTGAAGCTGAGGTCCACGAGATCTCCTCAGGCAGCGGCGACGAGTTCGTGGTTGCCCCCTCGCGGCGTGTTGAGGGGAAGGAGGCGAGCGGATGACGATGCTTCGTCGGGCCACTGCGAGCCTCGCTCCAAGGCGATCCACGACAGGAACGCCGGGGCCCAGGAGGAGACAGAGGCACGGACGAGCGGGAGCCCAGTGCTCCGCCCGCGAAGCGGAAGAAGAGGAAGTGGGTCGACACCGCGGCGTAAGTTTTTGTACTCCCTTTCCTGTTTGATGTTGTTCTTGGTGTATGCCTCTCGAGGGGTTTCTGAGTCTTTTCCTCTCCAGACGCACTGAGGAGCCAAAGAGGCGGAGGCTCCGGAGACTTGGAGAGATCTCCGGCTCTGCCGCGGCGTCCGCGACGCCCACAACTGAAGAGGTGCACCACGAGGCCACCGCTTCCTCTCCCGAGGCTGCGACGCCACCTCCTGGGGCGGAGGAGCGCCACGAGGAGAGGGAGGAGGAGGCTGAGGTGACGACGCCGCCGCCTTCGCGGCCTGACGCTTCTCCCGCGCAGCAAGAGAAGACGCCGGAGATGGACGCGGCAAGGACCACGCCGCCGGCGAAGGAGGGCACGGCGGGAACAGCTGCGTCTGCAGAGACGCACGCTGACGTCGACATGGAGGACACCACGGTGCCGTCGCCTCCACCGAGCTCGGGCCTTGGAGGGCCTACGGTGGGCGCTGAGGCTGCCGCGGGGACGGCCTCAGCAGAGAAGGCCAACCCTGCTCCTGAGGAGGAGGAGAGTGCTCCCCAGGGGCAGAAAGATGGCGGAGCTGATGGTGGGGGCGCCTCGAGCCCCCAGAAGGCTCCCAGCGCAGAAGGCGAGGGGGGCTCTCGCCAGAGCCCCCAGAAGGCCCCTTGCACGGAAGAAGAGGGAGGCTCCCAGCAGAGCCCCCAGGCGCGCCTCGAGGACACCCAGAGCCCAAGGCGCGATGCCCCGGAGTCCTCAGCAGGCGCTGGCGCTTCCAGGCCCTCTGGAGAATCGTGGGCCCTAGCCTTGCTGGGTCGGCCCCTGTCGCAGCTCGCCGAGAGGCCGTCCTTCGCTCGGCGAGGGAGGTGCTCGATGGGCTCGAGGCCCAGCTCGCTGAGGAAGACCGCACCAGGGCGGAGGAGGTCGCCGAGCTTGCGCGGGGCTGGGCTTGCCTCCAGGAGACCGTGGAGCGCTGCCGCCGGAAGGACGAGGCAGCCCAGGCGCAACGCGAGGCGGCGCTGCGCTCTGCTGAAGAGATCCGCATCAGCGTGGTCCGCGAGGTCGAGGAGACCCTTGCGGACCTGAGCGCTAAGCGCGAGGCTCTCGAGGCGGAGACGGAGGCCAAGCATCAGGAGCTGGCGGCGCGCGAGGCGGCGGTCTCCACCAAGCACAAGGAGCTCCTAGACCGCGAGGCGGGATCATCGCCGAGTCGGAGACCGTGCGGCAAGGCCTGGAGAAGCTCCGCGAGGACCTGCGTGTCCGTGAGAACCAGATGGTGCAGCGCGGGCAGAACTTGATGCCCGCGAGACCGAGCTACGCAAGCGCGAGGAACAGGTCGAACAGATCGAGAAGGATCAGTCTGCGCAGCGGGAGCACCTGGAGTCTCGCGAGAGCAAAGTCACTCAAGACGAGGCGTTCTACCAGAAGCGCCTCGCGCTGACCAACGAGAACCTCCGCAAGAAGGAGGAGCAGCTGGCGGAGGAGTCCGCGACCAAGGAGCAGCTCTTCCGCGACAATTGCAGGAAGGACTTCGCGGACAAGGCCAAGAAGCAGGAGCGCGCTTCACGAAGAGACGCAACGAGCTCGAGGCCCGCATCAGGGAGCTTGAGGCTCAGAAGAAGCGATTCGACTCCCGCCTTCATGACGCTGTGGAGGCTCGGAAGCACGCGGAGCAGGACCTTGCCTCCTTGACGCAGGACATGAACGAGATGCAGCAGCAGGTGGGGCCTGTTGTGGAACTCGTCGAGGAAGCTCGGCGGAGCGCTCTGACTGCGCAGGTCTTGTCGCGCCAGCGGGAGCGCATGTTTGCTTCCTTGGTGAGGCGCGCGGCCGTGCGGGCCGCCTGGGGACCGAAGCCCCCAGGCTCTCTGTCGAGGGGAACTCCGACGTCGCCCTACCTTGGCTTCTTCGAGCAGCTCCTCACCAAGTTTGAAGAGGTCGTGACGAACCTCGACGACTTGGTCGACACCGAGAGCCGCGAGCTCCTTGGCGTCGCGATCGGCCAAGTCTTCGCCAACCTTGCACACCTCCACCCCGGCTTCGATTTCGCGTCTGTGATGGAGCCTCTGGAGAAGGAGCTCGCCTCGAAGCTGGACGCCTCGGTGTGGGACGACGTGGAGAAGTACACTCAACGCTTCAAGAGGGTCGAGGTCGAGGAGAGCGACGACGAGGCTGGTGCTGAGGAGGTGGATGACGAGGACGTCGACGGCGACGACGACAACCCCGCTGCTTAGGTTGCCCCTGTAGAGAGATGTGCCAAGGGCATAGTTATCTTAAGACTTGTTGCTTTTATTTCGTGCTGGTTTGTAAAGACACTTTTACTTTGTGCAAGTGTGAGTGCCCCTCGGGAGGCCTTTTATCTGTTCCCTCATGTCTTTTTCGCTCTACGTCGTTAGGACCCTGCTCTTAGCGCAAATAGCACCGCCGCTTCGGTATGCCGGAGTCAGGGCTCGACAAGGCCGGGGGGTGCGTAAGGCTTAGAGAGGTAAGAGCCCTCGAGGCGCGATGCTCAGGGGCTCCCCTTTGACGTGCAAGCAGCCCATGAGGCGTAAGAGAGAAAAGAGAGGCTCGAGGGGCGACAAAACCAGCGAGAGGGAAAAGAGCTCATGAGGCGTAAGTTCTGGACTTAGCTCTGGCGAGACGCCTGCTTTGTAGAGGGTGTTGTGTTCCTGGTGAGGTGTTTCCCTCTCGAGGCTGCCTGAGGCTGGCTTGGAGCTTTTGGAGCCCTGCAAGGCGTCTTGTTCCCTGTGTTGGAGAGAGAGAGAGGCGAACCCACAAGCAAAGCATAGTTGTACAACTCATGCGCGCTCATAGATTTCCTCATGGGTATCTCACGAGGAGAATAAGCACCAAGGTCCTTGGTGAGGTGACGTGCATGGGAGCTAACCCACGAGTCAGAGCTCTTTGGTGAGATAACGGTCGTGGGCGGAGAGCCACGAGTTAGAGCTCGGATCCTTTGGATTTTACGATGCTGCTGGGATGCTCCCGAGACACAGGCACCGTGCTCAGCCCCCGCTCGCGAGGTGCGCATGGGGAAAAATGTGAGCGCGAATGAAATGTAAGAAAAAACTCACCAAGCAATATTACATAACGGCGCCGAAGCGCAATAGGTTCATGATGACCTGAAATTGTTCATTACACTTGGCGAGGCCAAGACAAAGTCCGCCATGTCTGGGCATGGGGTTCCACATGGAGTGGCTGAGGCTTCCCGCGGCCCGTGGCGACGCGTTGTAGAGCTCTCAGTGGAGATGGCCCTCGTGAAGGGAAAGCTTGGTGAAGCTGGGAGGTGAAGACGCGTGCTTCCCTCTTGAGACAAAAAATGCCTGCCGCGACGTGATCACGGGTAGAACTTGCGTAGGTGCTCGATGTTCCATGGATTTTTGATCGGATCGCCGTCTTCCGTCTCGAGCCGCACCGCCAGGCCTGGCGATGTGCGCGACCCTGTAGGGGCCTTCCCACATGGGTGAGAGCTTGTGGAGGCCTTCTCTGGAGAGGATCCTCCTGAGGACGAGATCGCCTGTCTCGAGGGTGCGCGGCCGTATGTGGCGGCTGTGGTAGCGGCGTAGGTCTTGCTGGTACTTCGCCGCTCGGAGGGCGGCACGGCGGCGTAGTCCATCGAGCAGCAGCAAGTCGTCGTTGTGGAGCTCCTCTTGGTTGTCCTCGTTGAAAGCAAGGATCCGTGGGGACCCATGCTTGATCTCGGTGGGGAGGACTGCTTCAGCGCCATAGACGAGAGCGAACGGCGTTTCTCCAGTGGGCTTCGTGGCGGTGGTGCGGATGGACCAGAGCACGGAGGGGAGCTCTTCAATCCAGTTCTTGCCGTGGGCCTTGAGGCGATTGAAGCTTCTTGTCTTGAGGCCTTGAGCACTTCTGCGTTCGCCCGCTCAGCCTGCCCGTTGCTTCGTGGATGAGCCACCGAGGCGAAGCAGAGCCGTGTGCCGAGACTCTCGCAGTAGGCCCTGAAGATGCCGCTGGTGAACTGCGAGCCGTTGTCGGTGATGATGCGATTTGGCACGCCGAAGCGACAGGCCAGGCCTCTGATGAATTTCACCGCTGATCTCGCCGGGATGGTGCGCACCGCTTCAACCTCCGCCCATTTGGTGAACTTGTCGATGGCGACGTAGAGGTAGCGGTAGCCCCCGCTGGAGCGTGGGAAAGGTCCCAGGATGTCCAG
The DNA here is from genome assembly GCA_947311845.1 of Poa pratensis. Taxonomy (NCBI): domain Eukaryota; kingdom Viridiplantae; phylum Streptophyta; class Magnoliopsida; order Poales; family Poaceae; genus Poa; species Poa pratensis. Next base: position 33,227,490 of record CAMZMU010000077.1, read on the forward strand.
CCCCCAGACCGCGAAGGGCCAGGAGAGAGGGATGGTCTGGAGCCCCAGTGCGGGCTGGTGGACTTGCTTGGCGTGGAACTGGCACGCCTCGCAAGCCTGGACAACGGCGGTTGCATCTTGAAGTACTGAGGGCCAATAGAAACCACTCCTGAAGACTTTCCCTGCGAGGGTGCGTGATGATGAGTGGTGGCCACATTCTCCACTGTGTATGTCCTTGATCAGCTGGCGGCCTTCTTCAGGGGGACGCATTTTAGTGCAACTCCATTTGGACGCTTGCGGTACAGGTCTCCCTCGTGAAGGCAGTATGACTTGGCCTGGCGAGCAACTCTCTCTGCTTCTGCGTCCTCTTCAGGGAGGACTCCGTCCCTGAGGTACTCCTTGAGCTCATCGATCCAGCCCGTCTCTTGGTGTGTCATGGCCAGCAGCAGGCGTTCCCCTGTGGGTGGACCGCAGCTGGTGCTCCAGATGTTGGTGGTGGTGGGAGCTCTTCGTCCGTGTTCATCTCGACGCTTCTTTGGCTGTTTCACCGATGCCCTGGTGAGCCTCTCTCGAACACGCCCGCCTGCTGGGCTTCTCTGCGTGATGCTCGCCTGGCGATGTCGTCGGCCTCCTGGTTCTCCCTTCGTGGGATGTGCCTGAGCTCCATCCCCTTGAAGTGTTTCTCGAGCTTGCGGACCTCCTCGAGGTAAGCGGCCATATGGCCGTCCTTAGGCGTGTAGCTCTTGTTGGAGAAGTTGACGAGGAGCTGGGAGTCGCCCTTGATGAGTAAGCGCTTGATGCCGAGGGCGATTGCGGCTCTGAGCCCGGCGAGGAGGCCCTCGTACTCGGCGATGTTGTTGGAGACCTTGTCTGTCGTGAAGCACAGCTGGACGGCGTAGTAGAGCTTGTCGCCCTTGGGTGAGGTCAGGACGACGCCAGCCCCAGCGTTCTGGCATGCGAATGCTCCGTCGAAGTGCATGGTCCAGTGGCTTGGCCGTGTCTCCTGCTGGCGTGGATTCTGCCTCATGAGGCTCTTCTTGCTGCGTGTCTGTCCACTCGGCGACGAAGTCAGCCAATGCTCTCCCCTTGATGACCCTGGTGGTGTCGAAGCGCAGGCCAAAAGGTTGCAGCTCAATGTTCCACCCTGCGACGCGGTCAGTGGCGTTTGGATTGCGCAGGATCTGCTCCAGAGGGAATGATGTGACCACCGTGATGGGGTGGCCCTGGAAGTAGTGGCGCAGCTTCCTGGAAGCGATGAGGAGCGCGAGGAGGAGCTTCTGCTGCATAGTGTACCGCTCGCGAGCATCTCGCAGCACAGTGCTGACGAAGTAGACGGGATGCTCGACGAGGGCTGTCGATGGTGACGCAGCGCTGGGTTCCTCGGGAGCCTTGTCGAGCCTCTCGAGAGGTGGACCCTCGACGAGGGTGCCTTCTGGTTGCGCGGGCTCGGCATGGGGCTCAGGGCCTGAAGAGGATGTTTCCTTGTCGGGGGGATCTGGGCTTGGCGTGGCGGTGTCCTTCTTGGCGAGGACTGGCTCTTCCCTTTCTGCCACCAAGGCTGCGCTCACTGTTTGTGGAGTGGCTGATAGGTACAGCTTCAGATGCTCGCCGGGCCTTGGGGCAACCATGACAGGTGGGCTAGCCAAGTACTTCTTCAGGTCTTCAAATGCCTTGTCCGCCTCAGGCGTCCACTTGAACGTGCCAGACCGCTTCATGAGCTTGAAAAATGGCAGCGCCCTCTCGCCGAACTTGGAGATGAAACGGCCGAGGCTGGCCATGCATCCCGCGAGGCGCTGCATGTCCTTAAGGCGACGAGGTGGCTGCATCTCTTCTATGGCTTTGATCTTGTCAGGATTCGCTTCTATGCCGCGGTGAGACACTAGGAACCCGAGGAGTTTGCCTGACGGTACCCCGAAGACGCACTTGGCGGGGTTCAGCTTGATGCTTACTTTGCGCAGGCTGGCAAAGGTCTCCTCGAGGTCCTCCATGAGGGTGTGCTCTTCGCGAGTCTTGACCACGATGTCGTCGACGTAGGCTTCTGCATTTCTTCCCATCTGAGCCCCCAAGGCCTTCCTCATGAGCCTCTGGAAGGTGGCGCCGGCGTTCTTCAGGCCAAAGGGCATGCAGACGTAGCAATACACACCACAAGGGGTGAGGAATGCTGTCTTCTCCTCATCCTCCTTCGCCATCTTGATCTGGTGGTAGCCTGAGAAGGCATCCAGAAAACAGAGGAGGTCGCAGCCGGCGGTGGAGTCCACGATCTGGTCTATCCGAGGCATGGGGTACGGGTCCTTGGGGCAGGCCTTGTTGAGGTCGGTGTAGTCGATGCAGAGCCTGCCGCCCCCGGTGTGCTTGGGAACGACCACCGTGTTGGAGAGCCATGTGGGGTGTGGAACTTCTCTGATGATGTGCGCTTCTTTTAACTTCTCTACTTCCTTGATGATGAACTCTTGCTTCTCTGGCGCCTGGCGCCGTGCTTTCTGCTTCACGGGGCGTGCGTTTGGACACACGGCTAAGTGGTGCTCGATCACCTCCCTCGGTACTCCGGACATCTCTGACGGTGTCCATGCGAACATGTCAGAGTTTGCCCTGAGGAAGGCGACGAGCGCGCTTTCCTATTTGGGAGGCAAGCCAGCGCCTATGGTGACGCTAGCCCCCGAGCCGCTGGCGTCCAGTGACACCTTCTTCGTGGCTGCCTGCTCCTGTGAGAACAGCTGCTTCTTCTTCGCGGGCCTCTCGAGGGGCTCCATGTCCTCATCAGCGGGGAATGCCACGGCAGCGGCCTTGTAGGCGGTCTCGACAGAGCGCATTGCGTCCTGGACTTGACCGTGGATGGCGATGGTGCCGCCGCTGCCTGGAAGCTTGACGATGTTGTAGGCATGGTGAGTGACAGCCATGAACTTCGCGAGGGCGGGGTAGCCGAGGATGGCGTTGTAGGGCAGGCCAATGTGTGCGACGTCGAAGTCGATCTGCTCGGTGCGGTAGTTCTGCGGCGTGCCGAAGGTGACCGCGAGCCTCACCTGCCCCAGAGGTGTGGTGGAGCCACTTGTCACCCCCGTGAAGGGCCTAGAGGGCATGAGCCACTCGTAGGGCACTTGAAGCTGCTCGAAGGTCTCGACAGAGATGACGTTCAAGCCCGCACCCCCATCTATAAGCGTCTTGGCGACGGCGATGTTGTTGATGATGGGGGTGCACACCAGTGGGATGGTGCCTACTGCCTTGGTCGACTTGGGGTGGTCCTTGGAGTCGAAGGCGATGGTGTACTGTGACCACTTGAGGGGCTGGGAAGCCTCAAGCCCTGGAAGCGCTGCGCTGACCTCGCGAGAGAATTGCTTGAAGTGGTTGTTGGACTTGGGCGCTTGGGACCCGCCGAGGATGCAGGCTATTGCCCCCTGAGGGGCCTGGTAGCCCCCAGGGTTCTCGTCGGGGAGGTTGCCGTTTGCCCAGCGTTATTCCCCCGAGCCCTGTGCTGGAAGTTGTGGCGTCCACCTCCGCGGCCACCACGGCCTCCGCCGCGGCCGCCGCGGCCCTGGTTCTTCTCCCGCTCCTTGCTGAGCTGCTTGAGCTCCCAGCAGTCTCAGTGGCGTGGTTGTGCCTGTTGTGGTAGATGCAGTATGGGCGATTGTCCGCCTTTTTCTCTTCAGCCGCCGGAGAGGCCTCGCGAGGCTGCTTTGCGTCAGGCTCTGCCGCGAGGATGGCGGTGGTCTTGCGCTTCTCTGCAGGCTTCTTCTTGCTCCTGGACCCCTCTGGAGGGTCCTCCTCCACTTCCTTCTTGACGAAGAGGAGGCCCTCTTCAGCCTTGGCGCACTTGTCAGCCAGATCAAAGAGCTTCACCACAGAGGAGAGGGTGTCGTGGATGCCGAGCTTCTCGAGCATCCTGTGGTTCGTGACGCCCTCCCTGAAGGCGGAGATGACGTGCGAGTCCGGGATGTTCGGAATCTTGTTGCGGACCTGGCTGAAGCGCTGGATGTATCTGCGGAGGGTCTCGTCAGGCTTCTGGCGCACCGCGCGAAGGTCGTTGTAGGTGAGCGCGCGTTCGTAGGTGCCCTTGAAGTTGGCGACGAAGACCTTGCAGAGGTCCTCCCACGTGTCGATGGTGTTCTCGGGGAGGTTCATGAGCCACGAGAGCGCGGAGTCCTTGAGCGCCATGGAGAGCCAGTTGGCCATCACCTTGTCGTCGCCTCCGCAGCTGGATGGAGACGGTGTAGAGCTGCAGGAACTCCAGAGGGTTGGTCCTGCCGTCGTAGCGTGGAGGGAGGTCTGGCTTGAACTTCACAGGCCAGACGACGCGGCGCAGGTTGCGGGTGAAGGCGGTGCAGCCCGTGGCGTATGTCACGGCGCCACCAGCGAGTACGCCGCGGTTCTGGCGACCTGCAGCGGCAATCTCCTGCACGACGCGGTTGTGGCGGTCCCTCTGGCGCTCGATCTCCACGCGGGCATCCGCCGGAGTCCGCTGCACAATCTGGCAGTCGTGCGGCGAGGATGCGTGCGACGCGGCGCGGTGGTTTGCTGCCGGAGCTGCAGCTGGAGGAGGTGGCGGAGGCGGAGGGGGAGGAGGAGCGCCGTGCGCTATGTTCCCCTCGCGTCCGGAGTGGCGCACCAGCGAGCGAGAGGGTGCTGGTGCTGCAGTGGTGGCGGCAGGAACGGCGGCGGCGTTGATGAGCTCCTCGAGACGCCCAAGCCAGTTGTCGTGGCCCGCCTGCGTGGGACGGTAGCGCAGCAGCTCTTGCGCCATCAGCAGCGCGGTGGCTGGACTGGGCGCTGCTCGGCCCATCGTGGAGGCGCTCTCGCGCCTGGATGGGTGCAAGGAGGAAGCTCCCTCGCCCTCGCCGTCGTTGCCGCTGCCGTTGCCGCCGTCGTCCTCAGGGTGCTCGACGCGCGGCTCGGCGTTGCGCTCTGAAGCGCGGTTGGCGCGTGGGCGACCACGCGGGTTGTGGTTGGCGGCGGGCTCGGTGTTGGCCCTGCCGGACGTCCGTCGCGCGAGACGCGCAGCTCGCGTGTCAGTCATGGCGCGGAGAGGTTGAAGAAGTTGAAGACGCGCCTCAGCCCCCTACCTGGCGCGCCAAATGTCGGAGACTAGTCCCAGGAACTAGGGGTGTCTCTCAAGTGCCAGGAAACGAGTAAGGGGCTGAACACAACGTCAAACAAATCCTCAACAACCTCGGCGACGGTGCTCGTCGAGCTCGGTGAGGAACATCACGGCAGAGAGGTAACACGAGCCGCTACCCAGGTTCAGGCCCACCGTGAGGTGTAAAAGCCCTACGTCCTGCTAAGATGTATTGCACTGCTTGGAGAGGTTCACAGTACAAGGTGCTTGCCGAGGGCACTGCTATGGCTATGGTGGACTATGGTGGAATGAGCTCCGTCTTCTTCTCAACGTAGCTCCTTGGTTGTGGAATGAGTTGGTGAATGCGGGATCCCCCTCCTAGGTCGTACACTGGCTCCTTATATACTGGGCTTGGTCCTCTTCCCCGAAAATCTCCGGCGGGAAGGGATACCACAATGCCGCCGAGTTGGAGCACAGCGCACAGCGTCGGGGGCGTCCATGGACACGGTCCATGGCAGGGAGCACGTCGTCTTGGCAGAAAAAGCCACCGTCCAACCAGGACGGTGGGCTGGCGCTGCAGGCTTTGGGGCGCGCCCCACGGTGACGTCGCAGTTGGAGGTAGCGGCGGCCGGCCGCTTTATCACGAATGGCAACTGCGGCGTCTTCGTCATCGCGCGCAGGCGCGCGCGTCACTCTGCGGCGGGCGCATAGCCCATGTGCGCCCTACAGCGGTGCAGGAGCTTGCTTCCACTTGAAGGAACCCCGCGAGGCCTGAACCCTCGCTGAGGTTTTGTAGCCATTGACCCCTCGCGAGGAAAACCTCCCGAGGTGGCGCGGAGACGCGCCAGGTCTGGAGATCTTCTAGGAGAGGCCTTCCCGAGGCAGAGATCCCTCTCGAGGCCTCCAGGCCGATCGTTTGGTCCTTAGCAGAAATGCTCGGTCGAGCAAATAAGCCCTCGCGAGGGAAAATGCCTTGTGAGGCTCGCCAGGCTGAAAGCCTGGTCCTTAGCAGAAATTCCTGCGGAGCGTTCGAGGGATGTGGCAGGCCAGCCAGGATACCCTGGTTTCCATTGGGCCGACAGAATAGTTACATCTTTAATTGGTATTCCAATTCTTTAGTGACCACCTCTTATTGCTTTGGATTCTTTGGTGGTTTCTAAATGTCACAAGCTTTGTTTTTTTATGCTTTTGCATCTTAATAAGCTTGTGGGCCTATTTTGCTAGATGTTCTTTGGTTTGTGTTCTAAATTATCTCGGAGGGAGTGAGGATTCCATGTTGTTCACAACATATTAAAGTGAAAATCCTACTTTGTGCACGTACCTTGGGGAGTTCCCTCTTGATTTTCAGAACACTTTTTCGGATCCTTTTGATTGCTTGCTTCTTTCGTCGAAGTATCTTTCTCTTTGTTATTCTTTTGCATTTTTTGGATCCTCGATATAGTTTGATCTCCCTCCATCTATTCGTCATTGGATATGTGTATTTGATTTCACTCATATCATGAGAAATGCACACATTATGGGGGAGTTCTTATTATATTGGCCTTTTTACTTTTTCACCCATTTTGGCAATGGATGCCAATGGGGGAGAAATTTAGAGGGTTTATGGGAACATAGTTTTGTTCTCTTGCATCCTTGCTTGTTGTGTTGCTTGGTTGCTTAATTCATTATATAAACCCTCATAAAAGGGATTGTCCTCAATTACCAAAATGGGGGAGATTGAAAGTGCAGTTGCCCCCATGCGTGGTTTTGTTAATTAATGACAATCCTTTGGACTAATGTTTATATTGAGTTATTCTTGTAGGTTTTTCCGTTGGCATCGCTTGAACTCCATGTGTTGGATTCAAGGTTGTATGCCATCAAGATCATTGATTATGATGGACATATTTGATATGATCAAGAAGATGAAAAGATACAAGGTTGATCAAGACTAAGTGCAAAGAGTGGTTTCAAGTTGATCAACACACAAAGCTAAATGATATACCATGTGGGATCATGTAATCCAATGGTATGGTAAGAAATTGTCCATATAGCTTTGTGAACTAACCCATTATGTGGGTGGCTGCGAGCGCAGGAACTCGGTGAGAGTGTTGCACTCATTCCTCCGTGCATTCTGCTGCACCAACTGCTCAAGCAAGCGCTCATTGCGCCTACGGTTCTCCTCAATGGCCATCAAGACTTCAGCCATCGAGGGTGGTGGCGGCAGATCCTCCTCATCATCATTGTGGTTACCGCGACCACCACGGCCTCACGACCTCCTCGAGCCATTCTGGAGATTCAACAATGACACAATTAGTATCTTTCTCCGAATGGTCGAACAATAGCCTTAGCGTCTTCACAAGTACACAGACTAAGGACGATAATACTTGCGAGAAGGAAAACGACAAGATAGAACTTGGTCGAAGGTCAGCATCATGTGCTACTAGCGAGAGTTAAGAAATCACAACTTAACACACTCTAGTTGACACAATCCGGGACCTTATGTTCAAGTCCGTGGGTTAAAACCCAAAGAAAAGATCAAAAGAGTTGATTTGGTAGAAATATCTGAGTTGATTTGGGATTGCAACGCAGCGGGAGCAACGTGACACATAACACTAAAGGTCGAACCCAACCCCGTTTCTCCTAATTTTGAAGTAACAGGTGAGAAGTAAAACCTTTAACTCAAATCGAGATAAGATTGCTCCGAGAGTAGAGTGTAACCAGATAAGGAGTAAAAAGAATCCTAAGATGGTTTCACAACTCATTTTTAGGTTAAAATATTTTCACAAACACTAGACTCAACGTCGACCAGTAGAACGGTTTCCTACAGGCAGTACCGCTCTGATACCAACTTGTGGCGCCCCGACCCGACTGCTATACAGTGATGCTGTGTGTCACCGGTTAAGCGATACAACCGGAGGTTACGGGTTTACCAATCCCCGCCAAAACCTTTGGCAGGCGTTGCTGGGTACACCTCACTCCAGACAACGCAACACCCCGATTGATGCCTCAACACAGGCACAACTATCAAAGCATAATAGTAAGATCAAGACTTGTGGAACAACTGGCACATCACAGACTCTACGACACAAAAACCACATATAGTTCAACTCTTATACAGAGAAAGATAGCAAATGACAACCAGAGGTCACAGACCCAACATTACATCAAGCGGAAGCAAAGTAGGTTGTTCTAAACAACAAGAACCAAATTATGGCCTAAGAGGCCTACAGATAAACATCACAACGCCAGCTGCTCCAGGATGTCCCAAGCTGCCACCTGGGAACCCCAGACTACTCGTCGACGTCCACAAAGAACCCACCTTCGAGGTCGGTGAAGTCCTCCTCTGAAACAAAAGCAAAGACGTTGAGTTCGACGAAATCGCAAGATTAAGAGCTAATATATGCTCGATGATTGGTTTTCAAGGTTTTATGGCTCTTTTGCATAAAGCTGATTTCATTTATGAAAAACATAAGTCAAAGGCATCGACTATTCAGAAATTTTCAAAAGAGGTAAGAAGTACTCTTCCTTTCATCACCTTCCATCATCAACCACTGTACCTGTTTATCAAAGGCACCTCCCCGAATCACCCTCGAGGAAGTCAACCTTACCTTCGTGGAAATTGGTACCTCTAGTACCCAAGTTTTAATCATTCCGTTTAAGTTATTCTATGATCATCGTCCATTCCCAAGTCGTCCTTAACCGTGGACACGGCTTTTCGAAAAGATTTAACCCTGCAGGGGTGTACAAATGTTTGCCACGCGTACCGTCCGACCCATTACCTGCGCATTAGCTCTCTTCCTTGGAAAGCCGGCTGGGTGGGAGCGGTGTCGACTTCTCCCTCGTTAAGGACTTTCCAGGATCATCAGTGGCAGTAGGGCTGCCAGGATCACAACACCCCGCCCACGGCCACTTATTTTCCTAACACCACCATCCTCATCTCAGTTCAACACCATCACGCACGCGCAAATGGAAAGCCAAACTAGAGGACCCTGGCTAGCCCCGCTCGAGTTATTTAGTCTATGAGGGTTCCTGCAATTGCATAGGCCTCACGCATGGTTGCACGCTCAGTCTTGGTTCAGGAGGTACAGAACTCGCACCTAGACGGCAAGAACGAGACAACCCACCACATTCCATGTGGCCTCTCATCCCCACCTTCTTAGCATTTTATTATCCACCTCCACAATTCTCCACCATCAACATCACTGTCACAAGTTAACACCTGTTTCCAGCCTTCACCATCCCTAGTACAACTAGGCATTTCACTAGGCATGGCTAAGCACTTGCATAGCATAGTAAGTATTCCATGGCCAACAATACAAACCTATGGTAATAGGAAGGTAAAACAGGTATTGGCAACAGGATTCTAATGCAACTAGTAGGATACTCTAATCCAAGCAAAAGACATTTAGAACCGCATGCAATATTATAGTGGAGAAAATAATTGCGGAAAATAGGATAAGATATGCTCAGAGGGGGATTACGCTTGCCTTGTTGATACGGGTGGTAGTAGGGATCGTCACGATACGGGGGTGGCACTTCACCTCCTTGATCTACCGATGCACAAACAACACCGGGAAAACAATCAAACACCACACATGCTAACATATGCAATGCACAATCACATGATGGCATGCCAATTCAAATGCACCATAAAAGTATTGAACAAGATCAACAAGTTAAATGGGGTCCCCATTATATTATTTGCATCATTTGGAATAACCCCATATTAAAACTTAGTGATTCTAGTGCTACTAGAGGTACATTATGGTAGTTTTGATCAAATATGCATGAAGATGATGATTCTGGGTGATTTATCTTTTCTGAACATTTTTGGTATAAGGGACACATTTTTCGGAGGTCCGGAGAAAAAGTTATGATATTTCTAATTTCCTCTTTTAAACTTATGATTTAATTAAGTTATTTATAACAACCACAAAATTTTAATTACTCGAACTAGCGCGAGAGAGATGGGACACGTGATTCATCGGGGGTTCGATGTCTCTCTAAGGCGCGAAGGAGTAGCCGGAACTAAGCGCAGAGGAGAGGAAAAAGGAAAAACAGAATCAGAAAAAAAAAGGAAAACTGCCTAGCCGGCCTGTGGCCCGGCTGGGCCGGTGGTGAGGCGGCCTGGCTCCAGAGGACTCCGGCCTCTCGGCCGGTTTGGGCCGGCCCAGCAGCCGGGTAGTGGCCCGAAGGACACGGCACACAGCCCGGTCGGGCCGTCTCCACGGCCGGGCACGCGCGAGAGGGGATGTGCTACGGCGACGGCGACGAACGACTACGGCGACGGCGAGCTAGTGCGCGAAGAGGAAGGGGAAGGGGACCAACACGAGCCAGCAGCTCACCACGAGCGCGGTGGAGTGGTCGGGGAGGTCGGAGGTGGACGGCAGCGACGGGAACCGTCCGCGGCGGAGCTCGGCGATGCTCGGTCGACCGCGAGGAAGAAGAAGGTGGCGTCGTCGATTTCCAGCCTCCCGCCTCGATTCCTCCAGCGTGGATGTACAGCACGGCGAGGCGGAGCTGGTGGGGGCCGTGGATTTGCCGGGGAAGCCCTCACACGGCGGCGACGCGACGGTCAACGGCGGCAGCCATTGCGGCTCGGGGGAGAGGAAAACGGTAGGGAGATGGGGAGCAGAGGGGGCAGGAGCGAGTGGAGCAGCTCGTGGTGCTCGTCTCAGCGCAGGGAAGAGCAGAGGAGGAGGGCCCGGCGAGCAAGGAGGGCGTGGCGAGCTCGCGGTGCGGCGCGAGCACGGCATGCTCGTGCGGTCGCTACAGTGGGGAAGAAGCCATTTTTACAAACAAGTCCCTGGAAGTTTTAGAACCATCACGGATAGGTCCTTTCTCCTTTTAAAATTAAAACCAGTAGCAATTCCCGAATTTAATTAGGGCACTAAACAATTTTAGAAAAATCTGCAAAAATTTGGGTAGCCTCCCAACAACATGTAAAGGCACCACAAAAATTGGCATGTTGAAATAAAATAGTTTGGTACCACTTTGTCCATATAGTTAAAAATAGGGCATTTTGCTAAATCCAAATATTGCTTCTTTGGAAAATATATAGCAATTGCAAAATACTACTTTTGGAACTCTGGGAGCTTCCTTGACAAATAAGAGATGTCATAGTATTTTTGTTTTGCAACTTTGGTTGCCACATTGTTTGGAGGTGTTGTTGAAACAGAGTTGGCATTTTGTTTTCCCATATTGCCAAACCAAGTTAGTGTGTTGCTTAGCAATTTCAATTGGTTGCAATGATGCATGCATGGAATGCAAAAAGTGAAAATTTTACCCATGGTTTGCATTACCGGAAGTGGGCTATTACAGAGTGGCACTCCCATCTTGGTGTATGGGGGAGCGTTATGTGAGTCTTCACCAAGCAAAGCGCAATCAAGAAAGGTGGTCCACTTGAAGAGATCAAGATCGTCATCATCTAACTCAAGTGGAATGCGCAAGGCAAAGGTATGATCTTGATAGGGTTTCTATTTTACCGGTCTCGTGGTATTAGTAGGAGACCGGGTTATAGGATAGACGGCGTACTATCAAGAGGGGCTCTCAAGTGAGTAACTTGATTGCATCTTTATGGAGAGCTCAAACCTTTGCACACTTGGCATATCATCTTTCTTGGTTCTTATTTGGCTTTTATCCATGTGAGAATTTAGAGTTTGTGTTCATCTCTATACCAAGCTCTAGTTCATCAAAAATGGATTTCATATGAATATCTTGTTGCGTTTTTTATGTTGGAGGATTTACCGGTTGTTCCTTTTTTAGAGAGGTTTACATTTCTATATTTGGTTTTATCCTCCATCTTTGGACTATGATGTTTCTCTGCATGATCTTGAAGGGATCTTCGTTACGATTCCAACGAGCCCAAGATCATCAAAATCGGAGTACGGATGAAAAAATTATTGCAGTTTTCGTTTTGGTGTTTCTGTCAGTTTTCAGACAATCGGATATTCCGACACAAACTTGGATCGGAATATCCGACCTGGTTTTTTTCGGACGCGAAAACGGCTAAGGACTTTAAAAGCAGTGCGTACTGGAGTTTTTCGGAATATCCGATCAAGGTTGATTCGGATTATCCAATTCTCAAGAATTGCTCGAATTCGGCTAAGCACTTTTGACAACCCTGTTTGTGGCGCTCTAGAGTTTGTCGGATTATCCTATCTAACTTGGATTGGATAATCATGTCAGTCGGATTATCCTATCCTAACTTGGATCGGATAATCCTACCAGTCGGATTATCCTATCAAACTTGAATCGGATAATCCTATGTTTTCTGGCTGCAACGGCTCTTTTTCGTGGGGACCTATATAAGGCCCCCTTTCTCCTCCAGCCAGCCAGCTCTGCCCAGCACGATTTTCTCTCTCTCCCCCACCATTGTTGACCTTGCAAAGCTTCCCTCTCTCTCATTTTCTCCCATGATTCTTGCATATCTTTGAGTGAAAAGAGAGAGGAGATCTAGATCTATATTTCCACCAATCCATCTCTCCTCTAAGTGAGGGGAACCCTTTCGATCTAGTTCTTGAAGTTCCATTTGTTGAGTTCTTCTTTGTTCTTCCTCTCTTCTCCCCCCATAAGCATTAGTTGCTTGTGTTGGGATTTGAGAGTGAAGGATTTGAGCACTTGTGCTCTTGCCATTGCTTTGTGCATCGATTTGTGCTCTCCACGAGGATTCGTGGAAGTTGAAAGCTTGTGAACTTGTTACTCTTGGGTCTTTGGACCCTAGACGCCCGTGTGGTGGTTGAGACCTTTTGTGGTCACTTGTAGCTGTTCAGGAGCCCCCAATTCGGTTGTGGGTGTGTGTCCCGGATCGTTGTTGTAAAGGCTCCGGTTTCCGCCTAGAAGGATTCCGATAGTGGAAGGTGAACCAATCCTTTGTGGTGCGGTTCATCGGAGAATAGGGTGAGCCTTTGTGGCCTTGAGATCGACCTTTGTGATGCCTCACACCTCTCCAACGAGACGTACTCCCCTAAAAAAGAGGAACTCGGGAATACATCATCGTCTCCGCGTGACTCGGTTATTTCTATACCTGAGCTCTTTACTTATGCACTTTATATTGTGATAGCCTTCGTGTTTGAAGTATTCTATTGCTATCACCTTGTTACTTGTCTTGCTTAGCATAAGTTGTTGGTGCACATAGGTGAGCCTAGTTTATTTAGGTTGTTGGCTTGCTAATTTAAACACCTAGTTTTATTCCTCAATTATCAAGCCTAAACCGGAAAAGTTTTAATCGCCTATTCACCCCTCTAGGCGACATCCTTGTCCTTTCATATGACGGCCGACCTTGCCACTTTGACACCGAACAAAAGGGTTTGGTTCGCAAAGAAGCAAAAGTGGTTCATGGAGCGAGATGATTGATCATTTCATTTGTGGTAAGTGGTTGATGGACCTATGGCCGGGGCATGGAAGTGGTCTCGTGTAAAATTGGGTACACTATTTGTATGCCGACATGGCATAGCATGACTATTGTTGCTAACAAACTTATATGCCAGCGTGGCAAGTTTATTTTGCATGACTTCCTAGCTTATTTTGCTTAAATGTGTGAAATTTGGTTGTACCAAAAAAAGGCCAGAGCGGACCAAATGGGTCAACCCGTTGGGTGCACTAGCAAGAAAAAGCCGGGCATGGACCGGATGCCGTCCGTTTGGCGACCCAAACATACAAAAAAACGAACAAAAAACATGTTCGTTTGGGTCGTGGCGCTGAAGTTACCCTAATCCCATGTTTAGGTGTTCTGACTAATAGGCATATTGGTAAAACTAGTCCATGTCCTATGTGCAATACTGCATGTCAAGATATTCGGCACACTTTTTTTAGTTGCCATCATGCTAAACATATTTGGGAGAAGCTTAGGATTGGTAATGTAATTAGTGATGCTCTTCAATTGGACAGATCCGGCTCACTGGTTTTAGAACGCTTGATTCTGAATTTAGGAACCTAGGCACCTATGGAAGGAATTGGATTGGTATATATGGTGGAAACTGGAAAGACGCCAATTCACACATGGTGAGTACAATCAATGCATAGGAGTGCCTATTAGAGTGATGGTTACAAATTCTTGGAGAGCAAAAAAGAAATCAATTGAAAGGAAAAAGGAGTCATGGATGAGACCACAAGAAGGCATAATTAAAATTAATGTTGATGCGGCCTGCGATGTTGATCAAGGTAGAGGTGCAATGGGCGCAGTTGCGCGAGATAGCAATGGCAGATTTCTGGCAGCCAGTTGCAAAGAACTACACTTTGTGACTAACCCATTCATGGTAGAAGCATATGCTTTGACGGAGTGGCTCAGTTTCTCGGCTCAAACAAATTCATCATCCAGTTAGATAACATGCATGTCACTGAAACAATGAAAGACGGGTGTTTTTCGGCGACGTCCTCGACATCCATTTTGATGATTGCAAGGTCATTGCTTTGGGGTTCCGAGAATTAATTTTTGAGCATTGTAATACGGAAGCCAATGAGGTATCTCATAAGCTAGCTAGGTTCAGTTTCACTAATCATATCGATTGTTTTTTGGGACGATGATCCCCCTAGTTTTTTATTTCCAAAGCTCATAAACGATGTAATTTTATTTGATAATCAATAAAGCTCGTCGAATGGCTTTCCTAAAAAAAAACTAGAAGCATTCTGTCAAAAAAAAAAACTAGAAGCATTCTGTCAAAAAAAAAAAACTAGAAGCATTCTGTCAAAAAAAAACTAGAAGCATGGGCACCAAGCGGTCCGAAATTCCCCGCAAAATTTTGACGGCCCCGAATGCTTTGTTCAGACCGTGGCCCAACTTGCCATTTGGGCCCTGTCCCTTTGTTTTTTTTAGATAAAGGGCTTTATTACTCAAATGGTTTAAGTATTACACTCGGCCTCTGCATAAAAAATGCACACAGCTGCAATCCAACAGAGAAAGTAAAAAGTTGTGCAACAATAGACGCATTACAACCAACAAGATAATGTAAAACGCCTATGTCACGGCTAATCTCGACGGCCTATGGAGGTCCAATCCGGCGATCAAGCGGCCACCCATGTTGTGAGAAAATGTCCCTTGCCACCTCCTCTAGTCATGCACACGCCTCCGTAAAGAGGTCTCGATGTCCCACACGTTGTAAGGTGGACCACATACGAAGAATACTTGTGCAACGGTAGAGTACCTGCATATGAGAAACATTTTTATCATTGAAAACCTTGTCATTTCTACTAAGCCAGAGCGACCATATAACAACAATCGCTCCCACCCTAATAACCGTTCTAAGCCTTTTATCTATCCCATGTAGCCAGTTACCAAAAACATTGGCAACAGACTTGGGTGGATATAAGTTAGACGCTATTTGGATGGTTGACCATATAGAACGTGCGAAACTACACTCGAAGAATAAGTGTTTTATAGTCTCTTCATTTGGTCAAAACATACACTTCGTACTTCCATGCCAATTTCGTTTAACAAGGTTATCCTTTGTAAGAATGACACCCCTACGAAGATACCACGTGAATACTTTAATCTTAAGTGATATCTTCATTTGCCATATTTTTTTATTATCATCAACTGGCACATCGGAATGTACTAAGGCCCTATACATGGAATCCACAGAGAATTTACCATTCTCACATAGATTCCAACGAAATTCATCGGTACCATGTGTGAGTTGAACTGATCTCAACCGTGCCAGCAGGGAGTTCCAAGACGCTAGTCTTGGCCCGAACAAATCTCGCATAAACGTCACATTCGGAAGAGAGCATTGCAAAACGGTGGCAATGGTATCTCCCTTATGATGAACAATTTGTATAGGGCTGGATATCGATCCCGGAGGGTGGTATTGTCTAACCATTTGTCCTCCCAGGATCTAATCTCTGAGCCATCCTTAATATTAAATACCCCGAAGCGAAAGAAATGTTTCTTTGTCGCCATCAGTCCAGCCCAAAAGTGGGAATCACCAGGTTTCCAATATACCTGTGATACCGCCTTTGTGCCAATGTATTTTCTCTTAAGGAGAGTTTGCCATATCCCCTCTTCAGTAAGCAGCTTAAAAAGCCATTTACCTAGGAGGGCTGAGTTCTTGACATCAAGGTCATGAATACCAAGCCCTCCCTGATCTTCAGGGTGACAAACAACATTCCATTTAGCCAGTCTGTACTTCTTCTTCTCACCATCTCCTTGCCAAAAGAATCATGATCGGAAATAATCCAATTTATGCAAGATCCTTTTGGTATTTGGAAGAAGGAAATCATATACAGTACCATGTTTGTTAGTACCAAATTAATGAGAACCAATCTTCCACCAAGAGATAGCAATTTTCCTTTCCAACTAGATAGCCTAGCTTGTAGACGTTCTTCGACGTGTCTCCATTCCGCATTAGTCAGTTTCCGATAATGTATTGGTATCCCAAGGTACATGATTGGAAATTGACCCTGCTCGCAGCCAAAAATATCGGCATATTGAGTAGCTGCTTCTTGAGCCTCACCGAAGCAAAACAATTCACTCTTATGGAAATTAATTTTCAATCTCGATAATTGCTCAAATGCTGATAGTATCAACTTCAGATTTGCAGCTTTATCTAGATCATGCTCTATAAAGAGGATTGTATTGTCTGCATATTGAAGGATAGATAAACCACCATCAACAAGATGTGGAACTACTCCTTCAATTTGGCCATCCGTCTTAGCTCGTTCAATCATGATCGTCAACATATCCGCCACTATATTAAATAGTATAGGCGATAGAGGATCACCTTGCCTTAATCCTTTTTTGGCCTGGAAGTAGCGGCCAACGTCATCATTGACTTTTATCGCCATGTCCCTTTGTTCCTTCGTGGACGTGGGGACTGGGAGTGGGGACTAGGCCGACTCGATTCTATGCGAGAATGTTTGAGTTCTTGATTCTTTGTAGATTCGGCGCGAGCGCTGCGGTGTGCGAGACCTAAATCCGGCGGCGGCTGCCCCCTCCCTGACTCCGGCTCCCCCATTTCTCGCTGGATCAGGCGCGCATCGGCACAGGTGCCGCGCTCGGCCGCTCGCCGACTCAGGCGCTGGCGCTCGGCCATCTCAAGCAGAGGCGTAGAGCAGGAGCGCGGGAGCAGAGCTAGCTGCAGCACAGCAGCAGGCCAGCTACAAAACGAAACTGATACCTTCAATCAGAAGGTATGCTCTTTGTCTCATGACCCCATTTTTTGTGTTACGGCAATACACTTTTTTAGATAAAAATGGGGTGAGACCTCCCGGTTCCATTAGCAATGAAACCAGGCCAAACCAGAGTACACGAGTTCCGTTTTTATCTAAAAAAGTGTATCGGTGAGGGGGGATCTTCAGCCCGTGCTGATGCCATTGACGCCGACGTGGAGGCTGCTACACTTGGAAACCTCCTCGACGCCGATGATGATGACGACGCTAATGATAATGATGTTGCTGACGCTGGAGGTACTGCTCTGTCATCAGGCACCGCGATACGCTGCGTCGCGGATCTGTTTTGCCTGCCGGCTGTGCCGTTGCTGCCCACGCCTCTTCCGACAATGCCACGTGATGTTGTGGCCCTGCCTGCCCCCGACCGTCGCAGCAGCAGGCTCGCGTCGAAGCCACAACTCCCAGCGGTCGGCAAAGCGCAGCGTGTCCTCCACAAGAAAATGGGGCTCGACTTTGGAGATATGCCCCTAGTGAAGGCTACGAAAGAATTCGCAAACACCTGCAAGTCTCCTTTCTCTGCTTCGGCAATCGACGGGTTAAACACCCTCTTCATGCTGAACTTGCCGTCCATGACGGCAGTGGATGAAGCTTTGATTGGCCTTGCTGGACTAGGGGGAAGCGATTCCCCGTCACCGACGGCGCTGGACGACTCCACCTGATCCGCTTCCTGGTCCCAGATCGCGCCGCATAGTCGCATTTTGAAGAAATGACGATTTATCTTTCTGAGAGACTGGATGGAATAGGATGATCTGGATCCTCGCGGAGATACTTTTCTCTTGTTTAGTAGGCCCCGACATGTATGGTTCTTTTTCTTTTGGCTTCGGCCGTTTCATGTTTGCTTCTCCTATATCAATATAAAAGGCAAAACTTTTGCCTCGTTTAAAAAAAAAAACTAGTGAAACTGACTACATGGCTTTGGAATGCCAGATACACCTCACGCAGGAGGGTTATGACACGAGCATCAGGTCTTCAAAACCTCTCTTCCTCCCCTTCACGCTCCCACTTCACCAGCAAACACCACGGGCGGCTCACATGCAGTTGACCTTGATTTCTTCAGAGGCGAAGGCTGCGGCGAGGCTGGCAGTCCAGCGGGGCGACAGGGCTGAGGAAGGTGAACATCTTGTTGGAGGATGGCCGGGGCGGCGACCTGCAGATGTCAGTCACTACCCCCACGGCAGCAAGTGCGGCTCCGAAGTTGTCGCCGAGAGTTTTGCCAAGAACAACTCCAGTTTCTTCAGAGCTGGCTCCTTGGACAGGATAGATCAGATTTTGAGCGTCTTGTGTGTTATCCATAGGATCTGTTTTACATCGAGCCAAGGGTGATTATCAAAAATCATAGAGTTCCTAGTTTTCCAAATGCACCATAAAGTACAAGCACAAATGGTATTCAAGGCAGAGTTTTTATTCTGGGAAACCCAAAACCTGCTGATCATTTCTAAACTACTTCCTAATTGTGCTCCAAAAGCAGCCGAAATTGATGCCCAGACTTCCCTGGCCACCACACACTCATGGAAGAGGTGCGCAATAGTTTCGTCTTCAGCACAGAAGACACAGTCTATTGGTCTGTCCATTTTCCTTTTCTGCATATTATCTCTAGTCATTAACCTGTTATGACTCATAAGCCACAGAAAGATATGGATTTTTTGTGGGACTAGCAAGGACCAAACCGAAGGAATGAACACAGGCATCACTCCCCGAAAATTAATAATGCTGTAAAGAGAGCTGGTGGAGTACACTCCTTTATTTTCATGCTGCCAAATCAGAACATCATCTGAATTGGTAAAGACAGCGCCTAATAGGATTTGTTCCAACTCGTACCAACTCTCCATCATTTTTTGAGTGAACACCCGCCTAAATGTTAGTTTGATCGATCCAGCTTCTACTAACTCACCTAAAGTGGCCCCATGTTGATAACAAATCTCAAAAAGAGGCCAAAACTGGACAGCTAGGGGGAGGACCCAAACCAAGTATCCTCCCACATCCTTATCTTTTTACCATCACCTAGGCTCCATCTATAACCTGATTTGATTGCGTTTGCCGCTCACATAACTCCTTTCCAAAACTGAGAGGGGTTGCTGGGTTTTGCAGCAAATAAGTTCGGACCCTTCCTAATGTATTTTCTGTCTACTATATTGCTTCAAAATTTGCTACCTCCTGAGCTATATCTCTTAATCCACGAACCTAGCAGACACATATAAACATCTCTTAAGTTGGGGACCCCAAGTCCGCCATACTCTTTCTTCATGCAAGCTAAATGCCAGTTCGCTAGATGAAGCTTTTTATGACCTTCAAAGTCATTCCAAAGGCAATGGGCCATCTAGGAATTAATCATATCTAGGACCCACTTGGGGAATTTAAAAAACGAGAGGAGATACACAGGTATGCTAGCAATACAAGCTTTGATCAGCGTAAGCCTTGTTGCATAGGAGAGTAATTTCCCTCTCCAGCCCGCTATCCTTTTGAGGATTTTGTCGATTAGGGGTTGTATGTCCTCTCTTCTCAATTTATCAAAGTGAAGAGGTATCCCCAGGTACTTTTTTTTTGCGGGAAAAAGGAGTTATATTATAGCCTCGAACTTACAGAAAAGTCCAGTACAAGGTAGAAAATACAAACTGGTCCAAAGGACCCCGATGTCGATGACGAGGACGTCGATGCCGCCGGTGGCGCGCCGCCGCCGTTGCGCCTCTTGATGGTCTGGATCAGGAGCAACCCCTCCGCGGACGGGAAGTCGCCGGTCGCCGGTTCCTAGGAACCTACACCTCGGTCCATCATCTTCATCGCGAGGCCGAACACGAACTCCTTCTAGAGTGAAGATATCTACTCTATCACTATCCATAAAGAGAGGTATGAGCTCGCTCTTAGCATAGTTAATTCTCATCCCCGAGACGTTTTCAAAGCAAGTTAAAGTCCATTTAAGATTTTTAGCTTTATCTACATTATCCTCAACAAAGAGTATTGTATCGTCGGCGTATTGCAGGCAGATGACTCCACCTGGATATAAGTCAGAGCACAACCCACTAACTAAGCCAACATTAGGCTATTTTTTTAAATAATACATTTTTAAAATAAATTTCATAAATAATATGTGTTTTTAGAAAATTTTAAAAAAATACACCCTCGGCCACACTGTGCCCGAGCAGCCCTGTTGACCACGGCGAAACGAGCAGGCCTCGTCGGCCACAGCATAGCCGAGCAGGTGGTGCGCACGCAGGCCCGTGCGGTCGACAGCAGGCGTGGCCACTAATCGGCCACGGTGCTGCCGATAGCCATATCGGCCACAACGCCCGAAAAAAGGAATGGCCGTGCTAACAAGCCGAGCGCCGCCTCATGCGTGCCCGCTCGCCGCCGGCCGGCGGTGCTAGCTCACCGGGCGTGTGTCGTGCGTGCGTTTGCGCTCGCTCGCAGGCCGGACGTGCTAGCTAGCCGAGCGCCGCCTCGGGCGTGCGTGGGTGCCCGCTCCCGGCCGGCCGTTCTAGCTCGTAGGGCATGAGCCGTGCATGCGTGTGCGCTCGCTCGCCCGCTGTGCTAGCCAGCCGAGCGCCGCGTGCGTGCCGGCTGGCTGGCTGGCCGTGCTAGCTCGCCGAGCGTGAGCCGTGCGTGTGCGCTCGCTCGTACATGCAACTGTCGGCCGCAGCGTGGCCGAGAAGGCCCTATCGGCCACGCCGTAGTCGAGCAGGCTTATCGGCTGTGCCGACATGCCGTGGCCGAGCAAGTCCCGCCTGGCGAGCTGCCGTCGGCCGACCAGCCTATCGGCTACGCCGTGGCCGATAGGGCCTGCTCGGCCACGCTGCAGCCGAGGGTGTATTATTTTTGAAATTTCCCAAAAATGCATATTATTTGTGAATATTATTTTTAAAAAATATTATTTTTAAAAAATTAGCCCAACATTAACAGCTTTATACAATATTTTTGTAAGAACATCTACTACTAGGTCGAAAAGGAGCGGCGAGAGGGGATCCCCTTGCCTCAACCCTTTTCCAGTGGTAAAGAAACCACCTTCAGTGCCATTAAGCTTGACACAGACTGAACCTCCATGTGTAATTTGCCTAATTAAACCAATCCAAAGGGGGCCAAAACCTCTTTTGATCAACAGGTCCTCTAGAAAATCCAAGTCTACCTTGTCGAAAGCTTTCTCGTAATAAGCTTAATAACTAAACCAGTTTTCTTAGCGACATGCATAGAGTGCAAGACCTCATGTGCAGTAACTACACTCTCTAAAATGTATCTACCCTTAATAAAGGCTGTTTGGTTACTTGAGATGAGTTTATCCATAACCAATGCAAGCCTATTGGTCAAGACCTTGGTAAAGATCTTGAAGTTATAATTAAGAAAACTAATAGGTCTAAACTTCCTAAGACTAGTCACAATGGGAGTAACATAGTCAAAAAAATCTGATGTGGCGGGTAATTAATGAGGAGAGAGATGGTGGTGGTAATTAGCTATGTTGCCATAACATCACACATTTCAAGGCAAGATGAGTGTATAACCTATTAAATATGACACTACGCACATGTTACTCCCCACTATGGAGGTAGTAACTTAGAGTAGTAACATATGCAAGTTACTAGTCTAAGTTACTTCCCATTGTGACTAGTCTACTAGAGAATGGTGAGCCGAAGAAATAGAGAATGAAATGAGATAATCATGCACCATTTTGTGTACAATTACATGATCGAATACTCAGCTGAATACTTCCCATCATAACTACATGCGGCGTATAATCGATATTTAGTTAAACAAACTGAAACCCATGATGGCATATTGGCACGGCCAGTTAACATGTACAACCAGTTAAGAGTTAAGACTCATACTAATAATGGATATGAACAGTGTCGACCAGTGTGAATGAAGGAAAAGGAGAAAGGCTAACAATCAATCTTCTAGACTAGTACATTACTTGCTACCACTAAACTCTTTTGATCTTGTGTCAGACGCTCTGGTCACGACATCAGAAATCACCAGAGTGAGCCTCACTATTTTGCCAGTACCTGAAACCTAACCGTGCATCTAGGATAATTATTAGTACAACTGATAATGGTTATTAACCAAATTTAGTGCTTGTGGTTTTAGTGTTTTTTTTGCGGGTAAAACATCGAGATTTTATTCCTCTAAATCAGGGTTACAGTCCACCAATAGCAACTCAGCGATACAGACTGGTATTTGACGCACCCAACAATTGGTGCTTCCTCCAGTTCTACCTATATTGGCTAGACAATGAGCAACCCTATTTTGGTCGCGCTCAATCTTCACGAGGACATTATCTCGAAGCTCCATCAGATTTTTTACTTCATCGAAGAGGTGACCGTAAACAGTTCTATTCTTTTCACTACACTTGAGGGCACTAATGGCTTCAGCACAGTCAGATTGAATCAAAATAGGAAGATCGGACCACTCATGCGCTAGAGTCAAACCCTCCATAATTGCACTAATTTCAGATTCAAGTGCATCTTGCAATTCCATATCACTCTGTGAGCTGCAAAGATGAGCTCGCCGGTTGCATCACGGAGAACCATACCTGTGCCTCCTTGGCCTGCATTGAACGATCCATCCACAGACAGAGCAACCCAGCCCTCCGATGGTTTGGGCCAAGGCAAAGCACGCCTGGTAGATTTGACATTAGGGATAGTCTTATAAAACCCACATGGCTGCTTGCCTTTTAAAATTTCCTTCTCACCGTAACTTTTGAGCTGGAATATAGTTGTCAAATAAGTGTCCATACTTCTACCGGTGGAGCTTGTTTCTGATGTAAAACATCATTCCGGACCTGCCATATCCTCCACAGCAACATGACGATCATATATAGCTCTAATCTCCTCGGCCTGAGTGGCCAGCAGATCAAACAACCACTCGTGTCCTGTGTTGATGATTCCTTCCTTCACCGGAAGTGGCCACACCTCACGCATGCCATCCCAGATCTTTACTGCCATAGGACAAGAGAGTAACGCATGGAACGCATCCTCGTCCTCAACACCACATAGGCGGATAGAAGGGCCGCGCGAGAGCCCAACCCAAACCCTAGCCGCCTCAGCCCCACGCCCGCGCCGCCGCCGGCCGGCCGGCCGCGCTGCCTCCTCCCCTCCTCCTTTCCCTCCCCTCCCCGCGCCTCTCGCGGCTGGTCGCCCCCCGCGCGGGCGACCGGCCGTGCCGCCGCTTCTCGTTCCAGCCCCTCCACACATCTCCTCCTCCGCCGTCGTCGGCGTCCGGCGCCGGGCTTGCCCCGGGCGGCGCCGGCGATGGCGGCTCCCCTGACTCTCCCCCCTCGGCGTCCTCCCCGCGCGGGGCGGCGCGGCGCCGGGCGGTGTTCTTCGGCGGCGGCGATCCGGTTCTTCGGCGTCGGCGGTCCTGCTCCTGGCGGCGGGTTCTTCAGCGTCGACGGGTGGTGAGCGCGATGGCGGCGGCACCGTTGGTGGCGCGGGTGACTTCGGCCAGGGCCCTGTAGGCCCATATCTGGGCCCTTTGGGCCCGATCTGGGTCAGGCGGGCCAGGCCCTGCTACCCGGTTTGACTGACGGCCAGGTCTGTGACGGGAGTGGCAGTGACGACGCTGCGCCTACTGCAGCGTGGTGGTAGGAGCTTCGTGGACCCTTCTGGGTCCGGCTGGGCCTTTGGTGCCATTCTGGGGTAGCGGCGGCGGCAGCCTACGTGCAGCAGCGTGGCGGCGGAGACTTCATGGGCCTGTCTAGGGCCCGGCCGGACCTTCCCGGTCTGGTGTGTCTCTGCTGCCGTGTCCGGTCGGCACCCGTCGATGGCGGTGGAGGACGTCCTCCAGGTGGCTGTGCTGCTGCCACCCTCCGGCTCCATGGTGGCCTAGTGTGCTCTTGTCTGCTTCGTCCGGTCGGCTACCGCCTAGGGCGGTGGAGGATGTTCCCTCCCGCGTGGATGTGGTACTACCGCTCCTTGTCTACGGCGTGTGCTTCTCAGTTCGGCCAGTCGTGCAGTGCTTGCCAGGGTGATACGACGAGGTGGCCTCAATTCCGTGGTGGCGTCTGTTGGTGGGCGGCAAGATGGGTGGAGCGCTATGGATTGTCCGGCATTGTGGTTTTTTGGGGGTCAGGAGAAATCCTTGTCTTCTTGACACCGACGCGGTGATGCCTGTGGGTGTCGCTTCTCCTTCCTGAAGGGCGTCGGATGTACCTCTTCCCCACTACCGGTAGCGTGCCGGGGGAAACCCTAGGACTAGTCTGGGCAGCAGCGTCGTCGTCGCTTCCCTTCTTGAAGATGCTGCTTGGTACGCGGCGATTCAGAGTGCCAGGATCGTGGTGGGAATTCTCCGGAGAGGACGCAGCGGTTGCGAGTCTTTTTCGTTTTCGTTGATCCATCGTTGTTGGCATTGTTTTCTTTTTCTCTTTCGGTCTTGGTTGTGCTGTTTGCCCCAGGCCCCAGCAGGAAACTCGTTGTTGTTCGGTGTGGTTGCTATATTTATATAGCGGGACGAAATCCTATTTCTTCAACATCACATAGGCGACATGTTGCTAGCTCTTCCAGGTGGCGGCGCTTTTTATTTTGCATCGTAGGAAGTGCACCTGATACCACCTTCCAGGCAAATATTTTCATTTTCTGGGGTAGAGCTGACTTCCATATGAGATTCCAAGATGGCCGGCACCCATCGGGACGTGCACTAGTGGCACCACCAGCATGTACAACAATATGATCGGAAACTGCTAGATGATATGCGCTACGTACAGTGAAGTTCCCGGACTTCTCTGGCTGCCAAGCAATAAATTCATTTTGCAATCTCGGCGACGTTCTGATCTTCAGAATATTCTCTACATCAACAGGTCGAAAGTAGCGGTGGAGCTTAACTAAGTGCACTCTTTCCCTAATCAGGGTACCGAAAGGAACTGGCAGGGTTTTAATGAGGCGGCTTGCTGACCTAATATATGGTGGAAAATTTTCAAAAAAAAAAGTCCCAAGCTCCATTGTCATCCAAGAAATGAGCTACCCTGTTTAGTCTGCAATCACGTTTCTTCGATATGGGTCTGAATGTTGGTCCGCAAGGGATCCATGGGTCACGCCATGCCCTGATGGAACTGCCATTTCCAACTCTCCAAATAATCCCCTTCTTCACTAATTCTAGACCATGCTCGATTCCTCTCCATACAGCCGAGACGTTTCCATTAAAAACTGTATCCACCAAATTTCCGTTAGGGTAATATTTTGCCCGGAGAAGACGTGCACATAAGCTATCTGGGGAGTCTATCAACCGCCAGGCTTGTTTAGCAAGTAAAGCCTGGTTAAAACACCTCATGTCACGGAATCCCATGCCCCCATGCGATTTTGGGAGAATAAGTTTATCCCATGATATCCATGCCATTTTCCTTTTCCCTTTCTCTACTCCCCACCAATATTGCCTTGTTAATTTTGTCAGTCATCATATAAACCATCCGGGAGTCGAAACACACTCATAACGTATGTAGGAAGAGCTTGGATAACCGATTTGATGAGGGCTTCCTTCGCTCCAGATGACATAAACTTTTCCCCCCAGTCCACCATTCGCTTGCTCAACTTACTTTGCAAAGCTCGGAATTTCCCTTTGCTCATTCTACCATCCGGTACTGGTAGTCCCAAATACTTGGGATCAAAGACCTCCTGAGACACCTCCAAAATGTTCTTGATTTCTTCAATAGCATTTGCATGACAGCTTTCCGCAAAGAGGATGGAGCACTTTCCCGGATTGACTAGTTGACCGGTTGCCGAAGCGTAAGTGTTCAAAACATCCTTCACCACATTAGCTTGCATTGCATTTTCTCTAAAGAAGAGTAGTGTATCATCCGCAAAAAGAAGATGCGATATTCCGGGAGCTTGCCAACAAATCTTCACCGGCTCCAAAGATTCATCTCGAATAGCTTTGTTCAATAATCCAGAGAGTGCGTCAGCAACAAACAGAACCAAGAAGGGAGACAATGGGTCACCTTGCCGAAGGCCTCTGGTTGGAGAAAATTCCTCCAATAACTTGCCATTAAACTTAACCGAATATTTTACTGAAGTCACACACTCCATAATCCACGAAACCCAAGTAGGAGAAAAGCCCCATTTTAGTAGAGATTTCTCCAAGAAAATCCAATCAACTCGATCATAGGCTTTGGAGAGGTCAAGTTTGTAGGCACAAAATGATGAATTTCCCCTCCTTTCTTGCTGAATGTAATGAAGACATTCAAATGCTATGATAGCATTATCTGTGATTAGCCTTCCTGGTATAAATGCGCTTTGATTCTCTGAAATCCAATCTGTAAGTAAAGGTCGAAGACAATTAACCAAGCATTTTGATACAATTTTGTATACCACGTTGGACAAACTGATAGGTCTATAATCCTTCAGACTCTCAGGGTGAGTAACCTTGGGGATCAAAACAATGGAAGTGTCATTCACATGCTTTGGCATTTTCCGAGAAGAGAAAAACAGTTTAACCGCCTTAATGATGTCCACCTTTAGCACCCCCCAATTCCTCTGATAAAAACGTCCTGGGAATCCGTCGGGGCCTGGTGCTTTAATAGGTCCAATTTGAAAGAGGGCATCCGATATCTCTTCATCCGAGAACTCCTTGCACAAATGCTCGTTCATCAGTTCAGTTACCTTTGTGGGAATATGTTCCAGAGCTGCATCTGGATTTAAGGTCGGATCCTTAGTGAACACCTCACTAAAATAGGATGTAGCCATTAGCTCCATCTCACTAGGGGCACGGCACCAAGTACCATCAGAGTTCCTTAGCCGCGAAATAAAATTCTTCCGCGCTCTCCACACCGCTTTTCGATGAAAGTAATTAGTATTACGGTCACCCTCCTTTAACCAGCTGATGCGTGACCTTTGTAGCCACATCATCTCCTCTCTGTGCAGCAACTCGTCCATTCTATCCATTTTTGCTCGAATAGTATTCCGGTCAGCCTGGTTCTGTTGAAGAGAGGCCAGTTCCGCACGCAAACTCTCAAGTTCCTTGGCAACATTTCCAAATTTACTTTTACTCCACGATCGCAGCTTACCCATCAGTCCTTTCAAGGAACCAGCGACAGTGCCCAAGTCTCCGGCCGGCCGGCAAGCATCCCACTCCTGTTTCACTACCTCTGGCAGGGATGGTTCCCTTTCCCACATAATCTCATACCGAGGAGACGTCTTGGTCTGCCTCCTTTGTTCACCAGCCATCTATTATATTATTAAAACAACAAACAATCAACGGTTAGGATCCAACAATTTAATGTTAAAACGGTTCAAGGGTGTAGATTAATCAAGGTATATCTCACGTAGTCTTCAAAGAGCCGGATCGGATGTACCTTTTCGTGTCAGTCATAGACTCTTCGTAATCGATCGACAAGCACCGTGTCTTAGAACA
This sequence comes from Poa pratensis, assembly GCA_947311845.1. NCBI lineage: Eukaryota > Viridiplantae > Streptophyta > Magnoliopsida > Poales > Poaceae > Poa > Poa pratensis. Next base: position 33,254,983 of record CAMZMU010000077.1, read on the forward strand.
AGAGGTGGTCCTGGAGTCCATTAGCCCAACGGCACATGCCGAGTCGTGTCCAACAAGTATCGGGAGTCTCCTGTGCTATTATATTGACCTGTTTCTCAAAGGGGTTTATTGATTATCATGCCGGGCGCCGGCCATGCTGACGATAAGATCGATATATGTTGGTGGTGTTCACGACGTTTCCGAATAGAGAGATGCGGTCGTGTATCGCAGGGAGTTGATCGCTTCACGCCGGCGGCGATGACAAGCAAAGGAGCAGCAAGTTCCGTGTAGATTATACACATATGCAGATGCACAGAGGACAAATAGTTTGCTTGAAGAAGCCGCGCGATCGGCCAGCGTCCCTGCAACGATCTTGCCGTCAAGCGTTGGGCCTGCAGGATGCAGCATATGCAGATGCACGTGGTAGATGCCAATTTGAATGGAATCATGTGTTCCTAAATCAGGCGTGAACTCTAAGAGAGATGGAATCCGAATATTACTTCTGCTGAGATGAAAAAGCTGGCTACTGCTCCATCAACTCTCTTGCATCGGCAAATCGACATCATAGCAGGGCAGCAGGACCCCAGATCAAAGGCGCTCCATCAACTTCAGGAAACAAATCGACAGCATGGCAGGGAAGCAGGACGCCAGTAGATCAAAGGCAGGGCAGCAGGACCCCAGTAATCAAAGGCGCTCCATCAACTTCAGGAAATAATTGGCAATCTTCAGGTAACAGCTGCAATCTCCGTGTGAGTTTAGATCTTCCCCTTCGAAGATGTTGTTTTCTTACGAACAACCTGCTTTCATATGAAATATTGATTAGATAGACCAAACAACCTGCTTTCATGTGAATTTGTGAATTATTGATTAGATAGATCACTTATTTCAAAGGAAAAGTCATAATCATGTACTATTTGCATCCAATTTCCACCGTGCAGGATTTATGTTTAATCAGAATTTTTTCCAGATCAAAATATAGAAATTTCATATGTACCTTTGAATAAAATAACTATTTCTAAAATAGTTCTGAAGGCAACTACACTCTATGGCGTACAAGAACTTAACTGTGCATACCACAAGTGAAAAAGGATCTACCATCAGGTAAAAGTAATAAGAATGTGGGATTTGATCAACCCTTCAACTGAATAACTTATAAGCATCGACATGATCTTGAAGAACAGACATTGTTTTTTTTTACATATTTAACAATGGAGTTCTTCCACTGTCTAAACAACCACTAAGATTTTCTTTTCCTTCTATTTTGAAGGGTGATAAGATGCAAGCTACTATATGGAAGAATGTGACAGACACATATCGATCAAAGACCAATGGGAGCACTGTATATGTTATTAGCAACTCTAAAGTTGTAGAATCTACAAAATATCGCCCAGTCAGCAATGAAATTAAAATTACTTTTGCATAAAATACAAAGGTAAGGGAGGTGAAGGGAGCATCGGGCAATTTTCCAGATTACTACTTTGAGGGAGCATCGGGCAATTTTCCAGATTACTACTTTGAGTTTGCTACCAAGTATACCTTCCAAGAAGGGAAAGAAAAATACAAACAATGCTCGGGTATGTGTATAGTCATACTTCTGACTTCTAAGTGGTAAATCCTTGATTTTTTAGACCTATGTTGATATTATTTTTATTACAAATGGTTAATCATTCTATTTTTAAGCCGTTAATCTTTAATTTGCGGATGTCATTGGATAACTTACCCATATTAAGCGGATAGAATCACAGATAACGAAGAAGAACACAGCAACCGATATATGCAAGATTGAAATTATGATATCAGCGTAAGTGCATATCCATGCCACAACTTTGTGTTCAACAGTAATGATTTTTTTTCCATTAACCATATAATTTCCATTTAGTACTTTGCAATGAAATCTGTAGGTGTGACAAAATCAGAGTAAAATTATGCGGCAGATTAGCTCATCATTTATGTGAGGATGTAATTGGCAATCAAATCGTCATTGTTAAGTAGTCTAGCCTGTATACAGCTGTCTATACGTGTATTGTACATGTACTCTGGTCCTATTATAAATAGTGATGACGTGAGGGCCTTTGACCCCACGAAAACCCTAACAATCATACTCTGAAACTTGGTATCAGAGCCACGATTCCCACGCGCCGCCGCAAGCACATCTGCAGCGCGCGATCGATCTGCCGCCGCGCGAGCTCTCTCTCCGCCGGCGATGACTTCCGCTCTCCAGACATCGGACGTGGCCGGAGCGCTCGTCTCCTCGTCGACGCACGCCTCCGGTGGCGCGATCGCTCCGACGATTCCCGTCCGCCTCGACCACAGCAACTTCATGCTATGGAAGGGACTCCTCTTGCCCAACCTGTCCGGCGCCGGTCTTCATGGTCACCTCGACGGAACCGTGGCAGCGCCGGCCAAGGAGATCACCCAGGGAGAAGGCGACAAGGCCGTGACCATCGCAAACGTTGCCTACCATCATTGGTGGACTCAGGACCAGAAGGTTCTGGGTTTCCTTCTCGGCGCCATGGAACCTACCATCGCCGCTCAGCTGATCGGCAGCAAGACTGCCGCCGAGGTGTGGACGTCCGTTCACGCCATGTTCGGCGCTCACAGCCGCGCAAACGTCCGACACATCAGATGTCAACTCCAGTCCCTGCGGAAGGAGGACAAACCCGCAGCTGAATACATGCACATGATGAAGTCGCTTGCAGACACCATGGCTGCCGCTGGCTCTCCTCTCTCCAACGACGAACTCGTTGACTACATTATCACCGGACTCGGCTCCGCGTTCAACTCCATCGCGGCATCGCTCACTGTTGGAAACCAGTCCGTGAGCTACACCGATTTCTACGCGCATATCCTCTCCTTCGAGGCCCTTCAGGCGCAGCAAGCACACGCCGAAGGGTGGACCTCGTCGGCCAACGCTGTCTCTCGCCCTGCACCTCCCACCGGCCAGCGTCCTCGCGTCCAGGACTACAACCAGCCTCCTCCTCATCAGGGCAGCGGTGGCGGAACTCGCCCCTACGGGGGCGGCAACCCCTATGGCGGAGGCTATCCAGGCGGCGGCGGTGGCAACCCCTACGGGGGCAACAACGCCTATGGTGGCGGGAACGCCTACGGTGGCGGCAACACCTATGGCGGTGACAACCGCAACAGCGGTAACGGTGGCGGTGGCAGCAACGGTGGCCGCAATGGCGGCGGTGGCCGCAATGGAGGAGGAGGTCGCCAGTGCTGGCGTCCACGCTGCGGGTACTGCGGCTACTGGGGGCATCTCGCTCCCGATTGTCGTCGTGCAGCGGAGCACAACCAGCGCTCTGGCAACTTGGCTTCGACGAGTGGTGGCGAGAACCATCACTGGCATCTGGACACCGGCGCCACGGATCACCTGACGAGTGAACTCGAGCGCCTTCAGTTCTATGAGCGATATGGTGGCAAGGATCAAGTGCAAGTGGCTAATGGTTCAGGTTTGTCAATTTCGCATATTGGTTATTCGAATCTAGCCGGTTCATCACTTCATCTAAATAATGTTCTTCACGTTCCCCATATTAGCAAAAATCTTCTCTCTGTCTATCGCCTAGTTTCCGATAATGACGTGTTTGTTGAATTTCACCGTCATGCTTTCTTTGTTAAGGACAAGGCCACGAGGAGAACCGTCCTACAAGGTAGAAGTCAGGGAGGACTCTACCCCATTCCGTTTGCCAAAGCGTCGTCAACCTCCACTCGTCACGCCTCCGCTAGTGTCAAGGTCACGCCATCACAGTGGCATCATCGTCTCGGTCATCCATCAAATAATGTAGTACAATCTATTGTTAGAACAAATGAGCTTTCTTGTTCGTCGTCAGACAATTTATCCCTCGTGTGTGATGCTTGTCAGCATGCTAAAAGTCATCAGTTGCCTTACTCATTGTCGTCTCATGTTACTACTATGCCTCTTGAATTAATACATTCTGATGTTTGGGGTCCAGCACGTGCTTCTTCCGGGGGGTACAAGTACTATGTTAGCTTTGTTGACGACTACTCTCGTTTTTGCTGGATTTATCTTCTCAAGAACAAGTCTGATGTTGAGCAGATTTTTTACGCTTTCCAGGCTCATGTTGAGCGTCTTTTGAACGCCAAAATAAAGGCTGTCCAATCTGATTGGGGTGGTGAATATCAGCGTCTTCACCAGTTCTTCCAGCGCACGGGGATCTCACACCGTGTGTCCTGCCCACACACATCCCAACAGAACGGTATTGCTGAGCGCAAACACCGTCACCTGGTTGAAACAGGTCTAGCCCTACTCGCTCATTCTTCACTTCCCCTTCACTATTGGGATGAAGCGTTCCTTACGGCGTGTTATCTCATCAACCGTATGCCTACACCAGTTATAAAAAATGAGACGCCTATTTTTCGTCTTCTTCAAGTCCAGCCAAATTATTCGTTTCTCCGCATTTTTGGATGCGCGTGTTGGCCCAGTCTTCGCAAATATAACTCACACAAATTAGACTTCCGATCTAAGATGTGTGTCTTTCTCGGGTATAGCCCGATGCACAAGGGTTACAAGTGCTTGGATAAATCCACGGGGCGTATTTATATTTCTCGTGATGTAGTCTTTGATGAAACGGTGTTTCCTTTTGCTACACCCGGAGTATCCGTTGACGTGTCCACTCTAGAACAGTCCATTGTTTTTCCTTTTGATGAACCGGTTACGAGTACACCAATGCGAAATTATGACCTGACGTATTTGTCCACTAATGTTCCTGTGTCAGATGCTATTTTTCCTCAGGAAACTCTGGTGCAGCATCAGGAGAGCTCTCCAGCGTCGCCGATCGACGTACCAGGTGCGACCATGCATGGCTTGCCGCTCCGCGCGGCCTCCTCTTCGCCAGCGCCCGGCCCAGCACAGACGCCGGCCCATTGTCGTGCTGACGGCGGCCCATCTTCGTCTGGAGCTGGCCCAGCATCTGCTGCTCCCGGCGTGTCTTCTCTCGACACTGCCCAGACGTCCTCGGTCGCTCCTCTGTACCAGGGGCAGCTCGTGCCGCCCACTGCCGATGAATCGGCCGCGGCACCGTCAGCTGATCCACCACCTGTCGCTAATGTCCCCACGCACGTCATGGTGACGCGTGCGCGCGACAACACCAGGAGGGAGAAGGCCTATACCGATGGGACAGTCCGATATGACCCACGTCGACGGGCGTTCTTTGCTGCACCGGTCTCACATCGGGAAGCACTGCAGGAGCCTGCATGGAGTGCAGCTATGGCGGATGAATTTGCTGCCCTCACGCAGACCGGGACATGGACTTTGGTTCCGCGCCCCCCTGGCGTCAATATCGTTGGCAGTAAGTGGATTTTTAAAACCAAACACCGTCCTGATGGGAGCATTGACAAACACAAGGCTCGTTTGGTGGCTCGTGGTTTCACTCAGCAGCATGGGATCGATTATGGTGATACATTTAGTCCGGTGGTGAAACCTGCGACTGTCCGTCTTGTGCTCTCACTTGCAGTTTCTCGTGGTTGGAGTCTTCGGCAAGTGGATGTTAGCAATGCCTTCCTTCATGGGTTCCTGACAGAAGATGTTTATATGCAGCAGCCGCCCGGTTTTGAGGATGTCCGATATCCTTCGCATGTTTGCAAGCTCCAACGGTCTATTTATGGTCTGAAGCAGTCACCACGCGCATGGTATGCCCGCTTGAGCCAGCTCCTTTATCAGCTTGGCTTCTCTTCTTCGAAGGCCGATACATCCTTGTTCATTTTCTCTCGGGATGGGATTCAGATTTATATGCTAGTTTATGTTGAATACATTGTCATTGCTGGCTCTACTTCCGAGGTTGTTGATCGCTTGGTACATGCTCTTGCTGCTGCCTTTCCCATTAAGGATATGGGTAAGCTGGATTATTTTCTTGGCCTTGAAGCGTCTTACAATTCAGGGGGCATGACATTGACTCAGCGGAAGTATGCTCTTGATCTTCTTCATCGAGTCAATATGGAGAATTGTAATCCCACTCTCACTCCTTTGAGGACGTCAGAGACACTGGCCCGTGATACAGGTGCTGTACTTAGTACGGATGATGCTTTCCGGTATCGTAGTGTTGTTGGAGGATTACAGTATTTGACCCTTACTCGACCGGATATCTCATTTGCGATGAATAAGGTGTGCCAGTTTTTATCTCAGCCCACTGAAGCTCATTGGGAAGCAGTCAAGCAAATTCTGCGGTATGTCAAAGGGACTCTCCAGGTTGGCTTGCAGATTCGGAAATCCCCATCTTCATGCATTAGCGTTTTCACTGATGCAGATTGGGCGGGTTGTGTGGATGATCGACGCTCCACAAGTGGCTTTGCGGTGTTTGTTGGACCGAATCTCATTTCTTGGAGTTCGAAGAAACAACCTACAGTCTCGAGATCTAGTACTGAGGCTGAGTACAAAGCATTGGCGAATGGGGCTGCTGAAGCAATATGGGTTGATTCTCTTCTTAAGGAGCTTGGTGTAACTCAGCAGCGTACACCCATCTTATGGTGTGATAACCTTGGGGCTACATATCTGACGGCGAATCCAGTCTTTCATGCTCGTACGAAGCACATTGAGATAGACTTCCATTTTGTGCGTGAACGAGTAGCAGCAGGAAAATTGGATGTCAGATTTATTTCCACTAAAGATCAGCTGGCTGATGTGTTCACTAAACCAGCCACTAGACAGATGCTAGACAGATTTAAGTCCAATCTCAACCTAGTTAGTAGAGGTTTAGATTGAGGGGGAGTGTTAAGTAGTCTAGCCTGTATACAGCTGTCTATACGTGTATTGTACATGTACTCTGGTCCTATTATAAATAGTGATGACGTGAGGGCCTTTGACCCCACGAAAACCCTAACAATCATACTCTGAAACTGTCATTATTGTTACCTCAACAATGGTGTAAAAACTCTATGGTAAGTCAAATAATGTTACAGTGCATTCTGTTATTCCACACAAGAAATCTAACATATTTATTGTTGATTAAATAGGTATGTCCCTAAAGTCAACAAGCGCCACAACATCTGTCACTTGAATTTTGGGTTGACGTGTGGACATGCGTAAAGAAGAATAGACTAAACTGGATACGGCACAATTAAGGAAAGCTAAGAACAGAACTTTACAGTGGGCTGCAGGATGCGCTTGAGCAAGGAGAGAAGAGATCAGAGCAAGTTGAAAAGAGGATAATTGTTCCTTCATCTTTTACGGGTGGTAGAAGAAACAAGGCATAAAACTTACAAGATGCATTGGGAATATGCCGATGGGCTGGATACCCAAATCTGTTTAAACATTCACATGCAATGCAAACAGGCCTGAGATCCAATACATGCTAGATGAAGCAGGAGGTGGCCAGAAGCCAGCCAATCGACTAGATTTTGTGGACCAAGTTTTTATGATAAAACTAAAAGAACTACTGAGACATAAAAGAAACACTTTGAGGACACTAGCAAGTGCCATCAACTATTGATCTTCAATTTCATGCATCCCAAATTCTTACTTATAGTCAGACAAATACACAGTGGCATAGTAACATGCATGCATCCCAATTTTATCAAATCTAACCTACTATTAATCCATTGCAGTTATATGGGACTCTCTAATGCCCCATACTAATATTTGTTACGTACAAAGTATCCTGAACCATCTCAAATTTGACAAAATAATAACCGCGGAGATCCAAAACAAGGATGAGGATGCGGGCGCATTTGCAGCTATCAAGAACTTCATGGCGCATGGGCAGGGAAGCAAATCAAAAGTCACCATGCATCATGGACCACAAATGCACCAAAGCACTTCCCAAAAAGGTATAATTTCAATACTACAACTGACGAGCATGGCTTGGTCGTGTATTAGCAGACGATATATATATCGGTTCCCGATGCATTGCCACTCGAAATCAAGATATTGGAAGAGAGATGATGTACATATCAACAACGGAAGCATGTTGGAGGTTATTCCAATTTGATCTACACTATCATCAAGATGGTTCCATTCCATCTTGAAAACAAGCAGCAAGTCATTTTTCCTGACTCGACTGATCTTTAGAGGATAGTAAGAAGGGAATGGTCAAAAATTAAAAAAGTTCATTCATTGGATGGAGGCAAATAAAATACACGATCTAGGAAAATAATTAATCTACGCAAAATTCCCTTCAAAATTTGCACTACAAATAAAACAAAAGGCTGGGACAAGCAGAAGAGAAGGGACTATGCGATTGGAAGAATCTACTACACACATCCCGCAAGTGGTGAGCGATACTATCTAAGGATGATTCTAAACACAGTGAAAGGATGCACATCATTTGAGAACATTAGGACCGTTGGAGTCATTCACCCAACATACAAATCAGCATGCCAAGCGCTCGGATTTCTTGACAACGACAGTGAATGGATTTATTGTAACAATGAAGCATCAAGTTGGGTATCTGGAACACAACTGCGTCAGCTATTCACGACCATATTGTCCCATTGTGAAGTAACAAGACCAAAGATGTTGTGGGATTCAACGTGGGAGGAGGCAAGGTGCGAAGATATGCAGTACAAAAGATGGATTCACCAGTGGCTGCTCCTGCAACAAGCTAAAGGGCACAAGCGCTACTGATCTGGCTATATTGCTACTGTTCTGTTTCCCAATGTACATGAGAAGTTCACATCAAACAGTCTAATCCCCAACGAGCTTCTCATCTAATCTCTCTCAAGCTATTTATCTCTCCTTTCAAATCTATCGATCATAGAAGTTGCCTGGATTGCAGTATATATAATTATCATCTGGGATAAAATTCAGATTTGGGATTGAGATAGGATGATGGATTTACCTATGGCTGCTTCTGCTACAAGCTTAAGAACACAAGAGCTAATTAAGAATTTGGGGATGAAATAGAAATGGGGAATCGGCAGTGCACGGGGGACTGGAGCAGTTAGGCACGCCGCACGCACCTTGACTGCTGAATGCGGGCCGCAGCTGCTGCATTCGCCGTCGTCGAACACGTCCAGGTTCACGCCGGGTCGCGCACAGTGCAATCCGCACTGACATGCCGGCCACCGCACTCTACCATTCGAAATCAGAGACGGCGAGATGCAGCCTCGCCGGCGGGCAACACCATATCCACGGCTCCAGCACACAATCACGACTTGGTCAAGAAACGCCCCAAGAGCATGGCCTGGAATACATTGCAGAAGGGGGATTTTTCTTCGGTTCGGTCATTGGATAGGGTAAGTCCTGGTAGAGAAGAGAAAGGGGATTTTACTTTCATACTTTACTTTTTTTTATTTTTGACTGGAAATGCTACGTATATCATGTCGAACAGCTGCGTATTTGCATCCTAACTGTGGACCGTGATGTACATTCCCTGAAATATGTGTGTAGTGAGAAAAATAATGGATAGATAATAGATTAAATACAACTAATTTTATGAAAATGAAAAAAAAGAACAATGTTGGGCTTAATAATCTGGGTAAAGAGATGTATTTGAAAAAAATACGTCAACTCAACAAATGGGCTACATAGGACTTAGATTAAAAAAATCAATTCTAAATTGACAATTGTATAGCAAAGAGGAGTAAAGAGAAAAAAATGAAATACGAATCGGCAAAATATAATGTAGGACACAATGACATAATAAAAATAGAAGTAAAACTCTAAGCCATGGACAATTTACGTGAGTTTGAGAAGAAAAGAATCAAAAATCATATTGAAACCTGAAATTAATGTAGTGTTTGAAAATACTAAAATGTTCTTAAAGTATTAAATTTGTAGCTATCGGATAATACTTTCCTAATTAAAAAATGTGATAGCAAGATATAACATCAAATAGATTTCTAGCCACGCAAATGCGCGGGCGACCCCGCTAGTTTTCCTTATAAATGATGAACCTCTACACGGCGTGTCCTCAGCCTGGTTTGAGCTCTTAGGCCACCTTATCCTGGGCGTTGATTGGCCTCCAAACAGTGTTGTTTTTCACCGTCCTTTCTTTTACAGCCGTTGGATGCTGGTTTTTTCCATTTTCTACTCGCTGGGAGACACGGAAGGTCGATGACATGTGGGGTTCGCGTCGGGGTGGGCCCACCTGCAGCGCGTCGCCCGCGTTGCCGTTTCTTTTCCCGATTTTACTGTCGCGTCGAGGACGCTCGCGTGCGGAGGGTAAACCCTAGCCGCCAATCCCCGCTCTCGTCCCGTGTCCTTCCTCCTCGCCCAATCCCCGCTCTCGCTCTCGTCCCGTGCCCTCCCTCCTCCGCTCCTCCACTTCTCACCTCGCCGCCTGCCGCCACGCGCCGTGCTCTCGGAGGCTGGTGCAGCTGCTGGGACACGCCCTCTCCTCCCCGAATCGCTCCTCCTCCTCCTGCCGCCGGGGTAGCGAAGATGGGGCCGCCGGGGTAGCCAAGATGAGCCCGCCGCAGGTGAACTTGAATCCCTTTCTTGCCTCGCGTTTTTGCTCGTGTTCTTGCGATTTATGCCTTCTTTCTATTCGATTTACGCCGTCTTTGCTCGCCTTGTTCTGATCTCGTCTACCTTCCTCGCAGATCTAGGTGCGACACCGCTTTCTTCAACTCAGAGCGATTCTGGGGGTACGTGCTCTCTTGCTCGCGTTCTTCCTCGATTTATGGCGTCTTTGTTGCTCGATTTACGCCATCTTTGATCTCGTCTACCTTCCTCGCAGATCTAGGTGTGACACCGCTTTCTTCACCTCGGAGCGATTCTGGGGTACGTGCTCTCCGTTCACCTCCCATGCTCCCACATGTTTGATGAAATGCACCTCGGAGCGATTCTTGGGGCCTGCTGCTTCACCCGCGTTTTGCATGTTTGATGAAATTCCTGCTGCTAACTCATCCTTTTCCTAGGTTTCTCTGGCCGTTTACTGGATTTTCCTGATTTTCCTGCTCCTTCCCGGCCGGTGCTGCCCGTGATCTGCTGCTGCTCAATCGTGTGCTGTTTCTTCTTCACCGTTCAAAGGTTTGTCTCTCTCACTTGGGTAGTAGGCATGTTCGTTTCTTGCTGCATAGTGCCATGAAAAACATAAATAAGCCCCATGGCGGATGATAGATAGACGGATAAAATAACACATCATATGAGATAAGAACAACATATAATTGACTTTTGACTAAAACTATTTACTCCTTTTGACTTTGCAAATTAAGTTGGCGTTAGATGGGCGCAATACCAAGAGAATTATAACATTATTGGGGGAACCAGCTATTCCATACAGACAAACATGGTATCCAACTGGACTTGCACTGCTTGATTAAAAAAGTATAAACATGTATTTGGATAATTCAGCAATTCCTATAAACAAGATAAGTTCGATGATATTTACCAACAATTTGGTGGTCGAATTTCAAGCAATGTAATATATGGTGAGGATCAGAAACTGAAGCTACACATTCTGTTTCACAATCAAGCAAAAAAATTCAAAGCTAAATACAAAATGGTGGTCGAATTTGAAGCAATGTAATATCTGGTGAGGATCAGAAACTGAAGCTGCATATTCTGTTTCACAATCGAGCAAAATTTTGTTCAAAGCTAAATAATAAGTAGCAACCAAACTGAATAATTGAAAGCACTCACCCCCATGGGTCATTTGATTGAGCAATATTTCAGTCAAGCAAGAACATGCAGCCAATAATTACACTCCTATAACCAATAATAAAACCCCTACGATTACATTAGCCTGTTTTTCACAATAATACCACTTATGTAACCAATTTCACAAACATGTCATGAAATGTTCCTTCTCCTTGCCTTATGTTTCTGTCGTTTACACATGTCCAGCAGGTTCAGGGTGTCTATTGTGTCAGCTGCTCATCTCAAGGTTAGCTTCTTCGCCACAGAAAATATATTGTGCATATATATGTGATATGTGCCTACGTTTCTGCGTTGTATTGTACTCACGGCTCTTTTCTTCATACGGATTATGTCCGTGCGTTGTGTTTGATCGTTTTGCTACCATGCTGTACAGGATGTATGTTGTTCTTTCCTGCGTCATCCCTGTTTTAGAGACTGTTGCAATTCGTTGTGCTTTGCCGGCGTTGGTTTACTTGTGCGAGGTGACCGAGGATGGTTCGGTTTTAGCTGGTGTAGAGCTTGAGCTTCCTTCGGAAGGCGCCGGTGCAGTGCCGCGCAGGGAGTTTTTTGGAGCAACGCTTGGCATGGCTGCGCCGGTGCTTACGACCAGCCTGCTATGCAGGCAATAAGATTTTTGCAGGGAATCTATGGGTTCGTTCTCCGAGATTACAACTATGCGAGTATCAGGGCCTATAGGGAGACTATGCGTTCGGCTATTCTTGTTGCTGTGTGTGCTGCTAGGTACGCCGAAAGATTGGAGAGAGAGGCCTCTGTAGGACCTTTGGCCCAGGGGACATTAGACTGGAATTTATTATGCTCTTGCCTTGTGGCATCCATGACTGATGTGTAGTCTCTGTAACTATTTAGTGTATTCACTGTTGGTGTTATTTGTATAATGACTTCTGGGCTGTGGTGAAATGATAACCTGCTTTCTTTGCTTTACATGCCAACCATTATGTTGCTTTGGTTTGTGCAGCAGCTGCATTTTGTTCTATGGCCTTTCTATGGCCCAGGCTTTTTGGTGGGCTTGCCTTTAAGAGCCCTGTGAGCTTTGCTCTACCATTTGTGGGTCTGAACGCGCTGCCACCCTGCTAATGCCCTTACTATTGCCCGGCCTTTAGAGAGGCCTGTGAGCTTTGGTTTTTTCTTGGGTTTTTTAAAAACATACTGTACAGGCTTGTGCTTCTTGTTTGCTGAGCTTTGTTACTGAAGCTTTTTTTGTCAGGAAATGTCAGATTAGTTTTATACTAGGAAGTTAGTATTCTTATCTTATCTTTTTGTATGTTCTGCACTACCTACATGTTTGTTTCTTGATTGACTTTGAAAAACAATAACATACTGGATAGGCTTGTACTTTGCCCAGCCTTTAAAGAGGCCTGTGAGCTTTGGTTTCTTCTTGGGCTTTTAAAAAACATACTGGATAGGCTTGTGCTTCTTGTTTGCTGAGCTTTGTTACTGAAGCTTTTTTAGTCAGGTCATCTCAGATTACTTTTATACTAGAGAGTTGGTATTCTTATCTTTTCTTTTTCTATGTTCTACCTACATGTTTGTTTCTTAGTTGGCTTTGAAAAACAATATATTTATGCTGTCTTGAGTATCTCTATGGTCTTCTTGGAATTTTACAAAACAGGCTTAATAGAATGGATAGGCTTCTCGTTGTAGGGTCTTTTCTTGTTTACTTGGTGGTTTTCAAAATTCCTCAGTTCTTCATCGTGCTATTGTCTTTCCTTTTATATGTTTAGATTTTTATTTTCTTGCTTGCCTTTGAATAGACTTATTTCTTTGCCTCAGGTGTTTCTGTGGCCCAGCCTTTTAGGGTGGGCAATGAACTTATCAGTGGTTCTTTAGGTTTGTTCAGTCTTTAAATTTGGTGATTCTTTAGATTGTTCAGTTTTTACTGTCCTGTGATGTAGGTATGTATGCCAGTGCTTTGGGTATGAGTTCTCTCATGCCAATATCCTAGAGTCAGCTCTATGGATAGTCCTCCTGCTGTCAGCCGCCGGCGCAGGGCGCCTGGTGGGGTTCCTCTTGTGCGTTTGCCTCGTGCTCGTCCTTCTCGCTCTAAGAAACCTGTGGAGTCATCAGGACGCCCTCCTGTTATCCCTCGTCAGCCAAGGCGGCTGCTGTGGTGCCTCTTGTGCCTCCGTCTCCTGCTTCTCGCTCTAAGAAACCTGTAGTGTTACCGGGGCTCCTTCCTATGCCTCGCAGGGGGGTTCTAGGGTGCCTGTTGGAAGTCCATTCGCCTGTAAGAAACCTTTGCTGCCACCACCGCTGAACTTTGTTGGGTACATTGCTTCGGGTCTTCCAAAGAGAAAATGTATGACCCTACTGCTTTTCACTTTTGTGGTGTGCCGGTATTTTATATACTATCTTATTGATGCGTTTGCTTGTCTGCTCTATTTGTTATTGCTGTAGACGATGGTTTCTTCCCTGTTTTTAGCTCGGAAGTAACAGCCATGAATCGGAAAAAACGCAAGATCATACATGATAGATGGTGTGGCCGTCTAGCAGGTGCTTCTTTAGTTCCGTTTAGTTCCTTTGCTTTTGTTTGTTTTCTTAGGCTTATCTTATGTTCGCAACGCCATTTGTGGTTTCGGTTACTGTTTTTCGTACAGATCACCTGTTTGCCTCTCCCTTAGAACCTTCATGGGTTGGTTTCACAGACGAGGAGGTTGATATTTTAAAAGGTAATAGAAGAGATAATTTGTTTGCGCTTCTCTCATCTTAGGAGCGTCTGTTCTCTTACATGTGAGTCTAAGAACAAACTTTTCTCTAGCTGGTTATATAGGAAGGTCTTTCTATGGAGGACCAGCTTATAGGTGCCTTCATTGTAAGTCAAGCTATTGGTGCGGTGAAAGGGTGCGGTCCAAGTCTGCGGATCCGGAGGAGCGCTTTGTTTATAATCTTTGCTGCAAGGGTGGGAAAGTGTTCATTGATCCTTTCAAAGAACCTCCTCAGTTTCTTCTTGACCTCTTAAAATTTGATGGCCTCCCACAGGCCAAAGAATTCATTGCAAAAATTCGTCAGTATAACTGTCTATTTGCTTTTACTTCGATGGGGGCAACCATAGATCGATCGATAAATAATGGTGGTGGTCCAAACATTTTTAAAATCTCTGGCGCTATATGTCATCGGATAGGATCACTTTTGCCTCAGGAAGGAGATACTCCAAAATTCGCTGAGCTTTATTGTTTTCATGGTGGAGATGAAATTGACAATCGAATTCAGGCTTTGAGCAGGGAAGATAGAATTCTGGGGACATTAGATAGAGATATTGTTGATGGTCTGATGCTGATGCTAGACGCTCATAATTCTCTTGTAAAAAAATTTCGCATGGCTAAGGAGATTTTGCTTGAAAATGAATTTGCTGAAGTTTCTATTCGTTTAGTTGCTCCTGGCACAGATGATGGCCCGCAGTTTAGTCTTCCTTCTACAGATGAGCTTGCATGCTTAGTTGTTGGCGAGTTAACATTGGAGAAACCTTGTCGTGATATAATAATCCGTGGTAAGGGAACTCGTTTGCAGCGAATTTCATCATTACACCCTGCTTATATGGCTTTACAATACCCTCTACTCTTTCCGTTTGGTGAGCGTGGGTTTCAGCTTGGTGTGCCTTACAGGGCTGTAGATCCTTCGAACCCTAAAAAAAGAAAGAACATGACAATGCAGGATTATTTTTTTTGTTCACACTATAAAGAAGGCCAGCATAATCCATATTTGTCTTGTGGTCTGTTGTCTGATCAAGCGATTGTAGATTCTCGTGTATGCATAGATGAGGCAAGATTAAATTTTATTTTGCTATCGAACAATGATTTGAGGGCTGAGAATTTGCAAGGACTTGTAGATGCGGTTGGAGCAGGCCGTATGGATGGAAGTTCAGTTGGTAGAAAAAATATATTGCCCTCTTCTTATACTGGTGGCCGCCGTTATATGATCGAAAATTTTCAAGATGCGGTGGCTATTTCCCGTGTGCATGGCTGTCCTGATCTTTTTTCTACATTCACGTGTAATCCTAAGTGGCCTGAGATAATAGAGGCCCTTTCTGTTGAACCTGGACAAAAACCACACAATAGGGCTGATATTTCAGTTAGGGTCTACCATATGAAGCTTAACGAGTACCTTCGTGACATTAGATCTGGAAAGGCATACGGCAAGGTTGTTGCAGGTAATACAGCTTGCTGCTTCCTTTCTTTATAGAGTCCTATCTGCTCTTTGTTTTTTAACTTGGCTTCCTTTTCCCAGTGTTGCACACTGTGGAATTCCAGAAAAGGGGGTTGCCGCATGCGCATATACTTACTTGGCAGGACAAGGAGGAGCGGGCCGAGATTAGCCCTGCTTTGATTGATTCGTTCGTCTGTGCTGAAATACCTGACCCCCTGCTAGATCCTCTTGGGTATGCCCTTGTTGCTGAGTTCATGATGCATGGACCATGTGGGGAGGAAAACCCTAAGTGTCCATGCATGAAAGATGGCTTGTGTTCAAAAAAATTCCCTAAAGAATTTCAGGAAGAAACATCCATTGATGAAAAGGGTTTCCCTGTCTATAGGCGTCCAGATAATGGCCGATTTATCTTCAAAAACAAAGTTAGGCTTGATAACAGGCATGTTGTACCCTATAACATGGCAATGCTGAAGAAATATCAAGTCATTTAAATGTTGAGTGGTGTAACAAAACACATGTCATAAAATATCTTTATAAGTATGTTACCAAGGGTCCTGACTATTCAAAGGCTCTCTTTGATAGGATTAGAAATTCTGATGATCCAAATGATGCAGGAATAGATGAAATTGAAGAGTATAGAGCATGCCGTTATGTGTGTTCCCATGATTCTTTCTGGAGATGTTATGGGTATGACATACACAGCAAAACACCTTCTGTAGAAAGGCTTGCTGTTCATTTGCTAAATAAACATGTTATTCGATTTCGTGCAAAGACCAAACTTGAGAATATTGTTAATGATCCCCTGCTAAAGAAAACCATGCTAACAGAATGGTTTGTTGCTAATAGAAGATACGAAAGTGCCAGGTCCTTGACCTACTGTGATTTCCCACAAGATGGTCTTGGAATGCACAGGGTAAGAAGTGGAAGAAGAGAAAATGTAGAAAGAAATTGGTAGAATTTACTACGTGCATCCTTCCACTGCTGAACTTTATTATCTTCGAATGCTGCTAATGATTGTGAAAGGCGCGAAGTCTTATGCTGATGTTAGGACTTATAGTGGTGTTGTGTATGAGACATTTAAAGATGCATGTGGTGCCAGGGGTTTACTTGGTGACGATAATGAGTGGTTTCAGGCATTTAACGAGGCTTTGAATTGGGGTATGGGAAACCAGCTGCGTCAGCTATTTGTTACTATGATTCTTTTTTGTGGAGTTATCGATGAAAATGGTTTTTTTGAAAAATACTGGAGTCATATGGCTGATGACATCCAGTATAGGATTTGTCATGATCGTCATGATCCTTTGTATCGTGTTCCTGATGATCAGCTCAGAAACTTGCTGTTAGATGACTGGGTCTTGTTTTGCTAAAAATGGTTCTAATATTCTGGATCATAACTTGCCTCGAAAGTCTGTGTACGATAGCAGTTCACGGGACAGCAACATGATTAGCGATGAGCTTTGTCAAGATTTTGGAGCACTTATTCAAACTGCTGAATGTATGCTGAAAAAACTTAACAAAGACCAGGAAAAAGCTTTTAAATCGATAATAGACCGTGTGAGGGAGGACAAACCTGGGCTATTTTTTGTTTCTGGACATGGTGGTACCGGAAAAACTTTCCTTTGGAATGCTCTTGTTGCTACCTTCGAGGGTTCAAAAGAATTGTTTTAACTGTCGCATCTTCGGGGGTTGCATCACTGCTTCTCCCTGGAGGTAGGACGGCACATTCTAGATTTAAAATTCCTATTGATCTGGATGATAACGGGGTATGTGATATTCGGAGGTCTACTATGCTAGCATCTTTGATTCAGTCAGCTTCTCTTATTATTTGGGATGAAGCTTTAATGACACATAGGAAATGTTTTGAGGCGCTTGATCGAAGCTTGCGTGATGTCTTATCTGATCGTAATCCTTCTCTAGCTGATGTTCCGTTCGGTGGTAAGATAGTCGTATTGGGTGGTGATCTTAGGCAAATTTTACCTGTTATTGAGGGGGGAACCCGATCTCAGGTTGTCAATTCTGCCATTACAAATTCTCCTCTGTGGAATCATGTGACGGTTCTTCACCTTACTATTAACATGCGTCTAGCAGTTGAGACTGAGGATCCTAATGTGCAGGCTGAGGCAAAGGCTTTTGATCAGTGGGTCCTAAGCATTGGCAATGGCACCGTTCCCACTGTTGCAAGAGAGGGGGAGTCTGATCCTACTTGGATAAGCATTCCCAGCGAACATTTGGTTCACACCGATGGCCCCACAGTTCCAGCTATTGTCGATGCTGTTTATGTAGATTTCTTAAAGCATTTCTCTGATCCAAAGTATTTGAAAGAGAGGGCTATTTTAACACCGACGAATGATCAAGCTATTACCATCAATGATCATGTTCTTTCTCTGGTGCCTGGTGAGGAAAGGGAATACTTAAGTTACGACTCGACGGGGAGCTCATCGGATGGGCCTCGTAACATAGATATTTTTTATCCAGTTGAGGTTTTAAATACCATCAAAGTAAATAACTTTCCTTATCATAAACTGGTTCTTAAAAAAGGTGTGCCAATTATGCTCCTTAGGAACATAAGCCAGGCGGCTGGTTTATGTAATGGCACAAGGCTTATCGTTACTAGATTGGCTGAGAAGCTCATTGAGGCTGTTGTTATGACTGGTTCCAATATCGGAGATATAGTTTATATACCAAGGATATGCCTTACTACTAGAGATCCTAAATGGCCGTTTACTTTGCATCGTCGTCAGTTCCCCATTAGAGTTTCATATGCAATGACTATTAACAAAAGCCAGGGACAAACTCTTACATCCGTTGGTCTTTATCTGAAAACTCCTGTCTTCACCCATGGCCAGTTTTATGTCGCGGTGTCACGCGTCACCTCTAAAAAAGCACTTCATATATTGATTGAGAACGAAGATGGTACCTGTGGTTCTGAGACTAGAAATATTGTGTTCTCTGAGATTTTCGAATCTCTTGTCGATAAGTAATGCTGGCGGCAGTTCTGATTATATAGCTATGTACATTATATACTTTTTATGTGCTGCAGGCTTTTGAGCTATGTCTTTGAGCTATGTGCTTTTGTTCTTTCAGCCTAAGTACATAGAGTAATATTAGCACTGTTCTTATTACCTGGCTATGTGTATACTTTTTATGTGCTGCAGGCTTTTGAGCTATGTCTTTTGAGCTATGTGCTTTTGTTCTTTCAGCCTAAGTACATAGAGTAATATTAGCACCTGTTCTTATTACCTGGCTATGTATACCCCGTCTTTTTTTGGGCTGAAGCCTTTGGAGCTATGTCTTTTGGACTGTTACTTTTGGGTGCATATTGCCTTCCTGCTATATGTTTTTGCTCTCCTGCGTTTGTTTATTAAATCTAACGTTCTCATCTCTTCACAGGTATAAATCTATGTTTTTTCCTATGATTTCCTTTGCTTCAAACTAATTTCCTTCTGTATTGAGTTTGCTACCCATTGTACTATTCTTGCTGTTTTAATCCTGCTTATCGTGTTTTTTTCCAGATGGCGTGCAGCAAGCTTTCTGAGATCAACAGTGACAGTGACCAGTGGACCATTGTGTCCTCGTTTCTCGGCTGTGGCATTTCCGTGGCGGAACTGATGAAGGTCCGATCAAGCATACTGACCTTGTCCTGCTTGATAGTGAGGTCAGCACTACAACTTACCACCGCACTACCCGCCTATTGTGTTATTATACCTAGGTTTGTTTACTTGTTTTCTGCTAAATCTAACGCAAGTGATTTTTCTTCAGGGAACACACATGTATGGTCAGATCCCTTCGACTAAAGGCACGGCAGATCGGATGAAAGGTCTGTTGGAGGAAGGAAAGGTGTACGTCATTAAGAAGTTCTTCTGCAATGAATCAAGGCCAACCTATAGGCCTGTGGAGAGCCCTTTCATGGTTCAGTTCACAAGATATACCACCGTTGAACCAAGGCCTGGAGTGGAAGAATCTTTTCCATTCTGCACATACAACCTAACTGCTTTCACCGATATTCCAAAGCCCAGCACTGATCGTTTCATCGGTAAGTTTTACATTCTGCTTTCGAGCCATTCTATTGAATGGTCCATTCTCACTCTGTCCATCTTAACTATGATCTATATAGCTAACTTTCGGCTTACGTGCTTGACTCGTGTTTTATCTGTTTTGTTTCAGATGTTATCGGCAAGATTACTATGGTCTCTGATGTCACGGCTGTTCAGTCCATGTACCAGACAACGGCCTCCGACACAAGGAAAATTGTGTTGACTGACCTGCTGTGGGTTATTCTGTTTCTTATGTTTGCTTTATTTCATGCTCAGTGTAAATGTCGCCGATTCACATTTCTTACCACTACTACGGATGTCTTATGCAGAGGCAATGAGCTTCAGATTATTCTCTGGGGTGACCGTGCCGTCCAATTTGATGGAGAGGCAGTTCGTGTGATGGGTGCTAAAGAGCCAGTAATTGTTATTTTCGTGGGACTGCTCCCTAAAATGGCTCGTGGTAATTGCTATGACTTTTCCTTCTTTATGGTCTTTCAATTACTACTGAGGTGCATTGTTATTCTTTGTTTGTTGACTGTACTGAAGTGCGTTTTGATACTATCTGCAAGCCTCGGGCACCTCTCATTTTATGATGTTGCTGTAGGTGTTAAAATTCTCAGTGGGAGTGCTGCCTGCCGTTGGTATGTCGATGAGGATATCCCTGACATTAATTCCTTCCGTGAAAGGTCTGTTCTAAATGACCATGCTGCGTTTGTCTTCTTTTTATGTTTACATTGAATACTTTCTGCTCACGTGTCATGTTTCTTTCTGCAGTATTGGAGGGCAGTTTATTCCTCTGGCTCCCTATGTGCCTACAGGACCAGATGCTCTTAGGTCTAGGGCACAGGAACAGCCAACTGATAAAACTGTAAAGGAGCTTGCTGATCTTGATCCTTTTGTTGACATGGTGAGTTCTTCCTGTTTCTTGGCTTCAGCACGTGATCCTTTGTAGACCAGCGCCTCATTCATATTGTCTTTTTATATTCTGCAGGACAAGCGGTTTTTCTGCACTGTCACTGTTGACAGGCTTGGCCTTGACCAGCGTTGGTGGTTCGCTTCATGTACCACGTGCCGCAAGTCCTCTAAACATAATGGCTTTCAGTATAGATGTTCAGATGATAGTTGCTCCTCTGTTGATGCGGATCCAACGTGAGCAGCTTTAGCTTTTTTTCCACTCTTATTTACCACTTACTACTACATGTGATATAGGCTTACTACTACCTGTGAGCTAAAACCTTGTTTTGTTCTTCATTTCCAGGTACTGTATTTCTATGTTTGCATCTGATGGTACGGCAGAGGCTGAATTTGTGATGTTTGACAAGGTCGCGACAGGTGCCGTGGGGAAACCATTGCTTGCTATACTTCGTCAGAAGTATCCTGGCTATGCTACTGTGGATGAGATGGCTAACCTTGCTAGGCATGATGTCAATATTCCAGCGCAGATAACTCATCTCGTTGGCCAGAAGTACAAGCTTATGGTCTCCATATCCAAAAAATGGAAGCTCAAAAATGGTGAGGACTTGTCTTTCCAGGTCAACAGGATTGACGAGACCTACAAGCCTGAGTTGCCTCCCTCTGTGGATGCTGTTTCTTCTGGGTCTGCCAAGGATACATCAGTAACCAGTGTTTGTGGTGAAAAGCTCCCTGTCTTAGGACCGCTTATCTTGCCTGGATCAGCCACACCTTCTCCAACAGGTTCTGCGCTCGGTTCACCTGCAGCGCAGGTATAACCTACAGAATACATTCTTATCTGTTTGGTTGTTTCACGGATTTTGTACCCTCTCTTTCTAAATGCTCATTTTCCTTTCTTAGAGACACACGCCTGCTTCTGCTGGCAAGATCGCTCCTTCAACTCCATCTCCAGGGTACTGCATTCCGAAGTGTTATGAAAGTGTCTACCTCTTGTTTCTTTGCTTCATTCAATTTCTTATCGTCCTATTATTTATTGCAACAGCCCTGTTGCCCCGAAGCGTGGCACAAGACGTTCTTTATTTGGTAAATCTCTCAAAGGAAAGGCTGACGCTGTGCTAGAGGATGGTGCTTCGTCTGCCCAGGTTCTGGATGTCTCTTTTCCTATTTACTGCTCTCTCTCTTGATCCTCGCTGCTCTTGCTTTGACTTTATTTTCCGTTGCAAATCATGTAGGCTGCTGTGGAAACTGACGTCAGTGATACTTCCAAAACTGTCGAAGTGAAAGATACTGATGCCGTGCTCCCTGAACCCAAAAAGTCTATGGTTGATGATCCTCCCACAAACGTTGCAGAGAAAGATGCTGAGGCTCCGCCCCCTAAGATCAAGAGGTCCGGTTTAAGTCCATTTGCATGCTGTTTATTAGTTTGTTGTATGCGAGATAAGGGTATAAGAGTTTCGAGTCCACTGACTTTGCAGTGCACATGCTAGCCCTTACGGTTTTGTTTGTTGGAGATAGATTTCACATGTGGTTTTCTCATGTGTCAGGCCTCCGTCCGGTGGCAAGGTGTCTGGAACAGCTAAGAAGCAGAAGTAGTAGCTTGTCTGCGCTGGCTGCAGACATAGTTTGTAAATAAGGTTCGTGCTCGTTGCACTGTGTATGTTCTTTCTTCTTCTTGTAGGCATTACATTCCAGGATTCCATGTGCACTCAGATTTTACTATCTGCCTTTTCTCTTTTAGACAGTTCCTTTTGTTTCGTGGTAAATTGCATGGTTTCTTGTCTCTGGTGAAAATATGTTGAGCTGATTCTTTTCTTTTGTGTGATGACCAGGTTCTCTTCGGTACAGCCCTGTCTTCCTATATGGTTCTTGTTACGAGATTAGCTCACAAGAACCAGCTGAAGGGTTTTTAGATGGTTCTCTGCTGCTCGCTGCCTCGACGTCCGCTGGTCCTCAGCGTGTCTTCTCCGTATATCGTCGAGCCATCACGACAGCCTTATCGCCTTATGGAGCGACTTTTGCATCTGCATGGCCTGTGTACCGCTATCGGCGGGATGTGATGACCTTGCTGTTTGCCTCCAACTGCTGTTTGATGTATCTTTAATGCTGCGGCATAGACCTCATGTGATTGCTGCTTAAGTGCACATGTGGAGGGTATTTTGTGTAAGCGTGTGCTTGTGCTGAAGCACGCTTTTGTAATTAGAAACTAATGACAGTAGGAAAAAGAACCTGCTAGATGGAAACCAGTGCCAGTAGGGAAAAAGACCTACTAAATTAGTCTCAGCACAGTCCAGTGCTTCAGCTGTAAGTGCATTTTATCTCTGTTTATATGCTATGGACTATTAGGCTCTCTTGGATCTATCTATTTCTGCATGTGTATCTGTGTTTGTCATTGGTGCTTTTGCTACACATTAGCTCCCTGCTTTGCTTGCTGCTTCTGCATGGTTCTTCATGATTACTGAAGGAGGGGTGTTTTAGTTAAGGAGAGTCCTCTGTTTTGCTGATCGGATGTGCATTCCAGTCCATCAGGTGTACTTGTGCTTTCCCTGCTTTCCTTTGTTTCTATTTGCTATTTGTGGCTAGGTGCTGATAACTACCTCAATTTATTTATTAAATTGATTGCATCTGCAGACTCTGGTCATGGTGCAATGCTGGTGGAAGGAGAGGATGCTGCAGATCATTTCTTCATGTATCATTAACAAGCTGGTATGGATGCACGGTTTGATTCAGCCTATCATATCTTGTACTGGAACAATGAGCATATTAAGGGTTTATGACCTGTTTGCTTCAGGGCCTCCATCAGAGCTTCACGCCTATCTACATTGAGAGCCGTCGCCAAGCCACAAGAGAAGTGCAGGTGGTGGCCGCTTGTGGATGACGGCGGCAACGGGTGGACGACCGCAGCCTCAGCTGATTGACGATGATCGCCACCTAGCCACTAGCAGCAGGTAATGCTATTTTCGTATATTCATGAATGATGGGTTAGTTCTTTGGACATGATATATAGCATATTAACTGTTGGTCATTTGTGTCTCTTAAATTGTGTCCAGTTGTAACTTTCTTTTATTACATAAATCATTAGGTTATAGTGCTCATAGTCATACCTTTGGTTCAGTTGCAGCTTCAGTCTTTTGCATCCCTTAGTAGGTGTTTTTTTTGTCCATTCACATGAGAATAAATAAGGCATGGCAATAAACTGTACATGTTCTCTGGAAGAGAAACTAGATTCACATCGAAGTTATGTTATTAGACATTAGTGCAGTTGTAAAATGCTCTCTTTACGCGAGATTAATTCGCTATAACTTCATATCAGACATATCTAGAGAAAAGAAAAATAAGTATTTGTTATAATATCAGCGATTTACATGTTTAATGAGAAGAAAGATTGCATGGGTTTGTATAATACTTCTCAAGTCTTTGAGCAGGTCATACGCTGAAGAAATAAATTTGCGTATGATTATTTGGAGTATGAAGTATTTTGAGCACTACCCATTTCCTTATTGGATTTGAAATGGCTAAAGCTGGTCATTCTATAGTGTTTTTGGTTTGTCATGTTGGTGTCATGGTCATTCAGCCCATTCGGTTATTGGATATGTGGCAAATGCTCTGTGCATAGTTTATTTTTTTACCCTTGGTTGCCAATATTGTGATTCCACAATTTATGATTTATTTGGGTATGCACAAGCATTTTTTACTGCACAGACTCGGCAATGCTTCTGAACCTGCTATTTTGATATTGTCGAACCTAAAAGCGTTATACTTATTGGTTTAAAAGTGGTAGTCGAATCTAGAAGCTTTCATATCCTTTCCAGATTACTTTCTGTTGCTCAACTTTTATCTTGCGCTTTCGGCGTCTGTACAAAACTGATCTAAGAGGCACTGTGTTACTAGCTTGCGATATAGGTTCAGACACCATTCATGTTTTTGGTTTCCTTTGTCATTGATGCCCGCACATACAAAATGAAGGCGCATGTAGCTCGTCGCACCCCAGCCTATGCGCTCTCTGCTCGCTTTCATGTGATCTTCCTCCTCTGAAGAGTGACCTGAATGTATTTATTCAAAGGCTTGCTCTATTTATCCCTTTTAGAGTAATTTTGTGTTTCCGCCAAACATTAGGATTTGCTATTCAACTGTGTCTTCGAGTTTAGAACATCTTTTAACATCTTTTTTATTCCATCGTTTGGCACTCTTTAGGAATAATTTTGTAAATCAGGAAATAAACTTGCTTTCATATCATGTTTCAGTGCTTTCTTGTGTTTTACTGCCGCCCGACAGTGGCTGGATGCAATGTTTGTGGTGGCCTGCCATCTAAGTATTTTTTTTCTATGATTCTAAAGAGCAAACAATTGTGTTTCTCCCTACTTTGCCATCAATAAGTCCCTTGTTTCTTTCTACTCTTGCTATTTTGGTGATCAGCAGTAGCGATCAGTGACAATCTTCTGGCACTGTCTACAAATAACATATTCAGGTATGGCTCTGGCAAGTCACTCACCATGGCTTGCCATTTTTTGAACTGAACTTTCTTGTAATATTCTGTGACACTACTAAATATTTGTTTATGTAGTTCTAAAGTCTGGAGAAGCGCACCAGCCATCTACACTTTACGCTTCATATATTGTTTCCATGTTTCACAGATAGTGGCATGGCGTTGTATGGACTGATTTTGTGTATATGTGTCTGCGGTCTGCATTGGCGACCACCACCAGTTGTTGTGAACTGAACCTCCCTTTATGATCATGCATTATTGCATTTCGTTTTCAACATAGGCAGCTATAGCTAATTCAATGGCACCAAGGCTTGCAAAATGTGTTTCTTGTATGCGAGTAATTCAGAGAAACCTGACGGCTAAGGCCTTAGCTAGGCAGATGTATGTCCGATGCATGCAAAGTTCGTCAGTTCTTTGAACACCCAGTGGGTGTCATATTATGTATATATATACCCTTTTTTTCTTTACTAATGGCCATATCAACTTGTAATATTATCATTGTATATACTCACTCTAATCCAAAAAAAAAGTCGTGGTCTATACTTATAAGTTGTACGTCATTGGCTTCTGGCAACGCTTTGTAGAGATGTTTGTAAGGGTGGAAGCATTCCCTGGATCAGCTGCCTTGAACAGCAAATCTCAAAAAAAAAAAAAATGTCTTCACTAGCAGTTTACGATTCATTCTCATTTCCCATTATTTACCAGCTCACTCAAATTCACTGAGCACTTAGTTTATTGCTGGAATGGGCGACATTTTAATGTAGCTGTCAAGTTCTTTTCGTGTACAACTTTATCTCCTGATTGGAAAAGAAAAGATGCGTGATCATCTGTAAGCAAATAACACTTGGAGTCTCGGACCTACTTAAGGCAGTTCTCATGGGAGTAACTTCTCAATAGTTTTTGTAGATGACCAACAAACCTTTTATAGCCTGTGTTGATACTCAATTTACACACAAAGTGCGTTAGGCATTAGGCATACATATTTCCACGGAAGATAAACAAGGTATATACAGTGTGTGTGCTTTTAACCAAGGAAAGTAATGGTAAACACAATCCTTGGTTGATTTATGTGATGATCAACGTGCTATTGAAGAGGATCTCTCTCCCCCTCTGCTCACATTAAGACTTGACATCGCCCTCGCCGCCCCTTCTCCTTCTTTGCTCCCGTGGCCTCGCCATCCTGAGTGTGTATGGGGTAGGAGGTAGGCTCCCCGCCATACATAGTGGAAGTAGGGTTAGGCTTCGGTTGGTTGCCCTGGTGGCAGTGTGGCATCTTGTCGTCAAGGTTTTGCTCGTGGTTGCTGGCGCACGACGGTGCAAGCTGTCGGGTATGTCTCCTGCTTCGCCTCCGTTGAGGTGACTCGTGAAGGTGGCAGTTTTTTTTACCATAATTTTTGAAAGATTGAATCAACCTTCTTACAATGACTCGACATATAACCAAATTCTAATACTTATGGCTGCAGTACAATTGAGTACTCAACATTTGCATCAGGGCACAACGAGTCATCTACTGCTTATTTTTCTATCGCTTAACAAGGATAACAATCGGCCTCAAGATGACGCGTCATTATCTATCGCTTATTTTTCGTCTTCGTATAAGTTATGTTCTTGAAACGGGTCTCACTTTCATAAGTTTAGCAAATTATTTCATCACATTCTATTTTTAATGATAAAAAGTATACAAACACAAGGTCTAAAACATATAAAACTTAAGGTGACCGTACAGTGTCACTTTCGGCATCCACTTGCTATGGAATGATTAATATTACCGATGGAATGCGTTGATACAGAGTTTGATCATTGACTACAATACAAAGGCGATAGTCAGTGCGAGCAAAGGCGTCGAGGTCAGGCTGCCTGCAGGGTAAGAAAATATTAACACAATAGGCAAGACAAGAAAGGCAAAGCACAACACGAATTGTAGAAAAGTGCGTCCGTGGAAAGAATGTGAATCATAAGAAGGAGCGTGGGTGGAAGAATTTCACGATAGGCACAAGGAAAAGAGCCACTGAAACCCTAACGAGTAACCTCCATAGTTTCAAGAGATATCAATAATAGCGGCACAAGAGTGGCATAGAGCTAAAACAAAGACAACAATATAATACAAAACATATAAAACTTGAAGCCACAACACAGAAAAATCGTCAGTTCGCAAGAGCAAGTGGCCCATATAAAGAAAATTATGTGGTTGTATTACAAATGCACTGTGCCGCCAAGATGACGCTCCTTGTGTATTTGAGTAATCCAACCATGTAAATGTGGACGGGTCATCTATTAAGTAATCCAACCATGTAATCACACCTATATAAGTTCTGGACATTGGATTCAATATTCCATTTGATATGAGCTAATTTATTTATAAACGCCTTTGTTAGCAATCAATAGAGTATATTTTATAGCTTTCTATTTTGGTTTACTATTTACAGTTTTTTTCTTAGATAAGTTTCTTGCTAAGTGGTTGATAGTCATTATCTTATTTTCCTTTTGGGTAACATTCCCTTAATATTTTCGTCTCTTATATTAATTTACATATAGGGATTTTGAACACCGCTATCATGTGACATAACTTTGAACTCGAGCGCCATCGAAGACAAAGTATTTTTTAGCACAATTTTTATAATATTTTCCCAGCCTTCTTACGAAAAGCTCAACACATCTAATAATAGAGCCACGGAAAATCTAATGAGTTCCTTCAATGCACAAGACATATGAAACTTAAGGCTACATTACCTTTAAAATCAGTAACAATTATACTAATAATTTGAAGGCATGCTGATTATCAATTATGTATACTCAACATTACGAAATTAATGATAATTATGAATTCTGTATAGTCAAAATTAGGAGTTTCATACATAAAACGAACAAATTTGATTTCATATCCAAATATATACAACTTAAGGCTACAAATTTGATTTCATATATATAGAAATATTTAATAAGCCCTGGATTTTATAGAGCATCGTGTTGTATACAGGTTCAAATATAGATCAATACACACATGAATTTCAAACACTGACAACAATATACGCAGAAATTTTAAAAACTTAAGGCTACCATACAGTCTTGATTCCGGTGACGCAACCGGTCGTCTAGTACAGATAAGTACTGGGCAATGATCTGATCGTGGTGACGCCAAGTGCCTTACTGAAACCATGGGAAAAAGATCACGCCAAGGAATATCCGCACATGCACGATCTAGTCGTACTCGCACATTGTTAAGCCCGGCCCGTTTGTTATTTCCACTAATATAAAAAGATCCAGAGGGCGGAAATTCAGACCGTCACATCCCTTCAACACATCCATCCTACGGTCTACGGCCTTCTAATGTTTAACGCTAACGCTAATGTTTAACGCAACCGTTTATCAGTACACACAATTCATCCACAGCGAAAAAAACGACCGCTCTTCACGATCTCCACGCAAGGGCCGCTCTCCACGACCTCCAGCACCATTCCCCGCATCGCCGTCGCCTCCGAGCTCGCAGCCGCCGCCTCTCAGTTCACCGTCCCCGCCGCCGCCTCTCAGTTCACAGCCACCGCCCCTGAGTTCGCCGCCCCCCGCCTTGAGTTTGCAGCTCTCGCCTACGACCTCGGCCGCCGCTCAGTTCGCCGCCCTCACCGTCGCCCTTGAGTTCGCCGCCCTCGCCTCCGACCTCGACCGTCGCGCCGTCGCGACTTCAGCTGCCCCCGGCCGGAAACAGGGAAACTGCTCCACGAAGGTACCAACCGGCCACCCACCACCGCAACGACCGCTGCATCCAACCTCCGCGACGCTCCCGGCGGCCCACCTCCGCGACGACCGCTGCATCCAACCGCCGCGACGACCCCGGCGGCCCACCTCCGCGACGACCCCGGAAGCCCACGGCCGAGAAGACCTCTGCCGCCCACCGCCGCGGAGACCCCTGCCGCCCACCACCGCGCGGCTGGGTCGCTGCACCGCCGCCCACCACGACCAGACGCGATGAAGCTTGCTCCAGCGGTACTACTCGCCCTCCCGAACGCGGCTTCCTGGAGTTTGCGGTCGAATCAGCGGGTCGAGGTAACTCACAACAAATTTTTGGATCAGCTCTGTTCTTGAACAGCTCGTCCCATCTCTGTTTACCAGCAATGTTCAGGCACGTTTTAAGCTGCCGTTATTGTCCATCAAGCCTGAATTTACTGTGCACTAAAGGAGATATCTAATTGAACCGCGCTAATGTGGGAGAAGAAAGAATTTTAATCTGAATCCTTGTTAGCAGTAGCTCATATACAAATTTAGGCTCCAACGGGAGGCTATAGGAGAAGGAGATGATATGCTTTTCTGAATGTTCTGTTTCATCAGTCCCAAATATAGCTGCATTTTATTGGTCTGATCAAGTATCTTAAAATAGTCTGTGAGACTTATGGAAGGTCGATTTTTCTACATCCCAGTGTAATAAGAACGACGATTCACGCAATCACCAAATCATCCCGAACGCGGCTGGCTGGAGCGGCGGTCGAATCAGCGGGTTGAGGTAACTCAGAACAATTTTTTTTGATCGTCTCTGTACTTCCGTGTACAGGTTGTTGCTGTTAAAGGATAACACTGCAATTTATGCCTTCATGGGTGGGTGCATACGGGTATGTGGAGTTATTTTTTCCAGAAAGAGGAGTGCCCATTTTCTTGTATTGGTGGTGCGACTTAAGATCTAAGCCTAACTGTAAGACTTAAGATTCACATGTACGAATAGTTGATTGCAGTTGAAACTGATGTGCAAATTTGGCATGCAATACAAATGGGGGCAGCTACTGTGGGAAAAGGGGTGTTCAGTTATTGCTAACAATTCTATCTTTGTTCGACTGTTGCTTTCCACTCCAAGCCTTTTAGTTCTGGATTGCAAAATACTGCACACACCAACAGTGGTTATTGGAATGTTTGATCTTTAATCATACTCGAGTATGCATGCTTTGGTGAGAACCTACACCTTTGCGTGTGTAATTAATTAATGTGGAATTCTGTTTTTTTCCCTGTGGGTTTGATAAGCCAAAATCAGTGCTTTTTTAATCTGAAGTAAGCTAGATGCGGTTTTCCTCCAAAAGGTCGAGGCCAAGAGTTAAGGCCTGAAGCTAAATATTTGTAATCAGGACGATGAGCCAGGTAGTTGCTGATCACCAGGTTTCATGTGCCAACGCTCTGTCCATGCACGATTGAAGATTTTGTTGGGTGTGGTGACTTGTTGTTTGTTGCGGTATTGTTTTCATTGCTATTAGTACGATGTGGCATCGCAGGTAAAGGAAATAATAATCTTAACTAAATCCTATTTGTAGTAATACTCCTATGTGCCCTTTTCCTCTCAGTTAGAGGTAGCATGTTAAAGATTGGCCTATGAGATTCCAAATAATTCAAGTAACTTTGTAGTTTGTACACTAGCTAGCCATTCTGGATAGAAGCTGTAAACACAATTTTCACAACTTTAGCAACGAGAGACAAACTCCCTTCTCATTTTCAAGTTCATTAACGAGAGCAAATTTTCTTTAATTGTAAAAAGGATGGCATATCTTCATGACCAGCTCGGCCACCAGGGCGTGGTGGATCTTCTTGACCAGCTCGGCCAACAGGGCGTGGTAGAGAAGGTCCTTCCTTTGATCAACACCAGTGGAATCACTCTCATTATCCCATCGACTTGCAGTGTATACTTCCCATACACCTTCTATGTGTATCCCGAGTATGTATTGAAGGAGCTGATTGTATTTTTGTTGTGATTGCAGAACTTGATCGGGCTAATTACTAAGCTATCACGTAGTTCACTTGTAGCAGTGAAGGCCCTCTTTGAGTTGAATGTTGGTAGCACTATAAGGGGGATTTTGGTCAGTTCAGATCTTTACCGGCCCACGGGATGCCACCTGCCTTCAGAAAACCAAAATAACCAGGTTGGTTGTGTAATAGCTTCTTTATTTCCAGGCCATTTGTCTATAGTTTTGGCGAATAATGCTTCAAGTTACTTTTTTCTTTTCTTTGCAGGTCATTAACTGCATTTGCTCTAATCTATAAATGGAAGAAAACTTACTAAATTCCAGGCACAAACTTCTACTATTGAATTAACAAGATGCTATGTACTCCCACTTCCTGGAGTGCGATGTTGTTGAGATTGCTATACAACCAGAAGACACTATCATCACTCATTTATAATTATATCCATCGCACGGGTTAGTAGATAGTGTTCAATGTGCTTAAATATAAGTTCAGTATTTCAGTAGGAGGAAGCTATTTAGCAATTAGGTATGCCACTGCTTCAAACAGGTGTATCTACATTTAAATTTTACATGGAGTTGATTTATGGAAGGTATACTCGCCACATTGATAATCTTTGGAGCGTCTGAGAACTTAGACTTTTGGAGCTTCATTGATATTTAAGTTTCAAAGACCATTATTTTTGGCTTCTGAATTACAGACAGGTGTACATCAACATGGTTAAAATTTGCTAATTTGGAGATGGTGTGTACTCTATGCAACATGCATCCAACTCTGGAAGAGAAGAAATTGTTTGCATGATTCGTCACGCTTATAAGTTATATCAGTAGCTTCATGTTGGCCTTTGTGATGTGAACATGAGGGCATTTCATGGTCGTACCATAGCAGATATCTAGAAGCTTTCAACGATGCAGATAAAAAATACACCACATAGCCTACCATCTAATTGTCACTGCACAAAATCAGTTAATGAGTTTGAACCCTACTGAATTTTTATAACTTGTGGGTAGAAATTCAATTATATTTTTCATGATGTAGTACTGACTAACTATGGCTTTTCTGGGAAATGTTTGAGTCAACACAGTTATGATACCAGATGACTATGGAAAACTAACGTTAAAGATCTTTGATACTTATTATTTTGCATGATTTGGTGTCAGCTTATTGTTTGATCTAATTGCACACATGCATTGGATTATTCATTCCAGGTCTTCCATGTGCTCTCTTTGCTACCAGTGTTAAGTGCCCCCATATATATATATTTTCTCTCTTTGTGTTTATCTATCATGCATGGCTATTTGATAATTTATTTTTACATGTGGCCAAGGAGAGCGCACAAGAGAAAACCTGACGAGTGGACATGTTTTAGGTCAGATAGAAATAAAAATATAAAGGTGTAAGTTTCTGATCAGGTTTTTGTGCTTTGAAGCTGGTGATTATATAATGTTTCTTAGGGTCTCTACATCTTTATTTTTTAGTTGGGATGGTGCATCCAATTTTGTGTGATGAATTACCTCTGGAAAAGAAAGAGTGGTTGTATATTCGACCCTTGCTTCAAACAGTTATCCTACAAGTTTTCTTAAATTAAACTTTGGCTTATTACTTACATAGAAGATTGAATGATGAGTGGGGTTTTAAGCCCAAATTTTAGCTTTATGAACTAAAAATATGTAGACGGACAAAAGCTATAGAAAGTGCAACTCATTAAAGAAAGCTGAAATCGAAAAGACTTGGCACATACCAAATAAATTATCATACTTCAATTAATTTTATTTCATGTGAGATTTAATTCTTATAATTACATGTGCATTGCACGTGCCCGATTTGAGTTGAATAGATGTTACTTCGAGAAGCAAAGAATGGTTTAGGCTATTTGAGATGATTCCTCTATTTGAGTTGAATAGATGTTTTCAGCATGGAGTGTATTAACCATTTTTTTCGAGGAAGTGTATTAACCATCTTGAGTGTGTATATAGTGCATACCCAGGAGATCAGGGAGACATGTGCAACAAATCCAGGAGCCAAGTCAGTGGTCGTTGAGGACCAAGTCATGTACGCTAACAAAAAAAATCTCCACTATTTGTGGACTATTTGTAATATATATTATTCCAATGATCCATACATGTATGTGCTATTATTGCTCCTCTGATTGAACACCTATATATGATCATACATTTGTCCCAACTAAACTAAATACATATGTGATGTCTTGATCTGTTTTTTCTTAAATGGCAAAATAACGGTTATTTCAGCTAAAAAAATATAACGGTTATTTGTGTCACTTTCTTTTTAAGAATGATGAATCTTAATAATCGTGCTGTCCATTTTTCATATGTCCCGTTGCTATTGTCATGTACACTCATGAGTTTTGTTAACACATATACCTATCTGTTTAGGTTGAAATTAGTATAGGAGTCCATTCATTTGTGTAGCCGGTGGTGCTGATCATTGTGTTCCTTAATAGCTGCATCTGCCCTGCTTTCCCACAAATAGCTGTGCCATGCACTTGATTTTCTCAAGCATCTATAAATTTTACGTGCTCAATTTTCCAAACAACAACTATGTTATTTTTATTTGAAATGTCGTGTTATTCAAAACGTGCATTGCACATGCACCATTACTAGTCATAAGTAAATCCTAAGTAAAAGGAGCTCCGAAGAACCCCAGGTCTGACAATTCGCACATATTCAGTGCATCTCGAAACAAAGCCATCTGGTTCTCACCACGGAGTGTTTGTGAGAAGTGTTCATGCTGCCACATCACTTCGTTAAAATCTCCACATACTAACCACGGCTCATTGGATCTAGCTCTTAGCGTGGCTAGTGTTGTCCACATAATGCCTATTCTCCACTCTTGGTTCGCCGTAGACGAACGTTGTCCTCCAGGTTTTGCCTTCACTAGGATCCACAATAGAAACATCAATAAAGCGTGAGCATGATTCCAGAATTGTAACTTGCAGAGTTTCATCCCAGAAAAGAGCCAAACCACCACTTCGGCCATCACTGTTTACACCACAGAAGCCACGCAGTCCAAGTCTTCCACGCAGCCTTTCAACACGATCAGCTGTTTGTCTAGTCTCACATAAGAAGACCAGTTTGGGGAAATTGGCTTGACACAAAGCCAACAAGTCTCGAACTGTCCGGCGGTTTCCCACCCCCGGCAGTTCCAGCATATGCAGTTCATTGAGACAGGCGGCGCTCCTCTTGGGAGTCGGCTAAACTTCTCCACGAAACAACTCGGATCCTCTCTTAGATCAGACCAAGCCAATCCGCAAACAACTCAAATCTTCACCTAGATCAGATCTGAAACTCGGATACTCACCGCCAGAGGTGCGGGAGGACAGAAACCCGTATGGGGACAGAAACCCGTACGGGGAAAGAAACCCTAACAGGGACTGATGCGAGCTTTACGTAGCCAGACGCCGGAAAAGCAGCCGCCACAGCGGCGGCGGTCGTCACGACCTAGTTCGACCTAGAATCCACACACGGATGTATTTCAAAAGAAATATCCTTTACTAGCCTGTGGTTTTAGTGTTAGAAAGCAATTAAGGAAAGGGTGGACTCCATGACAGAATTTTTGGCAACTTTTTATCGCTGTGTTTTTTTCTTTTAGAATGTGCCCATCCTCTAGTTTTTTCCTGGGTCCGCCACTGACTAGAAGGACCTCGCACGCGTTGTTGCGCGCGTTGCGCACTGCAAATGCTGGTTCAGAACTTCAGAAACGTAGCCATGGCTCGTGGACATACCACGGCAATTCTAGTTTGCTAGGTCGACCCACACAGCGGTATGGGCCAGGGCAGCGAGGCCGATGGCCTGGCTGAAACCGGATAAAAATCCGGCGCTGCGAGCTGCCGATGCTGCATTGGCGGCAATGGCGGGGAGGGAGCGGTCTGGTACTCCCGTGCTACTACTGTTGCTAGCTCGATGGATTATGCCAGCCCATATGCAGCTCTGCCTCTGTGTACCTTCCGAGGTAGCCAGAGATGGAGACCTCCATTTGTGCATTGAACGCAACAGCCAATTGCATCTCGTGGCACGCAGCTTTCGATCGTGATGCATGATCTTTACGTTTCCGATTTTTTTTTCTGTATGGCGAAAAATCTATAAGACGGCTTAGGGTGGGCTAAGATGGACAAAAAAGATAAGCCTTTGATGGGCTACGACACACCGGACTTTGAAAATGTTTTCGGGCTGGCTCTGATGGGCTTAAGACGTTGAAGTTGTGCATGTTTAAAGTTTAAACACAGCATAAGCTAGGGTGTATTTGCAATTCAATCCGAATCAATATATCATAAAGTTTTTCTCTTATAAAGAAGCTTAGTAGCTCTGAACCAGGTTAAGGCAGGACAGTCACCATGCAAATAATTGATCATATTACATGAGATTAATGCTTGTGACAGTACGAAGAATTTACCGGTTTACTACCAGGGTAGATGGATTTCGAAAGCCAAATTGTATAAATGAGATATTTGCATATTTCAGATATAAACACAACCATACGTTACTGAAAATCATTAGACAATTGGCAGAGGTATAACAAAGCTAGATACAAAAACTAGTCTCTTATTTTTGTAAAGAAACCAAAACAATATACAGTGTGACTACTTAACGACCTGATTGCATACCATTAGTTGCTTTCTTCTGAATGCTGAAATATTCAGCACTGCCAATCGCCGAATTGGTCATGGGTTCGCAAAGTAAACTTTCCATCTCTTCGGGGTTCTGCTGCGCCCACGGATGTTGCATCACCTTCATTAGTCCATCGAGCTTCTCCGTGACCTCTTTCATCGAGGGCCTGTTATCACCACACATATCCAAGCACTGCTTTGCTTTCTCTGCGATCTCTTCTAGAATCTCAATGTTGTCTTCACCCTTGATCTGATCATCCAATATCTCATCCAACATATTCTCCTTCATTGCAGACATAAACATCATCGCCAAGCTCTTCTCTTTGTCAGGGGCATCGAGATTGAACGGCATTTTGCACGTGAGAAGCTCCACAAGAACAACCCCAAAGCTGTACACGTCGCTCTTGTCTGTCAAATAGCATGTTTGCATGTACTCCGGGTCCAGGTACCCACAAGTCCCTTGTACAAGTGTGACAAACTGTGACTCGTCAGTTGGTGCCATGATGGAGGCTCCAAAGTCGGAGACTTTTGCGTTGTGGTTGCCGTCGAGGAGGATGTTGGAGGACTTGACGTCTCCATGCAGGATGGGTATTGCAGCTGACGAGTGGAGGTAGGTGAGTGCATCAGCAGATTCGATGGCGATACCTAAGCGAGTAGCGAGGGAGATATACATGCCATGTTTGCCATGGATGAGGTGGAAGAGCGTCCCGTTCGGCACAAACTCGTATACCAACATGGGGACTTCCACTTCAAGGCAACACCCGAGGAGCTTCACGATGTTTCTGTGGTTGATCTGGGATAGGATTATCATCTCTTTACCAAACTCTTTCTTGTGTTGCTCGTCGATCGTCTTGCATTTTTTGACCGCTACTTCCACATTGCCCTTAAGAAGTCCCTTATACACGGTTCCATGGGCTCCCTGGCCCAGGACTTGTTTATCACTAAAATTGTCCGTCGCTTGCTGCAATTCTTCCTCGCGGAAGATTCTGAAAGCATTGCCGTCTTTTGACTTCATCTCATTAAATAGTATCAGACCACCGTGCTGCCGAAAGTAGTTCTGTTTCATCTTTTGTAGCTTTCTTCTCTGTTGGATCAAGCATGCACATGCAACAAATATCACAAGGACGACAAGTCCAATACTTGCACCTGTTCAAATGAAACCATGAACATGTTCGAATGAAACCATCAGCAGCGACCACTTAAAAGTACAGTAATAGTTTTTTCTTCAAAAGAATTGCAGACTTGCAGTAGACAACACCGATGAGAAAGAGAAATGCCAATTACTCCCGCTGATGACTCATGTATGTCGTCTTAAATATGGACATAGTCTCTCAATGCAAAAGTTTGACCATCAAATTGAGTAAACATGTTTTTCTTTAAAAAATGCACTAGAAATGTATGTTTATGGTATGAATTTTATGTTATCAGTGTTGATAAAATTTTCACTGATGGTCAAACTTTAATATGTTTGTCCGGTAAAATACGACCACATTTGTGATCAGAGGGAGTAGAAATTTGGCCAAACACGACTTGCTTTCATAGAAAGCAAACCGACGATCCCGCTGGTACAAACTTCGTAATTTCTGCTCTTATAGTATCGAATTAATTGTCTACAGGAAATTACTTTTAGTGCTCACGGAAGAAAGGAACTTACCTACAACAGGCATGGGCCGAAAACCTGAAGGCTTTTGAATTGGCACGCAAACGCCGTGCGTCATATAATTTTCTGGCCGACATGAGCAGCTGAAATTCCCTAGCGTGTTCTGGCAGATCTCAAGGCCGCAAGGATTAACATTTTCAAGGCACTCATCAATATCTGTAATGGCACAACTGATTTTAGTTCAAGTGGCAAAGCTGTGGATACCGGTGAATCACAAGTTAATTAATGTACACAGAAGTTTGTGTAAAATGTGCAATGCAATAGAAGAGAATGACCGGCGGAGCATGGCGGCTCCTCCCCCAGGTCGCAGGTCTCCGCTGCGGCCCAGATCTGTACCCAGCAGTCCGGGGCGCGGCCACGCCTCAGCTCCATTGTAGTCGGCCCATCTCCTCCCGTAGTCAACGAGACCGCCGAGCTAGATAGCCAAGAATGGATCTTGGTGAAATCGAGACGCGGCCGGAGCCTTGTCGCCACTTCTGTTCATCCTCGCGATTGACCCCCTCCACACTCTGCTGTGCAAGGCCACCGATCTAGGAATACTCTCCCCCCTTCCTGTCAGAGAGGCGAAGTTGCGCGTCAGCCTCTACGCTGATGACGCAATCATCTTCGTCAATCCTGTCCGCCAAGACCTGCTTCGATTGCTCGACATCGTCACCGCATTCGGAGAAGCCACGGGTCTCACCATCAACGCGGACAAGTGCTCCGTGGCACCGATACGGTGCAACGAGATCGATCTCGATGCCGTACTAGCAGGGTTTAGAGGAGTCCGTGCCTCTTTCCCCCTGACTTACCTCGGCTTGCCGATTTGCCTAGGCAAGATGAGTTGGGCCCAAATGCAGCACATACTGGACCGCGCGCGCGGGAAGCTAGCTACATGGAAGGGCAAGTTCCTGAACATGGCAGGACGCAAGGCATTGACAGCATCGGTGCTTGGGGCGCTGCCAATCTTCACCCTCACCGTTCTTCGACTGACCAAGAAATTCATGAAATCCTTCGATTTGATCCGCCGCCGCTTCACATGGGGAATCGAAGAAGACGAAGTTGCTGGCGGCAAATGCAAGGTGAACTGGACTCGCGTCTGTTCCCCGACGGATAATG
Organism: Poa pratensis; assembly: GCA_947311845.1. Taxonomy (NCBI): domain Eukaryota; kingdom Viridiplantae; phylum Streptophyta; class Magnoliopsida; order Poales; family Poaceae; genus Poa; species Poa pratensis. The sequence goes on from CAMZMU010000077.1 coordinate 33,293,185, forward strand.
GAGGTCTCGGGCTCCTGAACCTGGACTGCTTCGGTCGTGCGCTACGACTGCGCTGGCTATGGACCCAATGGCATCACCCTGATCGACCGTGGGTGGGGATGGAGACACCATGCGATCACACCGATCGCATTTTGTTTGCCAATGCAACACGGGTCACCATCGGCAACGGGAAGTTGGCATCCTTTTGGTTCTCCAGCTGGCTCGGGTCCTCTGCGCTATGCGCGCGTTTTCCCGGGCTCTTCGCGCATGCAAGACGGAAGAACAGAACGGTGGCGGCGGCACTGGCCGGCCACGCATGGGTACATGATCTTCGACACAACCTCACCACGGAGATTATACAGGAGTTCCTTCGCCTCTGGAACGAAATCGTCCGAGCCAACATCAACCTACAAGAGGAGACGCACGACACCATCATCTGGCTAGCCACAACAGATGGGTGTTACTCAGCCCGATCGGCATACAAGTTGCAGTTTGAAGGACGCGCGCGCAGCTGCGCGCCGGCGCTGGTTTGAACCCCTTGGGCGCCGCCGCGCTGCAAGATGTTTGCATGGTTGCTGCTGCAGGACAAGCTATGGTGCGCGGATCGGCTGATGCGCCGCCAGTGGCCAAACGGCTACTTCTGCCCTCTATGTATGAGGAATTTGGAGACATCGCAGCACATGTTCATGGAGTGCCGGGTCACTCAAGAGATATGGCGGAAAATCTCTCGGTGGCAGGGATGCCAAGCTCTCGACCCGGTGGTCTGGAGTACTGCCGAATCAATCACGGATGCATGGCTGGCCATGATCGACGCAACGGCACCAGCGCTGCGAGGAGGGGTACAGAGTCTGATCATCCTGATCTGTCACTCAATCTGGAGTGAACGCAACAATCGCGTTTTCAGAGAGCAAAGTCGCAACACGGAGGTCATCGTCCAATTTGTCAGGGACGAGGCACGAGAATGGGCATTTGTTGGTGCCAAAAAGCTGAGGAAACTAATGTGGGAACCTCCCTGAACATCAACTAGGCTCTTCATTTGGTTTTTTTCTCTAAATTTCTCTTCGGTTATGCATTGACCTAAGGGTCACTATGTAAATATTCTATCTACTATAAATGAAAAGCCAGCAATTGCTGGATCTTTCAAAAAAAATAGAAGAGAATGAACCTTCAACCTTGGCATCCATCTATGATGTAAGGGTTGCCTTTGTATCCATGGGAGCAATTGCAGCGGTAACCTGGGCCGTTGCCACCTGTGGTATCAACGCATTCGCTGCCCCTGCTGACACATGCATAGGAACTCATGTTGTTCTTCGCTACCTCGCAAGACCACGGCCGTATTCGCCAGTTCAAGGCTATTGGAAGTGAATGATTGTATGTATCATAAAACACTGTCGATTTGACATAGCTGGTGTTGAAACTGAAAGAAGCCTTTTCCACTACTACCATGTAGCTGCAAGGACTGTCTTGCCATATTTTTGTGGTGTTGTAATCTTCGTTGAAATAACCACGATAATACCGAATGTCTTTGGGGACATCGGCTTGGCAGCATCCGGCACCAGAGCATAGGCCATTCTCGGGGGTGACGTCGGTGCATGTCGCACGGCAACCTATGACATACTACACGCGAACATATGTATACATGAGATAGTAACCAAACAAGGACATAGTAAATAAATAGGTAGATATATTTCCTAATGATCCATTAGTCTCTTGTATGTATTTATACAACTATGGTTATTACTTGTTAGAGTTATATTATGTGTCCATGTATACCTGTATAGTTTCCGCGTTGTATGAGGGGTTTCCTCCATATTTGTCACCTGTACATGTACTATATATTGTGTCCTTTGGCCCCTGGAAATACAAGTTGCGTATTTCCCTAACATGGTATCAGAGCTCATGGTTTAGGTTTTCCTCGTCGTTCCTCCGAAAAAAAAGGAGTTTCTGGTCGCCGTCCCCTGCCACGGCCGACTCGCCTCTATCCCCTGCCACGGCCTTCTAGTCGCCGTTCCCTGGCCGCCGCTCCCTGCCAAGGCCGCCGCCGTCCCTTGCCACGGTTGCCGCCGTCCCCTGGCCGTCGCCGCCGTCTCCTGCGGCCGCCACTGTCCCCTGGCCGTCGCCACACGACAGCAGCGGCGGAAGTCTTCAGGGCGTCGATCTCCTCTCTGATCGTTGAGCTTGGCCTGGGGAACGCCATCCCCTGCCACGCGAGCGCATCTTCCTTGGTTCCCGAGCGTCTCCGATCGGTGCTCTTCCTCTCCCGTGCTCAGCCTCTCCAATCTGCATCTCCGATCGGTGGTTCCCGAGCGTCTCTGATCTGGTCGGGTGACTCGGTCGATCTGATCGATCAATTCTGCGTTGACTCCAGCGGTTCCAAAAAAAAAAAAGAGGAACCATGTCTTCGTCGTCGGGCTATGTCTCCATCCCTCGCTGCCCGGTGATTTTTGATGGTGCTAACTACACCGAGTTTGCTGGTTTCATGCGCATTCACATGCGTGGTCTTCGTCTATGGGGTGTTCTTACTGGAGAGGTCCCCTGTCCGTCGCGCCCGGTTCCGCCTGTGGTTCCCACTCAGCCGACACCCCTGGTTCTTGCTGCTACTGCTTCTTAGGCTGATAAGGATGCAGCCAAGGATACTGATGCTACTGCGGTTCGCGCTTATGAGCAGAAGGTCGAGGCGTACGATGCTTCTCTTGTATGTAAATCATAACTATATGGACAGAACAAAAATCAACATCAAGAATGACGCGACAACCAGAATTTCGTGGAATTGTTTTTTCATATAGTTAGAGGTTAGTAATAACCATAGTTGTATAAATACATACAAGAGACACAAACTATTGTCTACAACAAAACATAGTTATGATTTACATCAGTGTTGCGTGAAGAGGTACTCAAATGTAACCTCTACGGTGCCATTTGTGCTAACCCGTCACTTTTCTAAGCCAATAGGATTTTCTAGTGCACGGATGGATTTGCGAAATACCACCATAGTCCCATATATCGTCAAGTCCTTCTAAGTAAATATTGACATACTTTTTTTTGGAAAATTGGTAGTTAGCAAGATGGAATGTTTATGATTTGTTTATAATTATCTCTTTTCTCTTTGTATTGTCTTATTAGTACATCAGTTGTGTGATATCAGGACATCAAGTGAATGTTTTTTTTTTCTGGTAACTCACAGTTAATTTGTGGGGACACTAGATCTGTGGAGGTTTCAAACCACGACCCTAAGCGTTCTTTGCTTATAGTGCACTACCATTAGGTTGCAAAGTATTTTGAGTACACATAGCGGTTTTTATGTATTTGCATCTGGATTTATTTTGCTTACTTGTTTCGTCCTCTATATAATGTGTTTGTATTTTGCATTTTTACTAGGTCATTGGTCAATTCAAAATTGTTGGACAGCAGTTTTGTGTGTGTTGTTGATCTTTTTCTGCATTTTTTCTTATGGAAGCACGTGTTTTTATTTTCAAAACCCAGCATGCCGTAGAATATATAAGATATAAAATAGACAATGCCATGTATTCAAAGTAAAGCTGTGTGTATGGTATTACATTCTTTTTTTACTTGATCATTATTTCACATTCTCAGCCTACGTGTACAATCGAAATCCACTCGCGTGCTAATGAATGTCTATTTTAGGATTTTGTTATTTGCTTGAACTTTTCAAGTCGGGGTGCAGTCCATAACAAGTATTTACGTGTCGGTTCTTTCTTTAAAACCTATTGATATGCCAATTGAGTCGGCAGAGGAAAAGACAAAAATATTTAAATGATGCAAAATAAAGATATTTCTTTTTGAAAACCAGCAAACATGTTAATAGTGGGAAAAATCATGGCATGATCAATAGAGATAAGATATTTGTCCAAGTGGGTTTTCTTATATTTTCTTTTGTTGGATGGAAAGAACATCAAGTGGAGTTCATAGTTAATTTCAACATCTTCTCTTTGGTTGTGTTGTGGTCAAACTTGTGGAGGATGTATAATTTTTAACATTTGTCAAATTTTATTTTGTTGCGTGGGATGTATATTAACTTACTTGCTACAGTTATAATTGTATGTACTTACAAACATACATAAATAGAATGACTGTGACAATTTGTTTGAATCGGGGGAGCTTCAGCCTCTGCATCGATAGACGCGTATGACTTTACTTTATTAAAATTCAGACTTTACAAGAAAATTCATGGATCGCACAAAGTCGACAATGTATCAATGCAACCATCTAGAAAGTAAGGACAACATAGAATGACACTGCATTAACATGTTATCTTAAGATCAAAACGCCAACTGAATTGGCTGTATAAATCCCGCACGATCGTGTTGCACCAAAAAACCAGAGTTTAGAGGGAAACTGAGGCTCGATCTGTTGATCATGAGGGTGAGAGAACCTCTAGCTTTACCCGGGGTTGGTGGGTAGAAGAACAAACAGAAGATGAAAGCTACTTGTCTCTGCCAGACATACAACATATCTTTCAAGTCGAAGATCATCATATCCTTGATGTCTCTATCCATAACAGCTCGTGAAAAGTCTAATGTCTAGCTTGTTTATGTTTCTCAAAAAAAGGATTTTCCTGGTGAAGGGTCTAGTTCTCTAACAACGGATATGTACTGAACTTAAGAAAAACTTGGTGTAGTTTCGTCTTCTTAATTAAAATAGAGCCGGGAGATTTTACCCCCGCTGGAAATCATAAAGTCTTATAGATTTTCACCAGGATAAATTCAGTACATAACAGAAAATGACGAAATACTTACCTTTGAGCTAGTCATATAAGCGAGAGTATTGCACCCGATGACGGTAATTGCGTTTTCCACTTCAGATATCCAGAAAGGTGTACTGGTGAGGTTCAACCATGCATTACGGTAAACCATCCTGCCAGTGGACAGGGAATAGCACTGCGAGGAGACCCACGTGACCATCCTGGCCTTGCCCTCAGGCACGGAGATCGTGGTCACCTCGACATCCCCCCAAAGAGGCTTCGTGGCGCCATCCACGGTTGTGCAATTGATGCGAAAGCCGGGGTGGAACGCGCACTCATCGCCAACACCAAACGGGAACGGGATGTCCACATCGCCGCACTTTGCCGGGCAGCCCGGACGCTGCTCTGCCGGTACATCGGCCGTGGCTAGTACCCAAGTCGCCGTAAGGCAAGAGAAAAAGATGGCCGGAGAGAAAAAGCGGAGAACACCCCAGCTTCATGATTGCCGGTGAACGCCTGAACGCTGTACGGGTAGGAGGTGTGCACCGGAGCTCCCTGGTCCTAGCTGATTATGGTGCTATAAATAGATGAATAAAAATAGGAACGAGATCCTCTGACGTTAACCTCTCTACTGCAGAGGGACGTAAATTGTTTTCGTTCGTTGGTTTTACATCCGACGGCAGCAGTACCAAGCGGAGGAAACACACGGACCTAGTCAGCCAGCCCAAAGCCCAAAACAACTCCATCGCCGTCCGCTCGCCGGCAGGAACAACTCCGCCTCCGTGGCCTCCGCCGCCGCGGCAGCTCCGACATCCTGGTCGCCGCACTCGACAACTCTATCGCCGTCCGCTCGCCGGCAGGAACAACTCCGCCTCCGTGGCCTCCGCCGCCTCCGTGGCCTCCGCCGCCGCCGCGGCAGCTCCGTCATCCTGGTCGCCGCACTCGACCTCTGCGTTGCCGCTGCCCTTGCGCACGCCGGTCGCATCCTCCAAGAGAAAGAAAATGAGTCCTCGTACTTCTCCTCTGTAGTATGCACCATCCAGTTCAGTTCACTTATGGGCAATGGTTGCCCATTTGTTTCACAATCTATTCAGTTCCACTTTAGCACATGTATATGCAGCAACTTAATTGCTTATTCAGTCACAAGTTCACAACTACAACAGCAACTCGAGGACGTGGCCAGCTTGCTAAACGGCGACGACAACAGCACGGATGGGTGTGGTGACCAGGAGGAACGGGCTCCTTCTCCTCCTCTTGGAGGACGCGACGGGCTTGCGCCAGGGCAGCGGCAGTGAAAGATCAAACACGGCGACCAGGTCGACGGAGCTTCCGCGCAGGCGAACATCCAAGGCAGCTCTGCCGCCGCGGCGTCAACGACGGAGGCCACGGCGGGTGCATAGGCGACGAAGGCTGGACCGCTGTTTTCCTTTCTCCACTTCGTGGTTTTGGGCTCTGAGCACTGCTGCCATTGGATGCAAAACCAACGAACGAAAACAATTTACGTCCCTCTGCAGTAGAGAGGTTAACGTCAGAGGATCTCGTTCCGAATAAAAAGAGCAAAGTAGTTCTCGAGCACGAATGACTACTTATTGGCTGCCACTTTGACTTGTGGTTTGGCACAGCATAATGTGACAACTGACAAATCATATTGTTGCACGTGTCCATTATGGCCACCACCACACGGTATCCAGTAATCCAGTCGGGTTACTCACTAATACTACGTATGTTGTATAAGCAGTTTATTTATTGAGATTTTTTTTGCAAAACTATCAAACTAATACACACTGGCAAAGGTATTCTAGCTACGTGCTTGTGCGTCACTGACCTCATTATTGTCGCTTTAGGGCATCTCATATGTTGCAAAATCTAGGTGTTAAGCAAGAAAAAATAGCATTATGGCACGACCACAACCACTGTGGAAATTTTTGGAGTAAATCATAAGCTACGTCCGAGCCATAGTATCGAGATGAGCACACAAGGAATAAACAAACATATTTTTCTCTCATGACTCACATCTAACTGTATAACTCCCCAAGAATTTCAATTGTGCTTATATCCATCACTGTAGGATTTGGGTTCAAGCTTTCCCCAGCCCCTTTTCATCAAAGGACTCCTGACGTCTACGATCGAGTGTGGTTCGTTCGACAAATTCCTATCTCTATATCTATCTCTGAGCTGTTTGGGTTTTGTAAAACTCCATAGACATGCAGAAGAGAAATGCTATCCCCACTCAGACCAAGACAGAACTTTTACCAAAAGTTTATGGTGATTTTTTTTTTCAAATAATAATTAAGGTGAAGCAGTGGTAAAAAACTAAAGAACATTTCAACGAGTTAAGAAAAACTGCAATGTGGTCCCAGGCCAAGACCCAAGAGGGTATTAAGAATTGTAGAAAAAATTATCTGCTATAGAAAATTTGAAGGGCCCCAGCTTATGACCTCTTTGGACAATAAGTATAGGAGATGCCTTTACGAAACTACTTAATTTTTATCTGGCCCTTTGTGTCCGATTCTCATCCGACACTTGCATTCGCCAGACCACATTGATTAGCCCAGGTCACTAAATTGTCATGATTTTCTGTAGGACAAATATCCAAACCACAACCTTAAGAGCAAGTACAATAAGTTTATGTAAGCAGGCTATAAGGATTAAAAAAAATCTTTTTTGGTTGACATGGAGGAGAGAGAAGAGGAGAGAAAAGGGAGGTGAGCTCTCATGCAAGAGACAATTGTAGCACGTGCTGCTCGACACTTTGTGAGAGTAAAAAGTGGACCATATCTTACTAAAATAACACACTTTTATAACTAGCTATTATACATGTTGGCTATATAGTTGGCTATATGTGACATAGCAATGTTTTATAGTTGCCTATTCGTTGTACAATTGAACTTGCTCTAAAGAACACATGAAGGGAAAGCATAATAATTAATCCAAATCGCCTTCATGTCCACTGATGACCCACAAGTATAGGGGTGTATCGTAATACTTTCGATAAATAAGAGTGTCGAACCAAACGAGAAGCAGAAGATGTTGACAAGTAGTTTTGATCAAGGAATCACTGTAAATACTAGCAGACAAGTTTTTAGGAGTTTTTGATATTGCAGGTTGATGCATGTAAAATGCATACATGAACTTTACATTTTATTACATGTTATTCCATGTTATTTGCATCATATAAGGATTATATTCATGATTTATATTAAGTTTTGGGGATAATTAACAACTTCCCCATTTTTCTGGAATTAACCCTGCGCTGTCAGAAAACCCTTTTTCTATATTTTGATGTTTCAGGGACCCAAACGACGTCCAAATGACCTGAAACTTTACGGGGATCAATTTTTTGGAAGGAACGAAACGTAGGCGCAAAGAAATTGAAGAAACGGAGACCAGAAGGCAGAAAGGGGTGGCCCACACGGCCAGATTCCCTGACCACGTGGGGTCCCCCATCCTGGCCCTCGGGCCTCCGCTGCCGTCGATCTTTCTTTCCGAAGCTTCGTCTTGACCTAAAAACGACTATATATAGACCCCCAGGGCTTTCGCGAAAGAGAGCGCCGCAAAAACAGAGAAACCACGAAACAGAGACCTGGAGCTGAAGATTGGAGGGGAAACTCCGGCGGGCGCTGCCGGTGTGGTCTCCTTCCCCTCCAACAATATCTCCACCGACACCATGATGAAGAGGGAGTAGTCCACCTCTGGACTATGGGTTTGTGAAAGTAACTTATGTATCTCTCCTCTCTATGAGCTTCACTAATTAGTACCGTATGAGCTGCTGAACATGATTACGGTCATCTATGTAATTCCTTTGTGGTGATCTTTATTATGAGTTAATACATATTTTGAGATTGCAATGGTTTTGTTTCAGTTATGAAAGTAGATGCATATTATGTACCCCGTTCTTATTTACTTGTCATGATCAAGCATGTTTATGAGAGCATGTGAGGAGGAACGTGTGCATTAGTTGTAGTAACCGGGGGGGGGGGGGGGGGGTGGCTAGTGCAGTGAACGTGACAGAAAGTTCTGCGATCCACTTGGGTTTTCTACCTTACTTTGTTGCCTCACTAGGGATAAACAAAAATACCATGCTACCGAGAGTGGATGTGACCTTGGCCACTATCTCCATGACTAGATCTAGCATGTTCTTATTTTAACTTCATGTCATTGAACTTATTGCTATGCTCTGATTTATCTTAATTACTAAGGTGTTATGATTTAGTTCGCATCTTGGTTGAGCATAAGAGAGAGAACAACTTATACTTGAGATCTCTATGTTAGGACGTGATGCTCATATTATTAATAACTTGTCAAACCATGTTTTGCCATCTTACATGTTAATTTTAGTGTTCCATTGTCTACCACGTTATCAAGAGAGAGTGCATTTGTGAAACCATGAACCCCGGTCCATTTTTAATCATAAGAAACACCTTTCCAACACTTTTATCACCACTTTTGTTTGCTGCCATTATTAAATCCGAAAATACAAAAACACTTTTATATCTTGCATTCATCATAAAAAAACCCAAAAATATCATTTATCATTACTACCATCATCCTTGCATATTTATTTTACCATCATTGCATATTTACTACTGTTTGCATATTTATTTTATTATCATTCTCACACCTTGTGCTTGACAACCACTTGGTGAGGTTGAGGGCACAAAACAATTTATTTTGTTGCAGGTTCTCAAGAGAAGGATAAGGAGATAACACCTGAAATACTGGTTCCCTGAGAGTTCGATATTAAACCCTCGAGTCACCCCTCGTGGGGAAAACTGTCTTCCACTACTACATACACTCTGCACTTGGAGTCTCAACCTAACCCATTTACTTTTCACGCAGGTAATCACACGAAGGGGCTAGCAACTGTTTTCTGGCGCCGTTGTGGGGTAAATACGTAAAGGGCCATCAAGACGTTTTCTGGCGCCGTTGCCGGGGAACCATGGCTGAAAGGTTTATCCAAGGATCACTCACATCAAGTCAACTTCATCACCAACTTGTGTAACAACCTAAGCTTGGGGAAGTTGCACCTACGTGAGCATCATCTTATCCATCTTTACCTACAATCATTTTATTTTGTTTTGTTCTTGTCTTGCATATCATCTTTATATTTCGGTTTGCATATTTATATTCAGTTTTGCATTTTTGTGTTGCATTTGTTATTTCAAGTTGCATTAGTGTCATTTTACTTTCAGTTTTGCATAAAAAAAATTAAAAACACATAAAAACTTGCTCAATGGAGAAAAGAACTTTTTGGCAATTTAGTGTTAAGAATTTTCCTCAAGATAGGAATTTCCCTGTTAAAGAATTTGAGATAGATCCTAATGTCACTAAATTGATTTTTGAAAATCGTTTTTCTGGGAAACCGAAAGAAGATGCTCTTCAACTCCTTAGTAAATTTAATGAAAGATGCAAAGAATTAAACCTGATTCATGCCAATGCTAATGTGATCAAAGTAAAGCTTTTTCCTTATTCCTTGGCTAGAAAAGCTCTAGATTGGATATTAAAATGGCCACCTGGGAATTTTAGCAATTGGTTTAATTTGAAAGCTGCTTTCATTGAGAGTTTTGTTTTTCAGCCATGGTTTATAATATGAGAGAAATAGTTATCACCTTTAAACAAATTAAGGAAGAAACCTTGGTTAAAACTTGGGAAAGGTTTAGAGGTATAGCTTATGGAATGGAACATGGTATTAGAGATTGGATGCTCATGCACATATTTTATAAAGGATTGTCTGAAACTTCTAAACTCTTTTTAGACAATGAATGTAAGGGTTCTTTCATAAATACTACTATTGCTGATGCTTAGATTCTACTTGATGGCTTGATATTGGAAGTAAAAATTAAAGAAATTTTAGAAAAAGCTCAAGTACATGAAGATGTGTTTGATGACCATTATGAATTATTTAATCTATATAATAGAGATAAACAAGTTGAGGAAGTTAAAATGCTTAGTGTCGTCGTATCGGCATCTTGGATAGGAGATGGGGTCCTGCTAGCCGAGGGTGAACGTAGGGCAAGAAGGTGGACGTCGTCGAGGTCGGGATTGTACACGGCAGTTTACCCAGCTTCAGGCACCACGGCGGTGGCGGTGCCCTACGTGCTGCTATAACTCACTATAAGGCAATATTGCCGTGAACAGGTTACAATGAGTTGGATTGATGCTTGGATGCCCTAAAGGCGTCCCGAGGTCCAGCTTATATAGGCGGCTGGACCTAGGGTTACAAGGTGATTACGTATCCAGCAAGTATACGGAGTCCTAAACCTAGCCGGCAAGTATGCCGCCTTCCGTCTTGGTCTTGGTGGCTTCATGGGCTTCAGTCTTGGGCCTCCTCCTTGCCGGCATCCGCCTTCCTTGGTCGTCAGCTATCTGGGCCGCCCGGCAGGCAAAGCCTTTACCACCACTGCGGGCCACCCTGGACTAGCCGGATTGATCCATGCTGGTGATACCCCTAGTAGGTATATCCCCAACATTAGCCCCTGGAAGGGTTCGAGTTCTTCAGGCGCCGTCTTCTTCTTGTCGGCAACGTCCGTCTTGTCTTGTAAGCGTCTGAAGAGCTTGAAGCATTCCAAAGTTGAAAGTAAGCGGCGGTCCGCCTAAAGTAGTCGGACGATTTGCCGCCATCATGGGAAAGACGGCCTGACCATTGTCAGGAATCTTCCCGGCACCAGTCTTGTCAATTGACTGGTTTGTCAAATGTTGACGGCTGACGTCATGCAGTCCACGACAGTTTGGACTTGGGCATGTGTCATGATTGTTTCCCCACTACGCACAGAAATCGGAGCGAGGGCCGCAGACACCGTTGCCACGACGTGCAAATCGTGGGCACGTGGCGGAAATCTCGCGTCCCCCAATCTCGGGCACGAATCTTGGCGCGGGGAGATAAATACCCCAAAGGGCACACCGATGCAGGCCTTCTTCCCATTCGCACCCACCGTGGCCTCCTCACCTTCCCGAGCTCTCTCCTCCCCGTACTCAACTCCGGCGAGCACGAGCAGAGCATTCTCCCCCAAATGGCGAGCACTCAGCAAGATGCGGCGGCGACGGCGGCGCTGGCTGCGGCCTCAGCGACCCCCCTGGATCTGGATCTGCACCAGCGGCGGCGGCGGTGCCCGTGGGCGCACCGATGACCTCTCCCGTTGCCACCGTGGCTGCGGGCGAGGTTTCTACTTCTTCCCCACTGGCGGCGCCTGCAACGCTCCGACCTTTCCCCTCCCATCCCTTGCGGCGACCAGCTCTGAGGCTGCGGCGGAATCTGCCGCCGACGACGATGACGACGCCGAGGAAGAGGAAGAGACTGGAGACCTTGGCTCCAGGTACTGGCTGCCGTCAGTTATGACGTCAGCCTATCTGAAGGAGCTGGAGGAAGGCGGATACATTCCGCCAAAGACGGAATGCTCCTGGAGGGTTCCAGGCGACGAGGCGGTGCCTGACCCCAAGACGGCGAGCGCGTCATGTTGGCGTCGCACAGCCTTCGCGGTATGTCTCTGCCGCTTTCCGCCTTCTTCTTGGCGGTACTTAGTTTCTATGGGCTGCAGCCGCACAACATAGCGCCCAATAGTATTCTAGTGCTAGCCGGCTTCCAGGCTTTGTGCGAAGGGTACTTAGGCATAGCTGCGTCCATAGAGCTATTCAAGTACTGCTTCCTGTGCCGCCGGCAAACCATACCAGGCGGCCACCTAGCAACCTGCGGTAGTGTCACGTTCAACTGCCGCCAACCCGACTGGTACCCAAAATACCATACATCGAGTCGGTGAAGCACTGGACCAGCACTTTCTTCTACTGCAAGGACATCCCGACACCTGGCAGCACACAGGGATGCCTGTCTTTGTCAACGGTCCGCCAACCCACAAGGCCTGTTGGACGGCAAAGGTGCCGCTCAGCAGTTTGTCGGCGGAACTTCGAATTGCCGTTAGGCGGATCGAGTTCTTGACGAAGACGATGATGGCCCGACTTGACGGAGTTGACACCGTCATCTGCTGGGTGTCGAGGAAGATAATGCCACTCCGCCATCGCCCACTGAAGATGTGCGAGTACAAGGCGGATGACGCCGGCAACAGCACCCTTGATCAGGATGCCTTAGAATACCGGCTCAGAGAGCTTATCAAGCCTCTGTCGGTGAAGGCGGCTGAAGGCGTCGCCATGTTCACCCACGACAACCCAGCCCCAGCGGTAAGTCAAAGCTACTTTGTTATTTCACTAACATCCTTCCCACTGGGCACTGGATTAATATTGTCTTGTTTCCTTTTCAGCTGCAAACCTTGGGGGAGGAAGAGTTGGCTCCAAACTGGTACGACACCGGTGCCAGCAAATCGAAGAAGCGCAAGCTGAGCGCCTCCACCAAGGATTTGGAGAAGAGGAAGAAGGCGGCCACCTCTGTCGATGCAGAGGATGAGACCGTGGGGAATGTCCCCTTCAAGCGGTAAGCAAACTTTGCTTTCCCTGACTTAGCTATTTTGATAAAGTTTGTGCTGACAAACTTGCACTTTTCTGCTTACAGGGGCAAGCCTGCCATGCCCAAGCTCCGCTCCAACTTGAAGATTGCTGCCGGCAGGGGCAAGCCACCACGCTCTTCTCCAGCCGCTGCGCCGACAACGCCCACAGTTGGCGTTCCCGTGGTTGTATGCCAGGGAACGTACACAGCTGCTGGTACCGCAGAGGCGGCGGAGAAGATGGCGGGCAAGAAATCAGTTGCCGGCATACTTTTTCCAAGACGGCTGAAGCTTCGGCTAGTGATGCCGCTCGATTTATTGCCATGAAGCAGGAGATGGATGACCAGATGGCGGCGAACAAGGCGGATCGTCCTCCCATCCTGGCTCCAATCTGGCAAAGGGTTGCAAGACCCCCGGCAAACGCTGAAGACCATGCGTGACGGTACCCGCAACTGGTACGCGCACATGGACGAACTCCACGAGACCCTGCACGGACAACTTGAGGTAAAATAGCCTATGGTCCCAGCCCCCGAGCACTTTGGCGGCTGAAAAATTTAGCCGGCAAAGTGGTCTCGTTGACTAAATAGTGCTAACCATAATGTTGTTTTCGTGCATGCAGGCCGTTCTTGCTTCCAATCTTGAGCTATTTCGTGCTCAAGAGAAGAAAACAAGGAATGCCAGCAACTGCAGCAGGACGTGGAGTTGAAGAACGCCCAAATTGCGAGCTTGGAAGAAGCTCGCAAGAAGGATGAAGGTGACAAAGCTTTCTTTGCCTTCTTTTCGTCCGACTTCTTTTCCTTTTCCGACAAGTATTTTAGTCGTTTTTCTTTTTATTTGTAGAATTACTAAACACTGCGCAAGATATTCTCAAGAACTCCACTGACATGCAAGCTTTGATGAACGAAGCTGCAGATCTTGCCGGGCTGGTGGCAAGCTGAAGGCGGATCACGCCAAGGAGCTGGATGAGCGGCGTTGGCCCATGCTGAGGTTAGCAAGTTGACGGGACAACTTGAGGCCATGAGCAACAACCTTGACCAGGTGAACAAGAACGCCAAGGAGCAGCAGGACCAACTGTCAAGGCGGTCCAGCTAGCTCAGAAACGCTTGAGAACCATCTGGATGAGGTCAACGCCATCCACGACCATGTCTTGGGTATGTCTCTAATCCTTCATTTTGTCACCTTGCACTCTTGAAACTTGAAGCTGCAGTGTGTAACTTTGTGTTTGTGCAGTGCCGGCTAGCTTGGGAGATGACCTGGCTACACGCCGCGCCTTGCCCGAATCTTGAAAGTTGGCGAAATCGTCAACCAGATTGTCGGCGCAGGCAAAGCATTTGCCGCCAAGTTCTACCCTGGGGAGGACGGCGATCCCGTCATCTTCGATGCTCTGCCGGACCTGCTGGAGAAGGCGGCAGCCGAACACGACAGCACGCTACGCTCAGCAGCACGAGGCGGCGCCAAGTTGGCATTGGCAATGACGGCGGCGTGGTACCCGGAGGCTGATATTCATCAAGTCACCGAGTACTTCCCCACCGAAGACGAAAACAACCAAGCCATCGTGATGCAGGACGTGCTGCGGTCTGTTCGGGCTATGCGACCCGGGTTGCCAACATGGTTGACATCCGCAAGTTCTACAAGGAACACCCGGACCCGCATGTTGCCGTAGCCGATCCTCCTTGGCGGATCCTGAAGCTGCCGGAGGCGAAAAGGCGAAGCCGGAGCCGACAAGCGCAGCCCCAAGGATGGCGGAGCCAGCCCCAAGAATGCCGGCGTCAGCCCCCAGGATCTCTCCACCAGCTCTACCAAGGCGGCAATCCCTTGACTGTCCTCCTGCAAAGGCAGCACAAAACACTGCGTTAATCTGTTAACGCATAAAACTTTATTTTGGGTTGTAAATATTATGGGCCAACTTTTATGCTACACTTGGCGGTAGGCTTATTTAAGTGGCCCGCCTTAATATGTATCTCGCTTGCATGTTTAGCTTTTTCATATGTTGGCGGAACCTCATCTTAGTTACTTTAGCTGAGCCAACCAGGTGCAATACCAACTAATTTAGACTCAGAGACCAAAGCCAGCATGTTGGTGCCAACGACATACTACTAGGCGACCCACACACAACAGACATATAGGCGGTGCAAAGATTGTTTGCGTTTTTAGCCGGCAGACGGCAAATGTCAAAAAGTTTGAACCTTAGCACGGAGCAAAAACTTATTTTGTTTGGTAACTTTTATGACAACAGATATATGATTGCGAGAAAAGACAAAAGATGGCATGATCCCAAAACTGAATGAGCAAACCACAGACTTTTATTTCATAATCATATAGTACTTATTACAATGTGGAAATTGCTAAGTGTAAAAAGGACGTAGCTGCTCAATGTTCCAAGGTCGCTTGGTTTCTTCGTACTTGTCGTCAACCTTCCTTTTGCGCTTGCGACCTCGCTTCTTCTTGTATCCGTCTCGTGCGTCTACCAAGTAATAAGAACCATTGAGCAACACCTTACTGACCACAAAAGGTCCTTCCCAAGGCGGGGATAACTTATGCAAGCCCTTCCTATCTTGGATTAGGCGGAGGACCAGGTCACCAACTCTAAAACTTCGTTGCCTCACCCTTCTGCTGTGATAACGCCTCAAACTTTGCTGATAGATGGCGGATCGTGCAAGGGCACATCTCGTTCTTCATCAAGTAGGTCAAGGCCATCCTGTCTTGCATCTTCTGCGTCTTCCTGGACGTAGGCTTGAATTCTGGGAGAATCGTACATCATGTCGGTTGGCAACACTGCTTCTGCGCCATAGACTAAGAAGAAAGGAGTAAACTTGGTTGATCTGTTTGGAGTTGTGCGTAAACTCCAAAGGACAGATGCAATTCATCCACCCAAGCCCCAGCCGCTCTGTGCAATGGTACTTCGAGACGTGGTTTGATTCCTTGTAGACTAAACCATTTGTACGCTCTACTTGACCGTTTGCCTGCGGATGTGCTACTGAGGCTAGATCTAGGCGGATACCATGCTTATAACAGTATTCCTCGACTTCGCCTTGCGACAAGTTAGTGCCGTTATCGGTGATGATGCTATGAGGCACCCCGAACCGAGAGATTATTCCCCACAGAAAGTTTGCGGCTGTGGCGCCGTCTAGCTTTTTGATAGGCTTAGCTTCAACCCATTTGGTGAACTTGTCTACAGCCACAAGTAAATGTGTGTAGCCACCAGGCGCCGTTTTAAACGGACCAACCATGTCCAAGCCCCAGACTGCGAAAGGCCATGTGATGGGTATTGTTTTAAGCTCTTGAGCCGGCATGTGTGATTGTCTGGCATAAAGTTGGCAGCCCCTGCATCTTTTAACAATGTCTTCTGCATCTTGCTTGGCTGTCAACCAATAGAAACCTTGTCGGAAGGCTTTTGAAACAAGGGCGCGTGAGGAAGCATGATGTCCACATACGCCGGCATGTATCTCATCCAACAGTTCTCTGCCTTCTTCGGGCGAAATGCAGCGTTGGTAAACACCAGTGGTGCTACGCTTGTACAATTCGCCTTTGATTATTGTGAATGCCTTGGCTCTTCTTATTATTTGCCTTTTCAAAACCTCATCATCCGGTAACTCCTGATTGATCAGGAAGTCCAAATATGGCGTCGTCCAATCCGGCTTTACCAAGTAGACGGCATAGCTAGCATTGTCAACTGGTTCTGCCGATTCTGGGTCAAGGAGGTCTGCTCCTTTATTGACGGCTTGTGTAGGTGTTCCAGGAAAACATCTTTTGGTACCTTTTTGCGTTCAGACCCATTCTGGCAAGTGTATCTGCCGCCTCATTTTGAGCTCTTGGGATGTGGCGGACCTCGTAGCCTAGAAAACACTTGGCGAATTCGTCAACGGTAGCTCGATATGCCGCCATTGTCTCGCTCTTTGTGTCCCAAGTACCACGTATCTGTTGCGCCACCAAGTCTGAATCTCCGTAGCAGAGGACACGCTGGACGCCAAGTTCCTTGGCAATGTGTAAACCATGAAGGAGAGCTTCGTATTCAGCAACATTATTAGTTGCCTTGAAGTGAATTTGTAACACATAACTAAGCTTGTCTCCTTGAGGGTTTCTTAAAACAATGCCAGCCCCCGAGCCCTGAAGCATTTTTGATCCATCAAAGTGCATGATCCAGTATGCATCTTCAGGGAGAGGTACTTCGTCCATGGCCTCCGTCCAATCTGCTACAAATCTGCTAAGGCTTGAGACTTAATGGCCGTTCTGGGTTTATACATGATGTCGAAGGCGGCAAGTTCAATGCCCCATTTGGCAACGCGGCCTGTTGCATCTGTATTATTGATGATATCCCCCAGAGGTGCCTTGCTCACCACCGTTATTGAATGTTCCTGGAAATAGTGCCTTAACTTCCTGGCGGCGTAGAAAACACCGTAGACCAGTTTCTGGTAATGCGGATAACGCTGTTTTGAGGCGGAAAATACTTCACTGATGAAGTAAACCGGACGTTGTTCCGGCAAGTCTGAATTTTCCGTCTTGCGTTCCACAACCAGTACCACGCTAACAACCAAGTTAGTTGCCGCGATGTAGAGCAGCATTGGTTCCTGCGAACGAGGAGCTGCCAAAATTGGAGCAGACGTTAACGCGTCCTTGAGTTGCTGCAAGGCGGCGTCTGCTTCGTCTGTCCACTCAAGTTGTCGGATTTCTTCAGAAGCCGGTAGAGAGGCAGTGCCTTCTCACCAAGACGGCTAATGAAACGACTGACGGCAGCCGCCGAGCCGGCAAGTCGCTGCACGTCCTTCAGGTCCTTGGGCCTGGATATGTTGAGGATCGCTTTGATTTTTTCTGGATTCACTTCTATCCCTCGTTCGGAAACGATAAAGCCAAGCAATTTGCCGGCAGGAACCCCGAAGACGCATTTTTTCGGGTTGAGTTTCATCCTATATACCCGGAGGCTATCAAAGGTTTCTCTCAAATCGTCAAGCAAATCTGCCTTCTTTCTTGACATGACGGCAATGTCGTCAACATAGACGTGAACATTGCGGCCAATTTGCTCGTGAAGGCATCTTTGCATACACCGCTGATACGTTGCGCCGGCATTTTTTAGACCGAAGGGCATCGTGATGTAGCAGAAGGTCCCGTAGGGCGTAGTGAACGCTGTTTTGATTTGGTCGGATTCTCGCATTTTGATTTGGTGGTACCCGGAGTACGCATCCAAAAAGCACAGCAGCTCGGAGCCGGCTGTGGAGTCTATGACCTGATCTATACGAGGCAAAGCAAAGTGGTCCTTAGGACAGCACTTGTTCAAACCGGTATAATCAATGCACATTCTCATTTCCTTATTAGGTTTTGGAACCATTACAGGATTTGCCAACCAATCAGTGTGTACTACCTCCCTAATGAACTTGGCTTCTTGCAACTTGATGATCTCCTTCCCTATTGCTGTCCGCTTCTTCTCACCGTAGCGCCTTATTCCTTGCTTCACTGGTTTGGCTCCTTCGTAGACGTTAAGAGAGTGCTCGGCAAGTTCCCTCGGGACACCTGGCATGTCGGCTGATGACCATGCAAAGATGTCCTGATTCTCACGGAGGAACCTGACGAGCGCGCTTTCCTATTTGTCGTCCAAGCCAGCCCCTATGGTGACTTGCTTGGAGCTGTCACCTGGGACCAGATCCGCCTTCTTTGTGTCTTCGGACGCCTTGAAAGTGTTCTTTTGCTCAGCGGTCTTTACATGCTCCGGCAACTGCGACGTATCGAGCTCTTTTTCAACATGGCTAATCCTCTGCGTGGAGGACTGCCTCAGCGAAGGCGGCGTTGCCACGCTCACACTCCTTTGCTTTCTTGAAGTTGCCACTGATGGTAATTGTACCATTGGGTCCCGGCATCTTCAGCTTGCTGTATATGTAACACGGGCGAGCCATGAATTTGGCGAAAGCTGGCCGTCCAAAAATGGCGTGGTAGGCACTTTTGAAGGGGACTACTTCGAACCTGAGATACTCCGAGCGGTAGTTTGTCTCAGGCCCAAAAGTAACCTCCAATTGATGCTTCCCATTGACTTGGCTTGCTTTCCCGGAACGATGCCATGAAACTTGACTTTGCTGTAGTCAAGCTGGCTTTCCGACAAGTTCATGCGCTTCAGAGTGTCCGCGTAGATGATGTTGAGGCTGCTGCCGCCATCCATCAACACCTTGGTGAGCCTGAAGTTATCGACAATTGGGTCGACGACAAGGGCGTATTTGCCGGGGTGAGGAACGTGATCTGGTGATCATCTCTATCCCAAGTTATTGGCTCCTCTGACCAGTCTAGATACTGGGGAACGTCTGGTACTGTGGCGTTTAGCTCGCGCATCTCCGCCTTTTCTTCTTTTGCCGAAGGAGTGCCCAAGAAGCACACCAATTGGCCATGTACCTTGGGATATTTCCTTTCTTTGCGCACAGCTTGGGTTCCTCATCCTCGGACATGGAAATGCCCCATCATCGTCTTCCTTCTTTGTCTTCTCAGCCTTTTTGCTCTTTTTTGATTTCCAGCCAACCTCGGGGTCCTTCTTGAAGTCCTCCATGAACCGGCATTCCCCTAATGTGTGGTTAACTTTGCCTAAGGACGCGTGGATTGGGCAGGGCAAGGCTTTCGCCTGATCGTACGTCAGGCGCTGCTTGCTGGAGCCGCCATCTTTACCCTTTCCTTTCCACTTGCGGTTGCCGCCTTTGCCTTCGAAGGCGGCGGCGACCTCGTTTGATGGTCCGGCTTTGTCATCCTGGGGAGCCTTGCGTTTGTGACTTGCTCGCCTGTTTGGCGCCATATCATGTGCGCCATCTCCATCGCGTGCATCATCATCCGCCTGTGCGTACATGGCTGCTACTTCGAGCATGACTCCGAGATCCTTGACTTGCATGCGTACGAGCTTATGTCTGAGACTTGAGCCCTTCAGGAGGCCTGTGGTGAAGGCATGGATTGCTTGATTGTCGTCTACGTTCTCGCAGCTTGCCTTTGTTTGAATCCACCTTGCCAAGAAGCTTGTAGCTGTTTCATCTGGCTTTTGCACGCAACGAACCAAATCTGTGTATGTATTGGGTCGCTTGTACGTGCCTTGGAAGTGCTGCGTGAACACCTTTTCCATGTCATGCCAACTATGAATGCTTTTCTCCGGCAAGTTTTCGATCCAGCTTCGGGCTGTCCCCTCCAGCATGAGGGGAAGGAAGCGTGCGGCGACGAGGCCATTGCCTCCGGCAATTTCAACTGCCAGCGCGTAGTCCGACAACCATGAGTTTGGCTTGTCCGCTCCATTGTACCTTTGATGAGTTTTTGACACTGATGTCATGTCTCGGGTACTTGAACGTTGCGGATGGCTGGGCCAAAGCACTCAGGTCCTAGATAGGCATCTTGCTTTCCAGCCTTGATGTCATTGAGACGATGTCTCGCGTCTTGCGGACTGAGCTGTTTGCCAGATCTATCGGCATGAGGCTCGTCCTGCGCTGCCCGGCTGTGCCTAGGCTCGTTGTTGTGTCCCCGGCTTCCGCCTTCGTGCCTGGGCACTGGTGGTGGGGACTGTGTGCGGTCCCTGCTTCTTCTTGGCGGCGGGGCGTTGTCACGATTGCCGCCACTCCTTGGCGGCTGCTTGCTGCCCCTGCTTCCGCCTTCATCCCGCCTAGGCGGAGGGGTGAGGCCTTGCGCCTGTTGCCGGTTCTGGACGCCTCGTCACGCTGCCTTTGGGAGGTGGTGATTTGCGTGGGTCCTTGTCCTTCCCTTTTCCGTGGCTACTGGAGCCGGACGGATCTTCGGGTTGCCACCGGCCGCAGCTTTGCAAGCGTTGGATTTGATTCCAACTTTCCTCCCCTTGCGTCCGCCATGTCGGCGCGAGAATCAGCACGGGCCTGCTGCTCTAGAGCTTTGTGAGCAAGGATCGATGCGTAGTAGATCTTCTCGTCCTTGTCATAGTCATCATTGTTGAGGATGTCCAAGGCGGCTGCAGTGTTGAGGACAGGGGTTGCGAGGATGACGTCCCCGTTCTTGTCCTTACGCTGCGGCGCTGTAGCCCACTCGAAACCAAGCTTTTGGGCAGGGGATTTGAAGGTGTCAGGATCCCTGCCTTTCTTGTTTTCTTCTCTCCCCAGGTCCTGCCGGCTTGGGCAATGGGGTGGTGGTGAAAAGATTGCGCTTGGGGTCACACTTGGCGGTTATCTTGGCGTTTTCCTCCTTGGCTTCGTCGAGGAGGCTCTGGACCTCTGCTTGCTTGCTTTTGAGGTACTCAGTTTGCTCCACCAAGGTGTTCGAAGTTTCTCCAAATCAGCCGGGTTGGTTTTGTCGTCACCGGCGTGTGAAGAACTTCCGCCAGGCCGCCATGTTCCCTATCTTGCTGGGCTCGCCCTTCTCCAGAATTTCTTCTTCGGAGCCCCAGGAGGCTCTGGAAACTGTGGATCGGTTGCCGGGGTCCCCAGGTTGGCGGCGTCAGTTGCCGCCTTCTCTGAGGCTGCACCGGTGACATCCGCCACAAAAACCTGCTGCATGTTGACGGAGAGCCCGTAGCCGCCTCAGAGGCGGAGGATCAGGTGTAACAAAACACTGCTTGACCCGTTGCTCGAACATGCTGGCAGAATCTTCTTCGGAATCAGAATCTACGTTGACGTGAACGGTAGATCTGGATCCGACATCCCATCATCCTGGAGTGCAGGAAGAATAGATTCGGGATCTTGACTGTTGGGCTGGGAGTCTGATCCCAGTCCCGTCATGCCGACAAAGTGTAGATCTGAATCTGCGGACTCCTCAGAGGAGGCAAACTCAGATCCGTCTTGATTGTAGGGCGGGTGGGATGGCGAATAAATTCGCGGCAACCCATACGCCTCAGAAGTGTAGCCGATGAACACATCGACGCCGCCAAACGGCACAACTCCGCATCCGACAATGTAGTCGTCTGCGGGGATGTAGGACTCGTCGCAGCTGATGTAGTGGTTGTCGCCGTAGCGAACAGCGCGGCCGACGGCGATTGTTTCGCCGATGCCGCCAAGGTTCCCGCCTGGAACGTGACGCCTGACGCCTTAGGCCCCACGGTGGGCGCCAACTGTCGTCGTATCGGCATCTTGGATAGGAGACGGGGTCCTGCTAGCCGAGGGTGAACGTAGGGCAAGAAGGTGGACGTCGTCGAGGTCGGGATTGTACACGGCAGTTTACCCAGCTTCAGGCACCACGGCGGTGGCGGTGCCCTACGTGCTGCTATAACTCACTATAAGGCAATATCGCCGTGAACAGGTTACAATGAGTTGGATTGATGTTGGATGCCCTAAAGGCGTCCCGAGGTCCAGCTTATATAGGCGGCTGGACCTAGGGTTACAAGGTGATTACGTATCCAGCAAGTATACGGAGTCCTAAACCTAGCCGGCAAGTATGCCGCCTTCCGTCTTGGTCTTGGTGGCTTCATGGGCTTCAGTCTTGGGCCTCCTCCTTGCCGGCATCCGCCTTCCTTGGTCGTCAGCTATCTGGGCCGCCCGGCAGGCAAAGCCTTTACCACCACTGCGGGCCACCCTGGACTAGCCGGATTGATCCATGCTGGTGATACCCCTAGTAGGTATATCCCCAACACTTAGTGAAGTTAAGGAACCATTTGTTGATTTAGAGAAGTGTAGCTTGCATGAATTAATTTCTATCTTATAAAAATTTGCAAGTGATCCTTCTGTTAATATTAACCAGGCTGGTTTTGGTTCCTATATTGCTAATCATGTCTTAAAAGAAAAGATTGCTAGGTACAATCAAGAAGCTATGATACCACCTAAGCTTGGGGATATCTGGATCCCTAAGGTACTAGTAACCATTGTAATAGAGACACACCATGCCATTTTAGATCTAGAATCTAGTGTCTCTATATTATCTAAAGAATTATATGAAGTCCTTGAACTTAAAAATATTGAGAAATGCTCTATTGAACTTGCACTTACTGATGATTCCATTAGACATGCTCTAGGAAAAGTAAGTGATGTTATGGTAGAATTACACATGACTTTTGTGCCTGTTGATTTTCTAATCATGGACATGGGGAATAAAACCTCTAGTCCTATTATTTTGGGAAGACCTTTTCTTCGTACTACAGGTGCCATTATTGATTCAAAGGAAGGGAATGTGAAGTTTCAGTTTCCACACAAGAAGAGCATGGAACACTTCCCAAGGAAGAGGGACACACCAAGGTTCAAACTCCCTCATGAGCTACGTCCCCTTTGATTATCAAGTAAGTAAGCCTAGCTATATGGCTATAAAGAAAGCGCTTTACGGGAGGCAACCCGATTGTTTTTGTTTGAGATTTTATTTGAGTCCTCTTGCTGTAACAAGAGAGTAGTTTGCTAGTTTTGTTTCTGGGATTTTTAATAAAGAACCAAGTTTTACCTATTTTGGGTTTGAAAAGTTGCTATTTATTTTCGGAGAGTTTTCTGCCTGCACGAAGTCTGTGCACGGTTTGATTTTTCATTTTTTATCTGTAACTCCGATTGAGCTGTAAACTGAACCGTAGCTTCAACTTTTCATCCTCTGCACACGTGATTTTTTGCAGATATTTCTGACGAGTTTAAGTAGGGTAGAAAAATGTGTTTTGCTGCTGCTGTTTTTCTGGACAGATTTTGTCTTGATATTGTTTGATGCATTCTTTGAGCTTTTTGCTTGAATCTTTTTGATTCAATTGAGTTTATGAGTAGGCATACAATATTATATATTCTCTGGACATTCATATGAATTTTTGCCTAAGGATTTTATGCAGTAAGGAACCTATTTGTTTATCACTACTAATATCACCCCACAGAAAAGAAATGGGAGAAACGGTGTTTTGAAAATTTTTCACAGGGATTAGAGGAGCTGCACCAAGAGCTATCCAAGGATGGTGAAGACCATAAGCTTGGGGATGTCAAGACAACCCCACTGGACCAACACACTCTCGGTTTGCACACGTCTAACTTCTGTTTTTCGATCAAAGCACTTTATCGTATAAACTTGGAGCGTCTGGTTTTTATTTTGCTTTTGTTATTTTGGTTTGATTTTTATTTTAATAAGACCACCACTATCATTTATATATGAGAGAGCTACTGGAAGTTTGGGGTGAATTATGTTGGATGCTATTAAATATATTGGGATAGGGATGTTTGAGTTGATTTAAAAGATACATATAGTTGCATAATTCATGTGCTTTGAATGAATGTTAATTTGCAAGAGTGTTGTTAAGAGCTATCTTATGCCATGTTTAGATGTTGAATTTTAACTTTACTTGGTTTAACATGGATTGATTAGTTCTATGGACACTTGTGCATGCATTTAGATGGTCAACTTTCTCCCTATTGCTAGCCCAAAAATTACAAAAAGTAAAAAGCTTATTTCCCAACACCTTCAACCAAAGTTTTTCCAGTGAGTCCACCATATCTACCTATTAGCTTTATGCTATTCCAAGTATGTTTATCATGCTATATTGTGTTATCTACATTTCTGAATTTAAATGCTTATGTTATTGATTGTCATGGGAAAAATTGGTTAAAAGCTCTCACGAGCTTGATGCACAATTTACTTTTATTGCATTTAATAAGCATGAACAATTGTGATTAAATTATGAAGTTGTGGGCTTGACAATTGTTTTGGTTGGGAGTTAGACCATATGTGCTGTCACATGGCAAGCTTTCAACATTGCACTTATTTATATTTAGTTGATGTCAAGTACTTTTGTTTATGGATGCCTATCATGGGTGAAATGAATGTGGATACTTAGTAAGTTCAAAGAGTTTGTATAAATGGTTAGAGAAATGCCTGGGCCGCTAATCTAAGCCATGCATCATTCATGGTGGAAATTTATAGCATAACCATAATGTTCATTCAGTGATGCACCTCATAATAAAAATCTGTACCCATAGTAAATAAAAGAGTGCTGAGATTGTTCATTGTCTGTTTGTCTCGTTGTTTTGACATGGGCTTGTTCATGTCAAGGGCAAGAGGTACCCCAGTGCAGTTCTTGATGATACTATTATTACTTGCAATGACCTTTGTTTGAATTTACTTTGTGGACCAAAGTGAGTAACACATGGTGTAGGTACTTGTATTCAAGGGACATGAGACATTCAACCAATACATTGTCAAGCACACCACTCATATTTGCTTTCACTTTAAGGCCTTGTTTGATTCACAGGATTTTGTTAGGAAAAGCGTAGGATTCTTATTCCTATAGGATTTTGTACTGTAGCATCGTTTGAATCAAAGGATTGCACTAAAGGAAATCTGAGGGAAATTTTCCTTTGCAGTCAGATTCATAGGAAATACAAGGGAAACCAACAATGAAGTCTGACCTCATTTTTTCATTCCTTTGAGAGGAACAAGGCAACGGAAGCCACTTAAAGCTGCTGCTCCTACTTATTACATAGGCTAATCAAGTTGCTTAACAAATAGGTTAAGATTCCTCTACTTTTCCTTTCCTGTATATCAAACGACCACTAAAGGAAGTATTCCTACAATCTCCAATCCTTTGTTTTCCCGTTGCATTCCTTCACCGTTCCTATCCCTATTCCTATTCCTGCACTTTGTGATCCTTTGAATCAAACAAGGCCTAAACATTAATCATTCAAGATGCTATGATAGGGGTAATGAGAGCTCCACACCAATGACTACCACATTGCAAGCATTAACTTAAGTAGAAGTGTTTGGAAGTTAGATGAAACTTATTCATGCTTTACCTCTACTTATTTATCTATCCAAAGTGTCCACTATTTATATTCAGTTTTCATAAGAAGTACTCTATGACCACCATAGGATGTTTTTACTTTTCATTATGCATACATTTGGTCCATAGTACTTTCTTCTATATTACACTTTGTGAATTTATCATTGAACATCTTTACATTGAGTATTTGATACCACTTCATAATTTATCTTGCATATTGTTATTCCTTTAAAGAATGAATCATTTGATTCTATGTAGCAATAGTAATCACCTTTGATATCCATTGATAGTATTAAAATGCAAAGTCCATGTTAGTTTTATCACCTTCATACTCGGGACGAGCATGGGTTAAGCTTGGGGATGTTGATGCATGTAAAATGCATACATGAACTTTACATTTTATTACATGTTATTCCATGTTATTTGCATCATATAAGGGTTATATTCATGATTTATATTAAGTTTTGGGGACAATTAACAACTTCCCCATTTTTCTGGAATTAACCCTGCGCTGTCAGAAAACCCCTTTTTCTATATTTTGATGTTTCAGGGACCCAAACGACGTCCAAATGACCTGAAACTTTACGGGGATCATTTTTTTTGGAAGGAACGAAACGTAGGCGCAAATGAATCGAAGAAACGGAGACCAGAAGGTAGAAAGGGATGGGCCCACGTGGCCAGATTCCCTGACCGCGTGGGGCCCCCCATCCTGGCCCTCGGGCCTCCGCTGCCGTCGATCTTTCTTCCCGAAGCTTCGTCTTGACCTAAAAACGACTATATATAGACCCCCCTAGGGCTTTCGCGGAAGAGAGCGCCGCAAAAACAGAGAAACCACGAAACAGAGACCTGGAGCTGAAGATTGGAGGGGGAAACTCCGGCGGGGTGCTGCCGGTGTGGTCTCCTTCCCCTCCAACAACATCTCCACCGATACCATGATGAAGAGGGAGTAGTCCACCTCTGGACTATGGGTTTGTGGAAGTAACTTATGTATCTCTCCTCTCTATGAGCTTCACTAATTACTACCGTATGAGCTGCTGAACATGATTACGGTCATCTATGTAATTCCTTTGTGGTGGATCTTTATTATGAGTTAATACATGTTTTGAGATTGCAATGGTTTTGTTTCAGTTATGAAAGTAGATGCATATTATGTACCCCGTTCTTATTTACTTGTCATGATCAAGCATGTTTATGAGAGCATGTGAGGGGCAACATGTGCATTAGTTGGAGTAACAGGGGGTGGCTAGTGCAGTGAACGTGACAGAAAGTTCTGCGATCCACTTGGGTTTTCTACCTTACTTTGTTGCCTCACTAGGGATAAACAAAAATACCATGCTACCGGAGAGTGGATGTGACCTTGGCCACTATCTCCATGACTAGATCTAGCATGTTCTTATTTTAACTTCATGTCATTGAACTTATTGCTATGCTCTGATTTATCTTAATTACTAAGGTGTTATGATTTAGTTCGCATCTTGGTGGACCATAAGAGAGAGAACAACTTATACTTGAGATCTCTATGTTAGGACGTGATGCCCATATTATTAATAACTTGTCAAACCATGTTTTGCCATCTTACATGTTAATTTTAGTGTTCCATTGTCTACCACGTTATCAAGAGAGAGTGCATTTGTGAAACCATGAACCCCGGTCCATTTTTAATCATAAGAAACACCTTTCCAACACTTTTATCACCACTTTTGTTTGCTGCCATTATTAAATCCGAAAATACAAAAACACTTTTATATCTCGCATTCATCATAAAAAACCCAAAAATATCATTTATCATTATTACCATCATCCTTGCATATTTATTTTACCATCATTGCATATTTACTACTGTTTGCATATTTATTTTATTATCATTCTCACACCTTGTGCTTGAGAACCACTTGGTAAGGTTGAGGGCACAAAACAATTTATTTTGTTGCAGGTTCTCAAGAGAAGGATAAGGAGATAACATCTGAAATACTGGTTCCCCGAGAGTTTGATATTAAACCCTCGAGTCACCCCTCGTGGGGAAAACTGTCTTCCACTACTACATACACTCTGCACTTGGAGTCTCAACCTAACCCATTTACTTTTCACGCAGGTAATCACACGAATGGGCTAGCAACTGTTTTTTGGCGCCGTTGTGGGGTAACTACGTGAAGGGCCATCACAGGTAAATAAAATGTAAATAAAAGACAGTAATCATAATTGCAGCAAGTTTCCCAATCTTTTTAGAGCAAAGGATAAGACGGTTGGTTTACTTATGATGGAAAAATGTTCTTGAGGACACACGGAATTTCGTCAAGTGCTTTCGCTTCCTAATGCCGATTAATCTTTATTGTTTTGATAAGTGTTGTGTGGGTGAACCTATGCTAATGCACTGGCCTGACTTGGACTAATACATACTTGTGATTAAACCCCTTGTAAGCATCCGCGTTACAAGGAAGTAATTAAGATAAATCTAACCACAACCTTAAACTCTGAGATCCTACACTCCCCCATGCACCGGTTTACTAACGGTGGTTTAGGTTTCTGTCACTCCGGCAGCCCCACAATTAGTAGCCGAATACACAATGCATTCCCCTAGGCCCATAAAGGTGAAGTGTCATGTAGTCGACGTTCACACGACACCACTAGAAGAATAACACCACAACTTAAATATCAAACCATTAAATATTACTCAACATAGTTCCACTACTAACAGCATGACTTCTCCGTGTCCTAGAGAACTGAACGAACTACTCACAAGACATCATATGGATCATGATCAGAGGTGATGTAATGATGCATAACAATCTGGACATATACTTCAATTCACCGATAAAACTTAATAGCATCAACCACATGTAGTAATCAACACCGGGAAAGTTTTCCCTATGAACTACACAAAGTATAACCTTAGATGTTACAGCGGAACGGAGTGGACCGGTGGAGATGATGGTGACGGCGGTGGAGATGATGATGATGATCCCAATGAAGTCCAGGGTGATGACGATGACGATGGCGATGATTTCCCCCCTCCGGGAAGGAATTTCCCCGGCAGATTTCTCCCTGCCGGAGAGCTTTTTCTCTCTCCATGGTTTCCGCCTCGTGGAGGCGGCGGAATATTTCCTCGATGACTCCCCGAGTCTTAGGGTTTTCTGGGGGATTAAGTACGTGAAGGGGGAGCGCCAGAGGTGGGCCAGGGCGGCCACACCATGCCCCGGCGCGGTAGAGGTGGTGCCCACGCCGTGGGGTGGTGTGGCCCCTCGTGGCCCATTTTAGCCTCCCCTTTTGGCTAGCTTCGGCATCTGATAAAATAGGAACATCTGTATATTTTCCGTGAATTGTCGATCTTCAGAAATAGGGTGTCTTGAAGATGTTTTCCAGCTGAATCCTGACTCCGACAGTTAATTCTCCAATAATCATCAAACATGCAAAACAAGATAAAATAACATAAGTATATCATTCAAATATGAAATATGTTAATGAATACGGACAAGAAGCATCAACATGTATTAATACACAAATCATTTTAGACAACAACTTCCCCTCATATAACTTATCTTGAAACGAGTAATGGAAATCACAATAAAGGTGCATAAAGAAAATCATAGTTTGGTGATGGCAAACTTTGTTCTTGGTCAGAGAACAATTAACAGATTGTACTTATCTTTCGAGTAGAGTCCTTATATCGGAGCTATATTGCAGAACTTACATGCTCAATTATCACAATTTCTTTACAGTCATTGATAACTTTCAAAGTTATATTCCTTCAGATAAAAGACTTGTGCAAAACAAGGAAGGATAACAGACATGATTGATAATATTAATATATAGATGGTTGAATCACAACAACTCAAATGCTTGCTTAAGAAAGAAGGGAATAGGTTTACTAACTCAACATAAAAGTAAAAGAAAGGCCCTTCGCAGAGGGAAGCAGGGATTAAATCATGTGCTAGAGCTTTTTAAGTTTTTGAAATCATATAGAGAATAAAAATATAAGTTTTGAGTGGTGTATGAGAATTGTCAACGAACGGTAGTGGGTGAAAACAATATCTCTCTTGTCAACCAGACTTTCAAGAGCGGCTCCCATGAAGGACGTTATTTCTACCAGCTAGGCAGATCATCCCTCCTTTTCTCTTTTGTTTACACATGCAGTTATTCACTGGTATCATTGCTTGTCTGATAAATCAGGGAAAAAATGTGAAGAGAATTAAGAGGTTAAAGTTGTAAATTAATTGGGACTGGGCACCCCATTTGCCAGCTCTTTTTGTAAATTTAATAGATAAGCGGATGTATATGCTGCTAGTCTGGTGGTGAAAGTTTGTCTGACAAGCTAATAAACAGCGACACAAATAAGGAGTAGTAGCTTTTGAATAGTTTAAAGGTAGCACATGAAGTATTTACTTGGAGTGGCAAGGAAATACCACATATAAGTAGTTATGGTGGACACAAATGGCATGGGTTTTGGCTCAAGGTTTGGATGCACGAGAAGCATTCCCTCTCAGTACAGGTTTTTGGCTAGCAAGGCTGGGTAGCAAGCATAAGAGTGGAGGGATACAAACAAATATAAATTTAATAGAAACAATCATGCAATCTTCCTTGTAAGCACAAATAATTTTAACTTAAGAATACTAAGCTCATGAGCCAACAAGAAAGAAAGATAATGAGATAATGTATCTACATGCAATCCCCTCTTTTCTACTTAAGCCTCAAAGTATTGTTGCTACTGACCAATTCTAAGTTTGCCAAAACCAAATAGATTTACTTGATGCTCCCAAAGTGATGCCAATACTAACAACAAGATCATTCATATGACAGAAATTTGCAAAGTAAAATAAAGTGTGCAGAAATTAAATGATAAAACTTCTCATTAATATTCCAACAATGGCAACTCACACCAAGGGATACATAGATAACCAACTAAAGAGAGATACTTCCACGCTGCAAACCATCCTATATGATAACTTTTCTACTCATGATATGACTCGACTGAAAAGTAAAAGGTAAAAGATAATGGTGATGATACCGCGGCACGCCCCCCCAAGCTTGGAACAAGCCAAGGGGATGCCAATAATAATGATGAATTACTCCTTCGGTGGTGAAGGTGGACGAGACTCTTCATCATCAAATTTCCAAGGTAGAGGCTCCCCATCAGCGAAGGATGAATTGGTCTCCATAAACCTGAAACTCGCGGCAGAACTCATGCGTTCGAACCTAGCTTCATACTCACAGTTTTGGTTTTGGAGATCATAGATTTGTGCTTGCAATTTGGACGTGGTTTGACTGAGTATGAAGATATCATCCCATACTTGCTAGTCTCCTTCTTGTGTCAGCAATAATCTCATTAATAATCTTGTGGTTGATCTCCACTCCGCGCTCTATCATCTTCTGGTATCGGAAAACTTCATGCTCTACTTCTTCTAGTCTGGCCTTCACGTCCCCTTCAGCCTTGGGTCCCCTAACATCTTCTTGAACAAGCTCTGCATCCACGAGCCGCAGCTCTTGTGGGTGCTGCTTCAACTCGTTGATGTACGGGTTGACGACGTTCTTGAAGAAGGTATCCTTCGGAGCCTTGGACAAAGACATTGTTCTAATCTTGGAGCTAACCCTGGCAGAAACAGCTCGAAACGAAAACACGACGAGAAAACGATATACGGACCTCGGGGGATTTTGTGGGTTATATAGCAAAAAGTTTCATAACAAAAGGAAAGTCCAGGTCGAAACCGGGCTGGAGACGGGCTCCGAGGCGCCCACACCATGCCCCGGCGCGGCCAAGGGTGGGCCCACGCCGTGGGGTGTTGTGGTGCCCTCGGGCACCATTTCCTCCCCGTTTTTGGATCGTAATTTTCCATATTTAATAAAAACAACAAAAATATAAGTTGGGAAGTTAAACGCGAACTTTTTCTTACCAAAACTGTTACCTATTCGAAAACAGACTCTGCATGTCATGTCTCGGGTGACGGACACCGGGAGGAGGTGATACCCCTTTTTAGGTTCGGCACGGGGCGCGAAGGAGCCTGGAAGACGCCTTACCCGGGAGCAAGGACGCCAAGTTCTTCGTCGAGAGGAAGAGAGCAAACAACACAGCAGGACACACGGGGTTACCCAGTTTAGGCCGCCCGGAGGCTAAAAGCCCTACTCCTGCATGTCTGGATTGAGAGGTTCATCATGGTGTGGTGTACAAGGGTGTTCTGGAGTGAACCCGGTAGAGTTTCGGCCGGAGGTAGACGAAGAGCAGATCCGCCCTGGGGAGATCACCTCTCTCTCTACCTTTCGAACCCTAGTCTAGTCTTGCCTGAGCTCTAGCTTGCTTCTGGTCTGTCCCATCCTTCTCCCTCGGTGCCATGGTCCTCCTTTTATAGGTTAAGGGGATCCGACATGGGCACGCGAGAGGTATGAGGGGTCTTGGCGGGAAAACCCCTCGGCGGTCCTTGGAGGAGACGTGGCACTCTCTCCTCTAAGCGTTCTGAGGAGGGCGGTGTGGTCGTCTGTCCTTGGAAAAGGTGGGACGGACAAAGCCTGCCCGCCCCACCAACTGCGCTCGTGGCAACATCACCAAGGTGCGGCCTTCATCTTGGCGCCCAAGTCTTCCACTAGCTTTCGGCGAGCTGGCGATCTTATCCTCTCGATGGTACGGATGGATACCTGGGGCGCGCCTGGCCTCCTGCCGGGTGCATGGACCCACGGGTATCTCGCCTGGTTCTCCGGGCGAGGGGGTGACCCGAAGGTCACCTGGTCCTTAGCCGCAGAGACTTGCTGTCGAACTTGTTGGGGTGTCCTTGAGGCAGATGGGCTAACCCATCTGCTGTACTTGACTCCTTGCCTTGTCCACCTTTTTGGTGGGCCCCAGTGGAGGACCCACTTTGGCAGCATCAGGGGAACCCCATGTTCCACTGCTGCGACAGTAGCCCCCGGGCATGGTCCCGGCGGCTCTAGCTTCAGTTGCTGCCGGGGCTATGGCCAAAGAGTTGGCCAAAGTGGGTACCCGGCGCCTTGCTTCGGTCCATCAACCGTCGTGATGGTCTTGGAGTTATTCCGCTCAGGGGAATAACTGAGTTTGCCTCCTCGATTCCCGCTGTGGGGAAGCTGTGAAGACGGCTGGAGAGAGAAGCTCTGCACGCTATAAAAGCGGACGAACGCCCCGCAAGTCCCCATCTTCTTCTTCCTTGACCCATCTCTCCCTTCCCAGGCCAACAGCTCCAATGGCGAGAGGAAAGAGAGGAGTGGGACGTCCTCGTGCTTCGGCCCCGACGGAGAGAAGCTCCGGTGGCCGCGGAAGCACCGCCTCAAGAGGGCGAGTGAAGCGAGGCGGTGGAGGTAGAGGAACCGTGAGATGCAGAAGAACTCCTTCTCTGCCCCCATGGGCTGCAATCCACACGAGCTTCGCGCCCTTCGAGTTCATCCTGGATCTGCGCCGCAAGATCCGCAGCCGGATTGACCTTCCGGACTCCTTTGCGATGGCGATGGAGACTAACAGGCCTCCGGCTTGTGGCTGCAGGTGGAAGGCTGTCCCAATGGCCCCTCCTAGATCTCGGTGGAGTACACCGTCGACGACTCCATGCTCCTTGGTCAGGGTGGAAGTCATTCGCTCGCTCCCGCCGCCTGACTCGGGGGAAATACCTTGCCTGCAAGTATGCAGGAGGGCGCGTGGAATGCTGCGCCGAGAGTGAGAGCAGCAGCAGCTCCGGCTCCTTCGACGAGGATGAAGATGAGGAAAACTCATCTAGCATCAAGGCCGAGGAGAGCTAGCTTTCCTGAGGACGAGGAGCTTCAAGTCGGCGGTCCTGAAGATGTCCTTGACCTCCTTCTTGGCCGCCTCGTCGGCGTACTTCTGAAAGTAGCGTCTTCCATTGTACGTGGTGCTCCTCGCGCGCCGGGAGCCAATGTTTTTGTTTGTAAAAATTAGCCCCTGCTGTAGATCTTGAAATGAAGAAGAACTTGTTCTCCTTTTTGTCTCTTGGCCTTCGTGCCGTACTTGATGTGAATGGGAGCGGTTTTTTGCCAAACGCGCCCCATTAACATGGCAGCCATAGCGCCAAGGGTAGGTGGAGGTGTGGGAGGGCTATAAAAGGCCCTCCAAACTCCAACTCCTTTGACACACCTTCTCTCCTCGCTCCTTTCTCTTCCCCCCCATAGATCGCAGAGAAATGTCTGGAGAGGAGGAGATGTCCCTGTCCGACGTGTCGACGGTGGAATCGGCCTTCCGTAGTGCGACAGAGGCTCCCAATGGAGCTGGGGCCCGAGCCGCCGAGGGAGGCAAAGCTGCGCCTTGTCCTAGCGTTGCTCAGCATCTCGCCCGCCTAGCGGCCGTCTCCGGTCCTGCTGCTCAAGAGGAAGCTAGGGTTAGGGCGATCCGCAGGGTGTACATGTGGTCCGTTCTGAGAGAGAGGATAGCTGGGATTTCGGAGTTGTCCCAACTCGTGGCTGAACTCGAAGCCATAGAGCAGGTGACCACTCTAACTTTTCGTCTCTTCTGTTAATCAAAATTGAGCTTGACTTGGCCTGTCTTCCAGCTTCAGGCTGAGAGTCTGTCCATGGGTGAGCTGGCGGACGGGATCTTCCGGGTCTTTGGTTGGGGAGTGCCCGGGTGGGCTGCCAGGGCTCTCGACCCTCGAGACGCCTAAAAAAAGTCCTGCGCGGGTGCACTTTCTTTCCCCAGGCATCCCCAGGAATCAAGAGCTGTCGGAGAATGACTCCCACGGAACAGGGGTCGTCAAGCTCACGAAGAGAGTTCATGTAAGGGCTGAACACGTTGGTCAAACAACCCTCAACTTGCACGGCGACGGTGCTCGTCGAGCATGAGGAGGGACATCACGACAGAGATGAACGCCAGCCCGTACCCAGGTTCACGGCCCTCGTGTGGAGGTAACACCGCTACTCCTGCTTGTCTGTATTGCGCTGCTATGGATGTTACAGTACAATGAGCTTGCCGAGGGCTCTCTTCTGGCAGTGGTGCGCACAAGGAAGGGGAGACGGTGGTCTTCTTCTTCCTTGTGCGTAGGTAGCTAAGCTAGAATGAAAGTGCGATCCTTTGCTACGGTGGAGCACCTCCTCCTTTTATAGGCGCCCCGGGCCTCTTCCCTGTGCTTGCGCAGCGAAAGGGCTACCACATGGCGACAGAAGGAGGAGCACGGTGCACCGCAGCCCAGCTGTCCAAGGACACAGTCCATGGGCGTAAAGCTGATGCTTGTGGAAGAGTGGCCACCGTCCATGCAGGATGGCCAACTGGGGCTGCAGAGGAACGTGGGGGTGCCCACGGTGACGTCGGCCGTGGAGCGTAGCGCCAACCAGTCCCCTTATCACCAAAGAGGAAATCCTTATAGTCCGGTGCGCGGGCGCATCTTTGTTGATTCCTTTAATCACCAAAATGGCAACTGCGGCGTCGTCGTCACCGCGCGCAGAGGCGTGCGTCACTCTGCGGCCGCTGCAGAGCCCATGTGCGCTCTGCAGAGGTTGCTTTGCAGCGAAGGAATCCCCGCGAGGGCTGGAGTGCCCTGTGGAGGATTCGGCGTTGACTTCCCTTCAGGGAAGATATCCTTGAAGAGGGGGCAGCAGTAAGGGGCCTCTGCAGGCCTCTGCTGCCTCCTCAGCCTTCGCGAGGCGATTTGCCTCGCGGGTCTCTCCAGGCCGTAAGCCTGGTCCTTAGCGAAATTCAGCCACCGAGTGTCGAGGGCTGTGGAGGACAGGCCCAGCACACCCTGGTTCTCACTGGGCCGACAGTAGCCCTCGGGCCCATGATGGGCACGATGTAATCCAGTGGACGCAGGCAAATCGTCATGGGCCCAAAGTGTCCGGCCGGCCCGAGACACGTGTAGGACAGTTGAGCCGCGGCGACACGTTCTCTTCGGAGATGATGGGCGTAGTGGCGGGACCCACCATGTCTTGGTAACTGCCCTGAGGTGATATAAAGCCTGCAGCATCGGTTCAGGCAGCAGTTACTGCCCCAGTTGCGCTCTCGCCACCTCGCTCTTGACTCTGCGCTCCTTCGACTCTGGCGGTCTTTCTCCTTCCCCGAGCTTCTCCGCTGCCATTCTTCCTCGACCATGGGTGCCAAGAAAGACAAGGCGGCGATGGTGAATAACCCTGCTGGGGCGCAGCGGAGGACGAGTTTGCGCCAACACTCGTGGGCACCCGCATCCACATGGCGGAGGCGCTGGACAAGATCAGGCTGATGGCCGCGGCAAGAACAACGAGCACGGCGCCAGCGTTCTCAAGGCGGCGCGCTTCGGCCAGCTCGTGGCGGGTTGTACCCCATTTTCTTCCAGACCATATTTGCTGGCCTGGTGCCGCCATTTTCCCCTTTCTTGGAGGAGGTCCTGGCCTTCTACCAGATCCAACTTCTGCATCTCCACCCCAATTCCATTTTGATCCTCGCCATTTTCACCTATCTCTGCGAGGCGTATTTGGGGTGATCCCTTCCGTGGCCTTCTTCCGGAGCTTCTACGCGCTCCGCTCCACGTCGCCCGGTGAGCGATCTGGTTGCGTGTCCTTCCGCATTGCGGATGGGATGGGAGGCATCTACATCCCCATGTCCTGGGATGGTGATAAGCCCGTCTTGTGGGTGACAAAGAAAGTGGACGACTTCCGCCAGCGATGATTCATCGTGGACGCCAAGACGTAGAACCCTTCTTCGACGTCCCTGAGGCGCCGCCGCTGAAGAACTCGAACTGGTCAAGCGCGGCCTTCCAAAGCCCGAAGATTGCTGACTTGGTCGCGCACATGAGGCTCGTCCGCGAAGCTGGCCTCACGGGGCAGATGGTTGCTGAAGACTTCGTGAGGCGCCGTATCGCTCCTCTCCAGAAGCACACGAAGCCGGCGTGGATGTATTCTGGCCCGTCGGATCCGATGCGGCTGCACTGTGGCTCCCACACCCCCGACGTCATTGCCTCCATCATGGGCATCCTCTTCACCGCCCCGGAGGTTCATGTGCCGCGCAGTGAGCTCGCGATGCCCATCCATCAGCTCACTCCGAAGAAGCGCCTCGCGATCCTGGAGCTGATGCCGGAGTTCACCCCTCAAGGTCTAGCGGTGGAGGAGAAGAAGGAGGTTGCGGCGCCCGTGGTGGAAGAGGACTGGGCCGCAGAATCACCCGCCGCATCTGACGCCGATCTGGGCGTCACCTCTGGTGGGGCGAATCCTTCGGCAGGGGAGGCGAGCTCCTCGAAGCCTACGCCTCCCGAGGAAGAGGTTCTGGAGATTTTGTCCAGCGGGATGAGATTTCCTTGTGGTCCCTTCGCGCCAGGCTGCGGAGGAGGGGAAGATAGCGACTGGGAGGCCGCAACGGGCGCTGCGAGCCCCTCCAAGGCTAGCCATGACAGGACCGCCAAGAGATCGACGGGCACTCCTCTCAAGAGGAAAGCCGAGGCTGCCCTTGAGGGGTCCAGTGCGCGTCGTCGAGGACGTGGCGGTCGTCAAACACGGTGTGGGTTGACTCCGCGCCAAGGCATCTGGGTAAGGGTTGGCTCCCTTGTCTGTTTTACTTCTTATAAAAAACCCTTGTTCCCCTCTTGAAGACCTTTCTTGCTTGCTTGTCAGGGATTTGGTGACGGCGAAGCGCCGTAGGCTCCGCAAGGCTGCGGAGGTGCGGGGCACCACCACGACAGCCGCTGAGGGGCCTGCGGAGCCCTCAGCTGAAGAGGTTGCCAGGCCCGTGGTGATGGACACCACGGTGCCGGCTGCGGATGAGGCCACGAGGCCTGTGGTAGAGGAGGCCACGGGGCCTGTGGTGGTTGTGCCTCTTGTCAGGCAACTGCTTCGTCTCCTCCCATGGAGGCGCCTCGAAGGAGGGGACGGGGGAGAGGACGCCATCCCACCGGCCCCGTCACTCCACCGGAGCGACAGGAGGAGACCGCCGCAGAGACGGCGGGGAGCACACACTGGCGAGGGAAGGCGCCGACGTCGAGATGGAGGAGAATGTTCCTCCGCCGCCCCCACCAAGCGCAGAACCTGAGAGGGAGGCAGCTTCTTCTGAGGCCGCAGCAGGCACGGCTGCGGCGGACCTAATGACGGCAGGGCTATCTTCCCCAGCCCCCGAAGCCCGAGAGGAAACGCTGGTGGAAGGCGACGGCGCTGGTGCCCACGGCGCAAGTGGTGGAGAGGGCTTGCTCCAGAGCCCCCTGGCCAGAGTTGACCCTGCCCAAGCACGGAGTTCCCTGCCCCTGAGCCGGTGCAGATGTGGGAACCTCCATGCCTCGTGGGAGCTCATGGGCTCTGGTCCTGGGCGGCAGGAACTAGAGCGGCCCTCGCTGCAGCTCCGCTTTCCGCCTGGCGAGGGATGCGCTGGACGGGCTGGAGGCCCAACTCGCCCTCGAGGAGGCTGAGCTTGCCAGGAAGTACGACGAACTCGAGAAGGCCTGGGCCCGCTTCCGCCATGGCGACGAGGCCATGCAGGCGCAACGTGAGGCGCTGCGCTTCGCCAAGGAGGTCCGCGAGAGCGTGGTGCGCGAGGCTCAGGAGACCCTGGAGCCGCTCCAAGCAGAGCGCGAGGCCGCGGCCGAAGATCGCGAGGCGTCCATTGCGGAACGCCAAGCTGCAGCCTCGGAGCGCGTGGCCCTTGAGACCACGCTGGCCGCTCAGCGCCAAGAGCTTTGACCGCGAGAAGAAGATCATCGAGGATTCTGAGGTCGTGCGAAGTCCTTGGACCAATACCGCGTGTCCTTGGACGCCCGTGAGCAAGCACTGGCGGCGCGCGAGGCGGAGGCCTCAAGCGCGAGCAGCAGCTTGCAGGTCGACAGGGAGCTACCACGCAGCGCGCGGATCTCGAGCACGTGAGGGCAATCTGGCCGAGGCTATAGGCAAGCATGGCGAGGAGGTGGCCAGCACAAAGAGCTCATGCAAATCCAACCAAAGCTCGCCAAGAGGAAGGAAGAGGCTGAGAAGGAAGCCGTCGCCAAGCAGAAGGAGTACCGCGCTGCCGTCGCCCAAGATTACGCCGGGAAGTTTAAGAAGCAGGAGGACCGCTTCAGAAGAAGCGCGCGGAGGACAACACCGCATCTTTCAACTGGAGCAACTGAATGCCAGCCTGAACTCCCAGAGAGGCGCGCCAAGGACGGTCGTCGCCGCGTGGAAGAGGCTCGCGAACGTGCAGAGCACGACCTTGCCACCCTGATGGCTGATATGGAGGAGATGAACGTGCAGGTGGCCCTGCCGTGGAGCGTGCTGAGGAGGCTGAGCACAACGTGCAGGCGGCACGGGTCTTGACGCAGCAGCGGGAGCGCATGTTCAAGTCCTTGGTGACTCGGGGAACACTCTCGCGGCGAAACAGGGAGTGGATGCCCCTGCGGTTCCGTCCATGGGAACGCCGACGCCGCCGCGTATCTCGCCTACTTCGATCAGCTTTTTACCACGCTTGAGGGCCATGTGGCAGAAATGGGCGACGTTGTCGATGAGGAATCCCGCAAGCTCTTGACGGTGGCGATCGATCGCCTCTTCGCCAACCTCCAGCGTCTTTATCCTGGATTCGACTTCGAGTCCGTGACCGAGCCTGTCAGGGGACCAAGCCTTGGACCTCTCCAACTTGGTTCGGGATGAAGTCAAGATTACGTCGACCGCTTCAAGAGGGTCGAGGCGGAGCAGGCCGCTGAGGAGGAGGAAGGCACCGAAGAAGAAGCTGTAGAGGAGGCTGAGGAGGACGGTGATGGCGATGCCCCTGCCTAGGCTGCTCCTGCAACAAGACGCGCTTGAGGCGCAGTTCTTTGTTTAAGACTTGTCTCATTTTATTCTGGTTTGTAAGACACTTAAGTGTGCTACTATGTGTGTGTCCCTTGATGGGCCTTTTATCCCGTTCCATGTCTTTTTTCGCTCTACGTCGTCAGGACCCATCTCTTTGCGCTATGACTCCGCCACTGCGGTATGCCGGAGCTTGAGTCGGCAAGGCCGGGGGGTGTTTAAGGCTTAGAGAGGTAAGGGCTCTCGAGTCGCGGTGCTCGAGGGCCCCCCTTTGACGCACAAGCAGTCCATGAAGGTGAGGAAGAAACCCTCGAGGGACGACAGATACTCGTGAGAGAGAGGAAAAACTCCTGAGGCGTGAGCGCTGGACTTAGCTTTGCGAGACTTTGGCCTCGTAGAGGGCGTTGGTTTCCCTGATGGTGCGCTTTCCTCTTGAGGCCGAGCGTGGCTTCACGAGCTTGGGGGGACTCTTGTTCCCTGTATTGGTTAGAGAGGCAAACCCAAAGCAAGTACATGGTAGCAAAACTCATGCGCGCTTATAGGTTTCCTCATGAGTATCTCGCGAGGAGAGTAAGTACCAAGGTCCTTTGGTGAGGTGGCGTGTTTGGGAGCAAGCCCTTGGGCCAGAGCTCTTTGGTGAGGTAACAGGCGTGAGAGCGTGCTCACGTGTTAGAGCTCGGATCCTTTGGATTTTGCGGTGCTGCTGGGGTGCTCTCGAGGCACAGTCACCGTACTCAGCCCCCGCTCGCGAGGTGCGCATGGGGAAAAATACAAGCGCGAATGAACTAAAACGATGAGAAGTAAAACTCACACCAAATATTACACAGCGGCGCCTCAGCGCATGTTTCATTGAGAAACGAATTGGTTCATTACACTTGGTATTGCCAAGATAAAGTTTTCCATGTCGAGGCATGGGGACCACATTCAGTGGTGAGACTCTTCACGGCCTGCGGCGGCACGTTATGGGGAGAGCTCGGAGGGGCTGGCCCTCGGGGAGAGAAGCTTTTGTGAAGCTTGGAGGTGAAGTTGTGCGCTTCCCTCTAGAGACAAAAAACTGTGTGACTTTGATCACGGGTAGAACTTGCGTAGGTGCGCAATGTTCCATGGTTCTTGACCGGGATGCCGTCCTCCGTTTCGAGGCATACGCGCTGGGCCTGGCGATGTGTGCGACCCTATAGGGGCCTTCCCACATGGGCGAGAGCTTGTGGAGACCTTCCCTGGAGAGGATTCTCCTGAGGACGAGGTCGCCAGTCTCGAGAGTGCGTGGCGTATGTGGCGGCTGTGGTAGCGTCGCAGGTCTTGCTGGTATTTTGCCCTGAGGGCGGCACGGCGGCGTAGTCCG
Organism: Poa pratensis; assembly: GCA_947311845.1. Taxonomy (NCBI): domain Eukaryota; kingdom Viridiplantae; phylum Streptophyta; class Magnoliopsida; order Poales; family Poaceae; genus Poa; species Poa pratensis. Next base: position 33,333,915 of record CAMZMU010000077.1, read on the forward strand.
TCGAGGAGCAGCAGGTCGTCGTTGTGGAGTTCTTCTTGATCGTCCTCGTTGAAGGCAAGGACCCGTCGGATCCATGCTTGATCTCTGTGGGAGGACTGCTTCAGCTCCATACACGAGGGCAAATGGCGTCTCGCCAGTGGGCTTCGTGGGGTTCATGCGGATGGACCAAGCACGGACGGGAGTTCGTCTATCCAGCCCTTGCCGTAGCCCTTGAGGCGGTTGAAGCTTCTTGTCTTGAGGCCCTTGAGGACCTCAGCATTTGCTCGCTCGGCTTGACCGTTGCTCTGTGGGTGAGCCACCGAGGCGAAGCAGAGCTTGGTGCCGAGGCTCTCGCAGTAGGCCCTGAAGATGCCGCTGTGAACTGTGAGCCATTGTCGGTGATGATGCGATTTGGCACATCCAAAACGGCAACCAGGCCTCTGATGAATTTTACTGCTGCTCTGGCCGGTATGCTGCGCACCGCTTCAACCTCTGACCATTTGGTGAACTTGTCGACGGCCACGAAGAGGAAGCGGTAGCCCCCTTGCGATCTCGGGAAGGGTCCTAAGATGTCAGCCCCCAGACCGTGAAAGGCCAGGAGAGCGGGATGGTTTGGAGTCCCAGTGCAGGCTGATGGACTTGCTTGGCGTGGAACTGGCACGCATCGCAAGACTGGACGATGGTGGTAGCATCTTGAAGCACTTGGGGCCAGTAGAATCCGCTCCTGAAGACCTTGCCGGCAAGGGTGCGTGCAGAGGAATGGTGGCCACACTCTCCACTGTGAATGTCTCTGATCAGCATGCGGCCTTCCTCGGGGGGACGCACTTGAGTGCAATTCCATTCGGGCGCTTGCGGTACAGGTCTCCCTTGAGGATGTAATATGACTTGGCTTGTCGAGCGACTCGTTCCGCTCCGTTCTCTTCCTCGGGAGGACTCCCTTCAGCAAATAGTCCTTGAGTTCGTCGACCCAGCCTGTTTCTTGATGCACCACGCCAGCAGCAGACGCTCCCCTGAGGATGGACCGCAGTTGGGTGCTCCACCTACAGGAGGTGGTGGGAGTACTTCGTCTGCGCTTGTGGCTGCTGCTTCTTGTGGCTGCTTTATGGACGCCTTGGAGAGCCTCTCCTCAAAAACGCCGACCGGTTGGGCCTGCCTTCGTGATGCTCGCTTGGTGATGTCATCTGAAGTGCTTCTCGAGCTTGGGGACCTCTTCAAGGTAGGCGGCCATGTGGTCGTCTTTAGGCATGTAGCTCTTGTTGGAGAAGTTAACCAGGAGCTGGGAATCACCCTTTATGTGTAAGCGCTTGACGCCGAGGGCAATTGCAGCTCTGAGCCCGACGAGGAGGCCTTCATACTCGACGATGTTGTTGGAGATCTTTTCCATTGTGAAGCACAGCTGGATGGCGTAGTAGAGCTTGTCGCCTTTTGGTGAGGTCAGGACGACGCCCGCCCCTCCATTTTGGCAGGCAAAGCTCCGTCGAAGTGCATGGTCCAGTGGCTTGGCATTGTATCTCCGGATGGTGTGGTTTCTTCTTCACGAGGCTCTTCAGGAGTTGGGTCTGTCCACTCGGCGACGAAATCTACCAGCACTCTTCCTTTTATGACTCTTGTGGTGTCGAAACGCAAGTTGAACGGTTGCAGCTCGATGTTCCATCATGCGACGCGATCGGTGGCTTTGGGGTTGCGCAGGATTTGCTCCAGGGGGAACGACGTGACTACCGTGATGGGGTGGCCCTGGAAGTAGTGGCGTAGCTTCCTGGAGGCGATGAGGAGCGCGAGGAGGAGCTTCGCTGCACTGGGTAACGCTCGCGAGCATCTCGCAGTATAGTACTGACGAAGTAGACAGGATGCTCGACGAGGGTCGTCGATGGTGCTACAGCGTCGGCTCCCTCGAGAGACTCCTCAGGCCTTTGGCGAGGTTTTCTTGTGGAGGAGTCCGACCGAGGCGCTTGTGGAAGGCTCGACTTGAGGCTGTGGGTCTGGCACTGGGTCTGGGAGACCACTCCTCGTCGGGAGGTTCTGGACTTGGTGTGGCAGTGCTTTTCCTTGGGGAGACTGGCTCTTCTCTTTCTACCACCAGGACGGCGCTTGCGGTTTTGTGGGCTGCTAGGTACAGCTTCAGATGCTCGCCTGTCCTGGGGGCTACCATGACTAGTGAGCTAGCCAAATATTTAGTCAGGTCCTCAAATGCTTTGTCTCTTCTGGAGTCCACTTAAAGTGCCGGACTTCTTCATGATCTTGAAAAAGGGCAAGAGCCTCTCGCCAAACTTGGAGATGAAGCGGCCTAAGCTGGCCATGCATCCTGCTAGGCGCTGCATGTCCTTGAGGCGGCGAGGGGGCTGCATGTTTTCTATGGCCTTGATCTTGTCAGGGTTTGCTTCTATGCCACAGTGGGACACGAGGAAACCGAGGAGCTTGCTGAAGGCACCCCGAAGACGCACTTGGGGGTTTAACTTGATGTTCACCTTGCGCAGGCTGCGAAGGTTTCCTCGAGATCCTTCAAGAGAGTGTCTCCCTCGCGAGACTTGACCACGATGTCGTCAATAAGCTTCTGCATTTCTTCCCATCTGAGCCCCCAAGGCGATCCTCATGAGCCTCTGGAAGGTGGCGCCGGCATTCTTCAGGCCAAAAGGCATGCAAGTGTAGCAATACACACCACAAGGGGTAAGGAATGTGTTTTCCTCCGTCTTCCTTAGCCATCTTGATCTGGTGGTAGCCTGAGAAGGCATCCAGAAAACAGAGGAGATCACAGCTGGCGGTGGAGTCCACAATCTGGTCTATCCTTGGCATGGGGTATGGATCCTTGGGGCAGGCTTGTTCACGTCGGTGTAGTCGATGCAGAGCCGGCCTCCTCCAGGGTTTGGGAACAACCACGCCGTTGGAGAGCCAAGTGGGGTGGGAACTTCTCGAATGATGTCTGTGCTTTCAGCTTCTCTACTTCTTTGATGATGAACGCTTGCTTCTCGGGGCTTGTTTCCGCGCTTTCTGCTTTACAGGGCGTGCGTTTGGACAGGCTAAGTGGTGCTCGATCACCTCCCTTGGTACGCCGGACATATCTGACGGGTCCATGCGAACATGTCGAGTTTGCCCGAAGGAAGGCGATGAGCGCGCTTTCCTATTTGGGAGGCAAGCCAGCGCCTATGGTGACGCTAGCCCCCGAGCCCTCAGCCCCCGAGCCACTGGTGCTCAGCGACACCTTCTTTAGAAGCTTGCTCTTGAGTAAACAGCTGCTTCTTCTTCTTGGGCCTCTCGAGAGGCTCCATGTCCTCGTCAGCGGGGAATGCCATGGCAGCGGCCTTGTAGGCGATCTCGACAGCGCGCGTGGCATCCTGTCGTGACCGGATGGTGATGGTGCCACCGCTGCCAGGGATCTTGACCATGTTGTAGGCGTGGTGCGTGACAGCCATGAACTTCGCGAGGGCGGGGTAGCCGAGGATGGCATTGTAGGGTAGGCCAATGTGCGCGACGTCGAAATCATTAGCTCGTGCGGTAATTCTGTGCGTGCCGAAGGTGACCGCGAGCCTCACCTGCCCCAGAGGCGAGATTGAGCCATTGGTGACCCCAGTGAAAGGCCTGGAGGGCATAAGCCACTCGTAGGGCACTTGAAGCGTCTTGAAGGTCTCGACAGAGATGACGTTCGGCCTGCACCCCCATCAATGAGCGTCTTGCCGACGGCGATATTGTTGATGGTGGGAGTGCACACACAACGGAGGGTGCCAACGGTCTTGGTCGACTTGGGGTGATCTTTGGCGTCGAAGGCGATGGTGTACTGGGACCACTTGAGGGGCCGAGAAGTCTCGGTCCCGGGAGCTGCATTGAGCTCGCGAGCGAACTGCTTGAACTGATTGTTGGACTTGGGCGCCTGGGATCCGCCGAGGATGCACGCCATAGCACCCTTGGGGGCCTGGTAACCCCGGTCTCTTCGTCGGGGAGATTGTTGTTTTTCTGGTGGCGTTCGCCTGAGTCCCCTCTGGCCTCTGGTAGTTGCCTTTACGCCCGCATGTGCGGTAACTACGGCCTCTGCCGCGGCTACCGCTGCCTTCTTCTTGCTCGCGCTTCTTGCTCAGCTGCTTGAGGTCGAAGCAGTTCTCTGTCGCATGGCCGCGCCTGTTGTGGAGATGCAAAACGGGCGATTCTCTACCTTTTTCTCGTGCCTCGGGAGAGTCCTCGAAGCTGCTTGGCGTCAGGCTCGCCGCTAGAACAGTGGTAGGCTTGCGCTTTGTCTCGTCACGCCTCTTCTGGGTCTTGATCCCTCGACAGGTCATCCGTTGAGCCCACCTTGACGAAGAGGAGGCCTCTTCTTCTGCCTTGGCGCACTTGTCTACGATGTCGAAGAGCTTCACCACGGAGGAGAGGGTATCGTGGATGCCGAGCTTCTCGAGCATCCTGTGGTAGGTGACACCCTCACTGAAGGCAGCGATGACGTGCGAGTCCGGGATGTTCGGGATCTTGTTGCGGACTTGGCTGAAGCGCTGGATGTACCTGCGGAGGGTCTCGCCAGGCTTCTGGCGCACAGCGCGCAGGTCGTTGTAGGTGAGGGCGCGCTCGTACATGCCCTTGAAGTTTGCAACGAACTGCTGGCAGAGCTCCTCCCACGAGTCAATGGAGTCCTCGGGGAGGTTCAGGAGCCACGACAAGGCAGAATCCTTGAGGGCGTGGGAGAACCAGTTGGCCATGACCTTGTCGTCTCCCCCCGCAGCCTGGATGGAGGTGGTGTAGAGCTGCAGGAACTCGATGGGGTTCGTGCCGTCGTAGCCCATGGGTAGGTCAGGCCTGAACTTCTGTGGCCAGACGACGAGACGCAGGCTGCGGGTGAAGGCTGCGCACCCGTGGCGTACGAGGCAATGCCGCCCTGAAGGCTCTGCGGTTCTGTCGCGCCGCCTGGCCGATTTCCTCACGATGCGCTTCCGGAGGTCCTTCTGGCGCTCCATCTCCACCCGCTGTCCGGAGGAGTCCGCTGTATGAGTTTGGCAATCACGCGGCGAAGACGCATGGGAGGCGGCCTTGTGAGCCGCAGCCGGAGGCTGACCCGGCGGAGGCAGCGGTGCGCCGTGCGCGGCGTCCCTGCGCGCCCGGAGTTGTGGTGCACCAGAGAGCGTGACGTCGCCGGAGCTGCGCGTGATGCAGCCGCGATGTCGACGAGGTGCTGGAGGCGGCCGAGCCAGTTGTTGTGCGCTTCGGCGGTGGGGCGGTAGCGGAAGAGCTCCGCAGCCATGAGTAGCGCGGTGTTCGGACCGGGTGCTGGACGCCCGAGAGTACAGGCGCTGTGGCGCTGAGACGGATGCGAGGACTCTGCGTCCTCGCCGTGCTCGTGGTCGACATCTTTGTCGTAGCGATTGTCGTGGTGGCCGCGGCGTCCTCGGGGTGCTCCACACGCGGCTCAGCGGTGTTGCGCCCCGCATGCGCGGCTGGCACGGGATGGCCGCGGGGGTTGGTGGTGTTGGCAGCGGCTCGGTGGTGGCCCTGCCTGACCCCGCTGGTGGCGCGAGCTGCGCGAGTGTCCGCCATGGTGCAGAGCGGTCGTGAAGGTTGAAGACGCGCCTCAGCCCCCTACCTAGCGCGCCAATTGTCGGAGAAAGACTCCCACGGAACAGGTTGGTCAAGCTCACGAAGAGAGTTCGTGTAAGGGGCTGAACACGTTGATCAAACAATCCTCAACTTGCACGGCGATGGAGCTCGTCGAGCATGAGGAGGGACATCACGACAGAGTGAACACCAGCCCATACCCAGTTCACGACCCTCGTGTGGAGGTAACACCGCTACTCCTGCTTGTATTGTATTGCGCTGCTATGGAGGTTACAGTACAATGAGCTTGCCGAGGGCTCTCTTCTGCAGTGGTGCGCACAAGGAAGGGGAGACGGTGGTCTTCTTCTTCCTTGCGCGTAGGTAGCTAAGCTAGAATGAAAGTGCGATCCTTTGGTACGGTGGAGAACCTCCTCCTCCTTTTATAGGCCCCCGGCCTCTTCCCTGTGCTTGCGCAGCGGAAGGGATACCACATGGCGACAGAAGGAGGAGCACGGTGCACCGCAGCCCAGCTTTCCATGGACGCAGTCCATGGGCGTAAAGCTGAGCTTGTGGCAAGGGCCACCGTCCATGCAGGACGGCCAGCTGGGGCTGCAGAGGAACGTGGGGTGCCCATGGTGACGTCGGCCGTGGGAGCGTAGCGCCGGCCGTCCCTTATCACCAAAGAGGAAATCCTTGTAGTCCGGTGTGCGGGGCGCAACTTTGTTGACTCGTTTAATCAGCAAAATGGCAACTGCTGCGTCGTCGTCATCGCGGTAGAGGCGCGCGTCACTCTGCGGCCGCTGCAGAGCCCATGTGCGCTCTGCAGAGGTTGCTTTGCAGCGAAGAAATCCCCACGAGGGCTGGGGTGCCCTGTGTAGGATTCGGCGTTGACTTCCCTTCAGGGAAGATATCCTTGAAGAGGGGGCAGCAGTAAGGGGGCCTCTGCAGGCCTCTGCTGCCTCCTTAGCATTCCCTTCGTTGCCTCGCGGGTCTCCCAGGCCGTAAGCCTTGGCCTTCCTTCCTTGCCTCGCGAAATTCAGCCACCGAGTGTCGAGGGCTGTGGAGGACATGCCCAGCACACCCTGGTTCTCACTGGGCCGACAAGAGCTCACCCGGCAACGAAAACGAAGCAGAAGACAAGTCTGCACACCAGTGACCCTGGACTGGCCTTAGTAGCATAGGCTTGTTATGTAATCAAGAAGTTGCACAACTGAATGTAATTCAGAATTGTAATTCAGATGAATGCAACCTAGCCTCAACTCCCGGGGTCATGTCCCAAATCTTCCTTTGCACTAACGCGCTGTCAAGTTTCAGAGGAGGTCCCTTAGGTGCCAGATACCCTGACTGTTCCGCACACAGTAGTAGTACCCCTAAGAGCGCTATACCTTCCGGTGTCTGACTCCACTGTCCACAGGTACTTGGCCAGAGGGAAACAGACCATTCGCTGGGGTGGTAGCATTACCCCCGCAAAGGCTCTCATCAACTGTCAAGCATGCGCAGGTCGATGGTATATTGACTCCGAGCGAGATGTTATGCCTAAGTGCAGGATGCTGATGCAAGGACTTAGTTGTTTTTTCTGCCGTGTCCTCAATCCATCCTGTCCCTCCCGGTATCCCACTCCTTAACCGCTTTCCACCGTCAGTTCCTGTCCCGAGAAGGCGCTGCACACAACAAACTTTCAGTAGGAAAGAATGGACCCTCTTTTCATGTCGAGATAGTGTTTCATCCGGAGCAACCCGCAAGCAAAGTTGAATGTGCATTTCTGCGCTTAGGTTCGTTAAAAACACAGCACTGCCCGTTCACTCCTTTCCGCGGCAGTACGGCATGATCGGGTGGCAGTGCCTACTGATAGGCCACTCACGCTCGACCCGTCAACCACCGGCACCATGTCATCCCCCTGCTTGGAGGTTGTTACAGATAACACACATCTCGACACAAATTGAGGCTCACGGAATTGAAACACTTATCTTTTATTTCTTGGCGATGACTTCTTACACCCTATTACAGAACACTAGCCCCTTGGGCGTGCTTAGCGGATTCGACGTTTGGCGATTCATGTTCGTAATTAGGGGTACAACTTGTGGAGATTCTCAATGTTCCAGGCGTTGCCTTCCGGCCTGCCTTTCTCGTCTTCCAGATAGACGCTTCGGGTCTTAGTGTATGAGTAACCCGGTAGGGTCCTTCCCACTTGTTTGACATCTTGTTCAAGCCCTCGAGATTTTGCATCTTGTGGAGAACCAGGTCTCCCTGCTGTAATTCCCGGGATCGAACATGACGGCTGTGATACCGGCGCAGCCCTTGCTGGTATCGAGCAGCCGCAATGACGCCCGACAGCGCATTTCCTCCAGGATGTTAATGTCATCGATCCTTTGCTCAGCTTGGGCATCTTCATCATAATGCGAGTATCTGGGGAGATTCGTGCCTTAGCTCTGTTGGCAGGACAACTTTAGCTCCATAGACAAGGAAGAAAGGTGTTTTCTTTGGTGGCTCGGCTTGGAGTTGTTCTGATGGACCACAGTACACTGGGTAGGTATCAATCCAATTTCTCCCTTGTTCTCCAGCTGTCAAATGCTTTGGTTTTCAGACCTCTTAGGACCTCCACATTGTCTCGCTCCACTTGACCGTTGCATCTTGGATAGGACACTGATGCAAAGCACACCTTGATGCCCAATTCGTCACAGAAGCTGAGGAAGGCTCGACTTGTGAACTGAGTGCCATTTATCCGTGATGATTCTGTTAGGTACTTCCGAAGCGGTAGACAATCCCCTCGATGAACTTGATGGCGGCCTGGGCCGTCTGGCGTGGTACTGGCATTACTTCAACCCACTTCGTGAACTTGTCGACAGCCACATAGAGGTATTCATGCCGCCAACTGACTTGGCAACTTGCCGACATGTCCAGCCCCCAGACTGCAAACGGCCAGGATATTGGGATTGGTTGCATTGCTTGAGCTGGCTGATTGATGTTCTTCGCGTATATTGCAAGCTTCGCAGGTCTTGACCATTTGCTCGGCGTTGTGCAGGACTGTTGGCCAGTAGAAACCCTGGCGGAAAACCTTCCCCGCCAATGATCTTGATGCAACATGACTTGAACATGTGCCCTCGTGGATGTCTCGTAGAAGTACTTGGCCTTGTTCTTGTGGTATGCAACTGAGCCTGACTCCGTTGTCGCGTCGCCGGTAGAGTTCGCCCGTCGATCAGGACATAGAGCTTGCTTGACGAGCCACCCGCTCGGCCTCGTGATCATCCTCCGGCAGAGCATGCTCCGTCATGTACTTGACGATGTCCAGGGCCCAGGGTGGGTGGGTTCTCTCCACCGCAACACCATTTGACCAAGGAGAAGCATAGCTTCCCTTGGTCCGGTCCTGCCGGTCTTGCGCGCCTTCTGGGCTGGTTTCCCCGGGTTGTCCGAAGTAGACGGTGTCGGGGAATGATTAACCCGCGACTTATTCGAACAGCGACTTAAGGCTGCGCTATCATTATTGGGCCTCGAGGAGATGGGCCAATCTCGCATCGTCACTCCATAAAGGAAAGTTCCAGAAGGTCGGTGCAAACTTGCCTTGGAAGACAAGAAAGATAATCAGGCTTCGTGTAGAACTCTTGTAACCTGACGAACCTCTGTGTATAAAAAGAGACTCGCAGGACTTAGACGGGTCAAGCTGTCAAGCCCTAAAACCCTAGCTCATACGCTGAGAACCAGATCAATCGCCTCCATTGTAACACCTCGATTCTCATATCAATACCAATCTAGGGTAGCAGGAAGTAGGTCTTTTACCTCACATTGAGGGGGCCGAACCTGGATAAATCTGTGTTGATCTTTGTTCCTGCGATCCCAAGCTCGAGATGCTTGACTCGCGTAATCCCACACCTACGAAGTCATCTATGATACCTGACATGACAAACCCACGACAGTTGGCGCCCACCGTGGGGCCTGCGGTCAAGAGCGTCACGTTCCGCGCAGGATCCATGAAAGAGCTGAAGATCTCGCCATTGGCCGTATCATTACGGTTGATGGCACACACCTCTCATTGACGATTCAAGCTGGGGCCGAAGCAGATTACTTGGAGCCGGCCACGTCATCCCATTTGATCCAACGACGTCTTCGTTGGCTTCATCGGTGGCAGTCCCTCAGCTCGGTCTAAGAAGCCGCCGGCGATGTGGGAGAATCCGTGGAAAGTATGGACTCGCAAGAGTTTGGGTCCATTGTACCTGCCTTTGAAGAAAGTTGCTAGGGTTGCCCACCAGAAATCGCATTATCACCAGATCGAGAGACAGCGCAAGTCGCGGTTTTACACGACCGGAGGGGCTGGTGCATCAGGAACTGCTGGAAAAGCCGAGCTGTCGGCGCCCCCTAAGCAACCCACTTCTTGTCCCTGTGTCAGCCACTAATGCCGCCCTCCGTGCAACAGAAATTGAGGCGCCAGGGCCGACTCCTGTATGAGGTTCGAAGGATGGAAGAAGAGCGCCGCCGGCTCGAACAGATAAACCAAGGAATCCAACAGGGCGACAAAGAGTAGTCGCACTAGCTGCGACTCAACGACAGGTTGACTCGCAAACACAACTGCGCGCGACTCAACCAACAGTGGAAATCCCGCTTACTCCAGTCGCGGGAGCAGGATCCAGACAGTTGCAGAAGGTTAGGGACCAACAAATCAAGAGGCCCCAGCGACAACCAAGGAGGTTCACACCCCGCAGAGCCATTACCAAAGCCCTGTCGATAATATGTATGTTGCGGCTATATCTTGACTCAGATGGTACCAACAGGCGATGACCCGGTCAATGCTGAGGTGCGGCGCAAGATCAGATGCTATACAGCTGTCCTGCAACAAGCCAACAGGCAGAAGCCAAGCCAGCTGCCCCTCGTACCGACCAATCACAGGATTGCAGCAGAAAGAAGCGTCCAAAGCAGGCCACCAAGAACATATCAGGAGTCGCAAAGAGGCAGCAGGAGCAAGTCGCAGAAGCACAGGCGAATATGCCAGCGATGCAAACGCGGCCCGCAGAAGTCAACAATCCAATGGGCACATCCACAACCCGTCCTCGCGGCTCAAGGGCCCAGTGTGTTTCACTGAAAGAATCAGATCGGAGCCTTTTCCCGAAGATTTCAAAGGGCCACGCAAGGTGCAAACTACAAACGGCAGCATGGATCCAACCACCTGGCTGAACAATTACGAGATGGGGATGAGCATTTTGAACGCCTCAGAGGAAATATGTGCTAGGTACCTCAACATGATGCTAGAAGTGCAGCGCACATATGGCTGCAAAATTTGCCTCCCAACTCCATAAATACTTGGGAGGAACTGAAGGATGCCTTCGTTAAAAACTTTCAAGAACCTGCAAGCGACTCTGCAATATAGAAGACCTCGAGCGTTGCGTCCATAAGGAAGGCGAGTCAAGTTCGCCATTGGATGAAAAGGGTGGCAGAGATAATACACTCCTCAGATAATATACCACCAAGCTCAGCCGTCCTGGTAATGGAGAAAACTGCAAGTTTGAGCCGCTGATTTATAAGCTGGGCCCCATGAAAGATAAAGTCAAGAGCCTCAGCGAGTAATGGCTGCGGCTAACAAAATGCTGGCTCAGATAAAACCAGAGACGCGTCAGACGGAGAGGAAGAGGAGGTTGCTGCCAAAGGAAAGAAAAACTCCAACAAGCCCAGTAGCAGCAAACAAGCCACAACAACAACGCGAATCAAAACAAATGCAAAAACGAAGATGGTCACTCAGGGCTCGTCGCCAGTATGCGTGGAGGATTCAGAGGCAGCGAGGAAGGGGTCGAGGATACGGCTCCCATCCAATCAATATGCAAGAAGTTTTTAATCGGCCGTGCGACCTTCATGCAACAGGTGATGGACGACCAGCGGACCATAGCAAGGCACAATGCAACTACTACAAGAAGTGGAAAGAAGAGAGCCAGCATAATAGGGGAAATTCCCACGAAGGAAACCCTGTCCGCTCATGATCCAAATTGGGCAGCACAGCGCGAACAACCCCAGGCAAACGGGGCAGTATCATACAATAGTTATCGACACTTCCAAAAGGAAGAGAAATTGAGTCGCAGGAGCCAGCAGGTGAACGCCGTGATACCAGCAACACCCAATGGCTAAGGTGGTCCAGCACACAGTAACTTGGAGTCGCGACGATCACCCGCCACAAGTACGGGAACCTGGCAAGTTGGCGCTGGTTGTGGCACCCTATGTCGCAGATACAAGCGACCAAAGTGCTTATGGATGGAGGAAGCAACATAATATCTTGTACTACGATACATTTCAGCGTCTAGGACTCAAGGATTCCAGCCTGCAGCCCACGTCAACTCTGTTTCATGGCAATGTCCCTGGAAGGTCCGCACAGCCAGCGGAAAAAAATAACCCTAGGGGTAACTTTTGGGACAGAAGAGAACTTCAGAAGCGAGTTCCTATGTTTCGAGGTGTAAAATTCCAAAGCCCGTATCACGCCTTGTTTGGAAGAAGAGCTTTTGCTAAGTTTATGGCCAGACCATGCTACGTGTACTTACAGTGGAAGATACCAGGACCAAAAGGGGTTATCACAGTGTACGGGGATAGAGAAAAAGCGATAGAATGTGAAGAAGGAGATGCGGCCTTCGGAGAATCTGCCTGTGCCACGGAAGAGCTAAAAGGTTATAAGTCACAAGTGGACCCAAATGACATGAGTGTAGTTACCACGCCATCTGCCGAGCCGCCAATGAAATTTAAAGCGGCCCAGGACACCAAGCAGATAAATCTTGTACTGGCAATTCATCCAAGCAAACTAGCATTGGAGCACACATGGAAAAGAACAGGAGAAGCTCTCGTCGCTTTCCTTCAGGAAAATAAGGATATCTTCGCGTGGAAACCGTCAGATATGTAGGAGTACCAAGAGAATTAGCAGAACATAGCCCAAAGTGAACCCTGCAGCTAAACCAGTAAAGCAGCCACTACGACGTTCCCGATGATAGATAGAAAGGCAATAGGGAGGAAATAGCACGCCTACTGGATGCAGGATTCATCACGGAGGTATACCATCCGAGTGGTAGCAAACCCCGTCTTGGTTATGAAAAAGAACGGTACGTGGCGAATGTGCGTTGATTACACCAGTCTTATCAACTTGCCCGAAGGATCCCTTTGCTTTGCCGCGAATCGAC
>CAMZMU010000077.1:33353211-33533986 GCA_947311845.1 Poa pratensis
GTTGAACCTAGTGTGAGTTGTTGTTTAAATTATTTGAATAGTAAAAATAAGACCCAACCAATATAAAAATATATTCACTTTGGTGATCATGTTATGACAAGAAAATATTCCATGTATCTTTTCCATTCTTATTTTGGCCAAACTCCATTTCAATATTTATTTGGTTTAGCAACAACAAAACTAATACCCATTATTTGAGAAAGTAAAAGTATTTCCAAAAAACTATGTGTTCCCACGAATGTGTGATCTATATGCTATCTCCTATCTATCTTTTAAACTTGATATTGTGCATTTGTATGCAACTCCCATTTTATAAGCTTTGGTTATCATTACATTTTTACAAAAAGAAAACAAGTGGGAAATATATTACCCCACATATTATGTCTTGCTCAAAACCCTTTTCAAAAGAGAAGGTGGAGTTGAGATAGTTTTAAACATCATCTTGTCATAATTAAGTGTGACCATTTTTATAAGATAGTATTGCTAATTATGTAGATGGTGGTGTGATTAATCCTTGTGGTTTGAATTGTGTGGACTGGGTTGTGGTGTGGATCTTGTTGTGATTGTTGCTTATTGGACTTGTGATTGTATTGATTGTAATTCTGTTTTATTGTTTGTTGGGTGAATAATTACACCAATAATACTTGAGTGTTAAGTGGGAAACCCACTGGTCACAAATTTGGAATTGTGACTTAAATTTAAAGCAAACTCCTCAATTATTCAACAAATAGAAATTAAGATCTTGAATTAAAAGAAATGATCTTAATATATTATTTACCTACCTCACTCTTATTTCTCTCAAGCAAATATTTTCTTTATGAAATTAATTCCATGGATGGGGTAAGAAGATGACCATCTCTTTCATACCCCTCCCTTCTCAAAATTATATAATTACCACTTAATTTTATTTAACTATGAAATCCTATTTTATTCTTCTGATTCAATTCAAATCTGTTGTTTCTGACAAACACAATACAAAAGCTAATATATTTGTCAAGGAAGTTCCAAGAGTTCAAAAATAATATTTTGAACTTGCTTTAGAATTTCTAAAGGGGCAATATTTGAAATTAGCAAAATGACATTCAAACCCTATGACCATTGTGGTACAAAACATTTTATTTTCAAAAGCCAATTTTTGGGGAGCTTTCATGTATATGGGAGGCTACATGAATTTTCTCAGATTTTTAGAAAATGATTAAGTGCTCAATTAAATCACTGAACAGCCATGGTTTTAAAAGAAATAAAAAGAAAATAAGGGAAAAGGACCTAGGTTGTAAAAGAGAAAAGCAGGCGGGGGGTTTTCAGAAAAGTGCATCGCCCTCCTGTAGCTCGACAGTGGAGCTATGGCGCTAGGCCGCCGTGTCGCCCACTCCGCGTCGCCGCCAGACCCCCCACGACGCTCTCTCTCGCTCCTCTGCCGCTTCGGTGAGGTGGATAAGAACGCCGACGCGCACCTCCCCTATCCACTCGCTCACTTGCCCCCACTCCCTCTCCTCGCTTTTCTCTCCACCATGGCCGAGCTCAAGCTCGCCGCTGCCGCACGCATCGCCAGCGATTGGAGCAGCCCGGGCAGATCGAAGAGCACTAGAAGATCGGCCTCATCGTCCTCTCCATCCTAGCCCAAGGAATCGTCACGGGAGGCAGTGAATCGAGCAGCACATCGCCGTCTTCTTCCGCTACGGCCGCCGCGCTTTGAGCAAGCTCACCGCCGTTCCGTCCACCTCAGCACCAACGGATCGCACCCACGCGTCGAGGGTGAGCAGGCGCACCTCTGGACATGCTCGTCCTCCTTCTCCGCTCCTAGCTTGCCGCGTAGCCGTAGATTCCGCCGTGGCCCGTGGCGTGCCGCCGCACGACCTCGTCGCCGGAGCTCTTCCCGGTGGCCATTTGGTCTGTGGCGCCGCCAGTAGATGTCCCGTACTCGTGCGTGTCGAGCACAAGCGTCAGTAGGTCCCCGCGTACCGTAGAACATCACGTCCGTGCCACCTCGCCGCCGGTGGTCGCCGCGTGCACGCGCGCCGTCGCCGTGCACGGCCATCACCTTATATTGGTGCGCACCCGTATTCTTTCACCAGCACGGCACCAGCCTGGTGGCTAGCACCACCGCTCCTCACGCGCGCGTCGCGGGATCGATCCCCGGCAGACGCAAAAGGCGCCCCTTTTTAATTTTTTTTCTTCTTTCCACTCGCTGACAGCCTGGCCCCACCGGTCAGTGACCACGGTGGCCAGCACCGCCCGCACCCAGCCCCGTTAGTGCTAACGTGGCCGTGGCCCACACGTCAGTGACCATGTGTAGCGCACCGCCCGGTGCAAAAACGTTTTGTTTGTTTTTCTGAGAAATAAAATAAATAGATAGATTCAAATATAAACTTCTAAAATCCATATCTTTTTGACTACTAATCCAAAAATAGCAAACAATATATCAAAATGATCAGGAGAATAACTTCACCTCATAACATCATTTTCATGTTGAACTAAACACTGGAAATAACTTTTCCTTGCACTTTAGTAAAAGGGCAGAATATATAATGATTTTGCAAATCCATAACTTTTTAAATATTGATCCAACAATTACAAATGATATACCAAAATGTTCAGAAAAATAATACCTGTCTTTTGGTATAACTCACCTATCCAAATAAATTAGTTTATTTAATGTTTTATTAAAATAAAGAAAATGGCAGAATATAAAACAAATTGGGAAAATTCATATCTTTAAAAATAAGGATCCAAAAATTAGTTTGACCTCTTAAAATGTTCAGAAACTGATGACCTTCATGTTCCATCTTGTTTCCAAACATGGAAAATTATTTTGTAATGTTGTTTAAAATAAATTAACAAAAGGGCATATTAAAAAGGGATTTTATAAATTAATCTGTAATGATTTTTGGAGCAAACCCAATTTTGCTAGGTTCCTAGTGTTTCACTTTATCATATCCTAATTTGGTATAATATTTTGACTCCCAGAAAATATATAGTGACCTAACTTTTGTCTGAAGTATTTCCTGTTCAAACAGGAGGTGCTTGTTGTTAACCTTCGCCTCAGATAGTTTTGTGATCGATGTACCTAGCTTGCGTATAGGCGATAGACTACTGATCAATATAAGGCCCTCGTAAGTGTAAATCCTCGTTGTTGCTCGAACGATTAGATTGACGCTTACGGTTGGTTACTTGTCGGTGTGCCACTTGTGGTTTGGTTTGCTTATTGATTGTGGTGTTATTCTCATGTTTGCGACGCTAGACATAAACGCTACCGGAGTGATCCTTGGAACGGAGTTATTGAGGAAGGAGAATTCGTTGAATCTGAAGATCAAGACCAAGTTCACTTTGCCGAGCAAGGCAAGCTATCTCTGAGCTTGCATTTATATACATCTATTTTGGTTCACATGTTTTACTCATAAAGAGGAAAAGTGATTTATGTGGTGTTTGCCACTAAAGCTATGATTTTGAAAACCCTTTGTTTTAAAAATACAAGTATGTTATTTTGACACCCTATATGGAGATATTAGCTGGAATTTCTTTTCCAAACTATAGATGGGAAAAATATTGTTTACTCAAAACTCCTTTGGAAATACTTGTGTGGTTGTGGAATACCGAGATGTCGGTGCTGAGGTGGAGAAATGGTGAATGGAGATGTTTATGAAAAATGCACATTGTGTCTTTGTACCATGACGACCAGCCGATAATCTATGCGACCACATTTACCCACATATGGGAAAGGGCGTAGTCATATAGTTTGCTCATATTAGTACTGGATGCCTCAACAACGAGGATGACCTCGTTCCATGAGGGGATGGTTTGGTGACGATGGTCTGGTGATAATGGTTTGGTGACCTACCCCCTGACCTGGGTCCTAACACGTTGGTGGGAGGATTGAAGGGTTCGCTCGCCGGGCAGAACTACGAGTCCTCACACTTGGGGTTCCTGTTGGGGAATTGGCCTGAGTGTCGACGGAAGTTTTCGTAGCGGCAGGGTCCTATACTAGCATGAGCAAAGGACATGCTATGGTCGGTGGCTCAACTTCGCATACACCTTGTATGGCGGGACGTGGCTGACACGATGAGTTATCGGATGTGTGTGGGAAAAGCGTGCTACCTCTGCAGAGGGTAAAACTATTCGAATAGCCGAGTCCTCGGATATGGACAGTTGGGAGGCTGTCCTCTGACCATGTGCAAGTTTTGGAAATGTTTAAGATTTAAAAGGAAAATGGAGATGTTGTGTTTGTGCAACTATACCGACGAGTCGGTATGAGGTTGCTGGAAAAGAGGAGGACCCTGAGGGGCTATGATCGAGAAGTGCAAAGTTTTGTGTCCTGAAAGTGGAAAATGTTTTATGCAACTATACAAAGGGGTTGGTAGAAGGTTGTTGGAAAACTGATTTGACCAGGAATGGTTTTGGTCGGAAAAGGAGGAGTTTTGGAGAAATAAAAAATGGTGATTTTCCAGGAAAGTGTTTATAAAAGAGACTACAGAGATATATTTTCGGGAAAAAGTTTTAACGAGACTTCTTACAAAAACAGATTTATGGGAAAAGTTCTAAAAGCCTTATTTCCTTTTTCAATAAAGATATGGAGATTCAAAACAAAGTTTTATTAAACAAAAGTATATCCTTCTCTTTTCAACAAGGATATAGAGTTTTCAAAGCAAACAAAGTTTTATTTAAACAATAAAAAGAGTAGTGCATGCTCATTCCGGGGGTAGTTTGGGAGTACATTCAAATGTACTCATATTGGTTTTGTCCCTGGCTATTGTCTTAGCCAGATTTTGAAGAGGAGCAGTTCGAAGAAGAAGGTTTCGAAGATGTCAATGCGAACTAGGGCGCTTCCCAGTCAGCTGCCTGTAGGGTTGCCAAATGGCTTGGGCTCCATGTTGTTTGGTGATTTCCGCTGCAAGTACCTGTGAAGTTATGACTTCAATCAAGTAAGTATATTTATTCGGTATTTATGGGTGTTCTGTGATGCCAATTCGAGTTATGTGCAACAACAGACTGATCATGGATTGTTGCAGGAAACATAACGAGTATCTCGGACAGTTAATTCGGGGTCCTCACAGACTTGGTATCAGAGCCATCCTGACTGTAACAGACCTTAGTTAGCATGGACGTTAGTTAGTAAAGTAATATTTGATTAAAAATCTATTAATACCAAAAATATATTTTTCCAAGGAAGTCCAAAAATAACTTCCACTCTTCGTATCTTCTCAAATATTTCTGAGTCTCATCCCTCTATTTTAAGATTTTCCAAGGATTTCTCTACTCTCTCTTACCGATTCAAAATACTTGACGATGAACCCAAGTGAGACCTGATTAGCTAGCACCTACAAGAAAAAGCTTCCATCTCAAATATTCAACATTCAGCATCAAGGTGATTGATCTGCAAATACCAAGATCGTCAGTGTCAATAAAGCAAGAAACCTCGAAGACCTCAACTCAATATCGACAATTCCACTCAGTTACTACCTCGACAATCCCAAGTATTCCAGCTGAAGACTAAGGTGATAAAATGAAGACTTCAACAACCCTGTTTCACCAAGGCCCATACGAGAGAATTATTTTGGAAAGAAAAATATTACTACCTAAAATTACTTGTATCTAAGGAAGCCTAAGTGTAACTTCCACTCTTTTCACCTTCTCGAATTATTCTAAACCTTATCTCTTGTGTAAAGGTTTATCAAAAGTTTCCATCTGTTAACTTACCTCCATTCAAACTTACATACTTGATGACAACCCAAACCAGACCTGGGAACTTAGCAACCCGAAGACTTCAACAGCAAGGCGATTTATATGCGAAGACCGATGATCCGTGCAACCTTCCGAAATTGCAGTAATTTCACCGCCAAAGTTTCCCACTTGGACAAGGTGAAGAAAATCCTCGAGATACAAAGACCCATAGGATCAATAGGATAAGCTCGTTTTACTTGAGCAAAACCCATCTTCCACGGTATTAAACGCCTGTTGGTGCTAAAAGTGCCTTGATTGATCTTGCTTGTGTGTGGCATTCATGTGTGTTGTTTTCCTTGTGTGTTTCACAAAACCCGTCTTGTCGGGAACCCAAAGTAACCACACTTTTATCTGTTGCTTATTTTAGACTGTTTGCAAAAACCTTTTTGCCGTGTTGGCATAGACGTACTTTTTGTACCCTCTCAAAAGTTCGACCTAGAAAAACCCTTCAGAAAATTTTCTCCTAGTAAGAGAAGCAAGGTATGGAATACCCTCTACCCCACGACTTTGCGATCTTCTGCAAGACGGATACCTACCTACATACATCGTTATGTACAACCACAGCAAGCCATCGAGAAAGATGAAGATTCAAGACCCGCCGTTAGAGGACACAAGTCGTGTCCCGTCGGACTAACAAAACAATATGAAAAACTAACATAATTTATCTAACTTTAGTTTCTCATCTGACCAATTTTTGGCAAAATTACTAACTGCTTTTTCTAGACAAAGGAAAGAGGTGCCATAGGACGACTCAAAACTAGTTGGTAGAAAAAGAGACTTTAGGAGGATATAAGAGTATTGAACTATGAGTTTATTACTCAAAAGGATCATGATGAAATCAAAATTTGTTGGATAATGTTAGTAATGTCAAACATTTGAGGTTTAGAATAGGAGTGAAAACTTGGAGTGAATAGATAAAATTAATTGGGTTTGGACAGATGATATATTTGATTAATACTCTGGGGCTAACCAGTTGTGGACCCCAACCATTGGTGGTTATCTGGAACTAGAAGACGTGACCCTTGATTTAAGGTTTAGAAATAAAGGTGAAAGTTATTGGATCTTTAGGAAGCACTTGCTGATAAAATGATGTTTGGATTGGTTAGAAGCAAGTAAATCAAGAAGAATACTCCGGTGTTGGAATGTTTAGGGTGATTCCTAGCGCAAGTGACCTTGTACTAAATTCTTATGGAATTATAGGAAGTGGTCAAAGATGAGTTAGCAAATGAGTAGATCGTTGTATGCAAGAGATAATTGGTGGAGGATAAGTGAATGTTTATCGGATTCTAGAAATCAATATGACTTGGTCTAGTAGCCAGACATTCTAGGTGAAAGTAGTTTTCAGAGCTTGTCACGCTCTGTTTGGATTATTCGTAGAAAGATCATTGATCTTTGATTATGAGATATGCCTATCTGGGGAATAAATTAATCAAGAAATAATTGGTGGACCACTACGATTTTGTGATAGAAGGTAATGGGAAGATTATGCCTTAAAGGTTTGCTGGGTATCCGATAGATTGAACTATACTATGATAAAGAGTTATGCCCGAAGAAGATGATGGTGGATTAATAACTTTAGCTCGGGCAAAGGCCATGATTCAATTAACTAGTTGTAGTGGCCTTACCAGAGATGTTGGAATGGTATTTTGAAGATTCGAGAATTAGAGGCCTATGTAAAGTTGGTTGTTGTGGATTTTAGGTATAAAAAGTTTGATGTTCAGAGTATAACACCCAACTCCCTAGAAAACTAACTTAAGCCCCTCAACCAGAAGGTTTCCCCGGAAACTCTAACTATTCAGGTGCACTCTAACTTACTTGTGAAGACCCTGCGAAGCTTCGTGAAGACCCAGAACCAAAGAAGCTTTTCAGGATCAGCCCTTTTTCCCGCCAAGCCGAAGGAAGAAAAGCGTGACGAAGATCTACCGGAAGTCACTAAGAAGAATCAAACAACGGAAGCACCTGCTGTTGGTAACCTCAATCGCCAAGCAAGCTCAGACGCACTTAGAAGTTTATAACATCCATCTACTAACAAGAGCCCGGAGAGAGTCAGGTACCCAAGCTTGACGCACCCTGAGAACAACGCGTCCCCATCTGCGACCCTCGTAAGGCGACAATATCAGGAAGTGATATCTGTACCAACTCCAAGCACCGAGGAGTGACAACCAAGACAAAGGTCGTCAAGCTACTCAAGAAGAATGATGCCTCCAAGTCAACTCTAGCTGCGACTTTCAACAAGACCGATTAAAAGATCCCTTTTTAAGGGGGGGAGACATGCGCTACGTATACCAGAACATGTCAATAATTAGTTCCTTGCGCCTTAGCCTTATAGTGTCTGGAAACAACCAGCCAGGACTATCCATCAGCGTCGATCGTCAAGTCAACCCCATCATCAAGGAGCTGAACTCAACACAGAAGATTATCGACAAGAAAGCCTCGCCTCATCAAGTTGTCAAGGTCTCACACGGCAACCTCACTAAAGAGGCAACAACCTCAGAAGTATCGCCAATCAAAACCCGTGCCTTCGTGCTCCCCTGTTACCACCGGGCAAATCTCGAGGACGAGATTTATTTTTAAGGGGGGAAGAGCTGTCACATCCCAAATTTTGGAACTAAGAAAAACTTAGTTTTACAAGACCAAAATTCAGAACCAACAAAAACTTTATGAAATGTTTTGCTGATGATTGTGGATTCCTTCCCATTGCTATGTTGAACCTAGTGTGAGTTGTTGTTTAAATTATTTGAATAGTAAAAATAAGACCCAACCAATATAAAAATATATTCAACTTTGGTGATCATGTTATGACAAGAAAATATTCCATGTATCTTTTCCATTCTTATTTTGGCCAACTCCATTTCAATGATATTTGGTTTAGCAACAACCAAAACTAATACCCATTATTTGAGAAAGTAAAAGTATTTCCAAAACTATGTGTTCCCACGAATGTGGAGATCTATATGCTATCTCCTATCTATCTTTTAAACTTGATATTGTGCATTTGTATGCAACTCCCATTTTATAAGCTTTGGTTATCATTACATTTTACAAAAAGAAAACAAGTGGGAAATATATTACCCCACATATTATGTCTTGCTCAAAACCCTTTTCAAAAATAGAAAGGTGGAGTTGAGATAGTTTTAAACATCATCTTGTCATAATTAAGTGTGACCATTTTTATAAGATAGTATTGCTAATTATGTAGATGGTGGTGTGATTAATCCTTGTGGTTTGAATTGTGTGGACTGGGTTGTGGTGTGGATCTTGTTGTGATTGTTGCTTATTGGACTTGTGATTGTATTGATTGTAATTCTTGTTTTATTGTTTGCTTGGGTGAATAATTACACCAATAATACTTGAGTGTTAAGTGGGAAACCCACTGGTCACAAATTTGGAATGTGACTTAAATTTAAAGCAAACTCCTCAAATTATTCAACAAATAGAAATTAAGATCTTGAATTAAAAGAAATGATCTTAATATATTAATTTACCTACCTCACTCTCTATTTCTCTCAAGCAAATATTTTCTTTATGAAATTAATTCCATGGATGGGGTAAGAAGATGACCATCTCCTTCTCATACCCCTCCCTTCTCAAAATTATATAATTACCACTTAATTTTATTTAAACTATGAAATCCTATTTTATTCTTCTGATTCAATTCAAATCTGTTGTTTCTGACAAACACAAATACAAAAGCTAATATATTTGTCAAGGAAGTTCCAAGAGTTCAAAAATAATATTTTGAACTTGCTTTAGAATTTCTAAAGGGGCAATATTTGAAATTAAGCAAAAATGACATATTCAAACCCTATGAACCATTGTGGTTCAAAACATTTTATTTTCAAAGCCAATTTTTGTGGAGCTTCTACATGTATATGGGAGGCTACATGAATTTTCTCAGATTTTTAGAAAATGACTAAGTGCCTCAATTAAATCACTGAACAGCCACTGGTTTTAAAAGAAATAAAAGAAAATCAGGAAAAGGACCTAGGTGTAAAAGAAGAAAAGCAGGCGGGGGGGGGGGGGGTGGTTTCAGAAAAGTGCATCGCCCTCCTGTAGCTCGACAGTGGAGCTATGGCGCTAGGCCGCCGTGTCGCCCGCTCCCGGGTCGCCGCCCAGACCCCCCACGACGCTCTCCTCTCCGCTCCTGTGCCGCTTCGGTGAGGAGGATAAGAACGCCGACGCCGCACCTCCCTCATCCACTCGCTCACTTCCCCCACTCCCTCTCCTCTCTTTTCTCTCCACCATGGCCGAGCTCGAGCTCGCTGCTGCTGCACGCATCGCCAGCGATTGGAGCAGCCCCGGGCAGATCGAAGAGCACTAGAAGATCGGCCTCATCGTCCTCTCCATCCTAGCCCAAGGAATCGTCGCGGGAGGCAGTGAATCGAGCAGCACATCGCCGTCTTCTTCCGCTCCGGCCGCCACGCTTTGAGCAAGCTCACCGCCGTTCCCGTCCACCTCAGCACCAACGGATCGCACCCACGCGTCGAGGGTGAGCAGGCGCACCTCCTGGACATGCTCGTCCTCCTTCTCCGCTCCTAGCTTGCCGCATAGCCGTAGATTCCGCCGTGGCCCGTGGCGTGCCGCCGCACGACCTCATCGCCGGAGCTCTTCCCGGCGGCCATTTGGTCTGTGGCGCCGCCAGTAGATGTCCCGTACTCGTGCGTGTCGAGCACAAGCATCAGTAGGTCCCCGCGTACCGTAGAACATCACGTCCGTGCACCTCGCCGCCGGTGGTCGCCGCGTGCACGCGCGTCGTCGCCGTGCACGGCCATCACCTTATATTGGTGCGCGCCCGTATTCTTTCACCAGCACCGCACCAGCCTGGTGGCTAGCACCACCGCTCCTCACGCGCGCGTCGCGGGATCGATCCCCGGCAGACGCAAAAAGGCGCCCCTTTTTAATTTTTTTTTCTTCTTTCCACTCGCTGATAGCCTGGCCCCACCGGTCAGTGACCGCGGTGGCCAGCACCGCCCGCACCCAGCCCCGTCAGCGCTAACGTGGCCGCTAGCCCACACGTCAGTGACCATGTGTAGCGCACCGCCCGGTGCAAAACGTTTTGTTTGTTTTTCTGAGAAATAAAATAAATAGACAGATTCAAATATAAACTTCTAAAATCCATATCTTTTTGACTACTAATCCAAAAATAGCAAACAATATATCAAAATGATCAGGAGAAGTAACTTCACCTCATAACATCATTTTCATGTTGAACTAAACACTGGAAATAACTTTTCCTTGCACTTTAGTAAAAGGGCAGAATATATAATGATTTTGCAAAATCCATAACTTTTAAATATTGATCCAACAATTACAAATGATATACCAAAATGTTCAGAAAAATAATACCAGTCTTTTGGTATAACTCACCTATCCAAATAAATTAGTTTATTTAATGTATTATTAAAATAAAGAAAATGGCAGAATATAAAACAAATTGGGAAAATTCATATCTTTAAAAATAAGGATCCAAAAATTAAGTTTGACCTCTTAAAATGTTCAGAAACTGATGACCTTCATGTTCCATCTTGTTTCCAAACATGGAAAATTATTTTGTAATGTTGTTTAAAATAAATTAACCAAAGGGCATATTAAAAAGGGATTTTATAAATTAATCTGTAATGATTTTTGGAGCAAACCCAATTTTGCTAGGTTCCTAGTGTTTCACTTTATCATATCCTAACTTGGTATTATATTTTGACTCCCAGAAAATATATAGTGACCTATCTTTTGTCTGAAGTATTTCCTGTTCAACAGGAGGTGCTTGTTGTTAACCTTCGCCTCATATAGTTTTGTGATCGATGTACCTAGCTTGCGTATAGGCGATAGACTACTGATCAATATAAGGCCCTCGTAAGTGTAAATCCTCGTTGTTGCTCGAACGATTAGATTGACGCTTACGGTTGGTTACTTGTCGGTGTGACACTTGTGGTTTGGTTTGCTTATTGATTGTGGTGTTATTCTCATGTTTGCGACGCTAGACATAAACGCTACCGGAGTGATCCTTGGAACGGAGTTATTGAGGAAGGAGAATTCGTTGAATCTGAAGATCAAGACCAAGTTCACTTTGCCGAGCAAGGCAAGCTATCCTCTGAGCTTGCATTTATATACATCTATTTTGGTTCACATGTTTTACTCATAAAGAGGAAAAGTGATTTATGTGGTGTTTGCCACTAAAGCTATGATTTTGAAAACCCTTTGTTTTAAAAATACAAGTATGTTATTTTGACACCCTATATGGAGATATTAGCTGGAATTTCTTTTCCAAACTATAGATGGGAAAAATATTGTTTACTCAAAACTCCTTTGGAAATACTTGTGTGGTTGTGGAATACCGAGATGTCGGTGCTGAGGTGGAGAAATGGTGAATGGAGATGTTTATGAAAAATGCACATTGTGTCTTTGTACCATGACGACCAGCCGATAATCTGTGCGACCACATTTACCCACATATGGGAAAGGGCGTAGTCATATAGTTTGCTCATATTAGTACTGGATGCCTCAACAACGAGGATGACCTCGTTCCATGAGGGGATGGTTTGGTGACGATGGTCTGGTGATAATGGTTTGGTGACCTACCCCCTGACCTGGGTCCTAACACGTAGGTGGGAGGATTGAAGGGTTCGCTCGCCGGGCAGAACTACGAGTCCTCACACTTGGGGTTCCTGTTGGGGAATTGGCCTGAGTGTCGACGGAAGTTTTCGTAGCGGCAGGGTCCTATACTAGCATGAGCAAAGGACAGGCTATGGTCGGTGGCTCAACTTCGCATACACCTTGTATGGCGGGACATGGTTGACACGATGAGTTATCGGATGTGTGTGGGAAAAGCGTGCTACCTCTGCAGAGGGTAAAACTATTCGAATAGCCGAGTCCTCGGATATGGACAGTTGGGAGGCTGTCCTCTGACCATGTGCAAGTTTTGGAAATGTTTAAGATTTAAAAGGAAAATGGAGATGTTGTGTTTGTGCAACTATACCGACGAGTCGGTATGAGGTTGCTGGAAAAGAGGAGGACCCTGAGGGGATATGATCGAGAAGTGCAAAGTTTTGTGTCCTGAAAGTGGAAAATGTTTTATGCAACTATACCAAGGGGTTGGTAGAAGGTTGTTGGAAAACTGATTTGACCAGGAATGGTTTTGGTCGGAAAAGGAGGAGTTTTGGAGAAATAAACAAATGGTGATTTTCCAGGAAAGTGTTTATAAAAGAGACTACAGAGATATATTTTCGGGAAAAAGTTTTAAACGAGACTTCTTACAAAAACAGATTTATGGGAAAAGTTCTAAAAGCCTTATTTCCTTTTTCAATAAAGATATGGAGATTCAAAACAAAGTTTTATTAAACAAAAGTATATCCTCCTCTTTTCAACAAGGATATAGAGTTTTCAAAGCAAACAAAGTTTTATTTAAACAATAAAAAGAGTAGTGCATGCTCATTCCGGGGGTAGTTTGCGAGTACATTCAAATGTACTCATATTGGTTTCGTCCCTGGCTATTGTTTTAGCCAGATTTTGAAGAGGAGCAGTTCGAAGAAGAAGGTTTCGAAGACGTCAATGCGAACTAGGGCGCTTCCCAGTCAGCTGCCTGTAGGGTTGGCAAATGGCTTGGGCTCCACGTTGTTTGGTGATTTCCGCTGCTAGTACCTATGAAGTTATGACTTCAATCAAGTAAGTATATTTATTCGGTATTTATGGGTGTTCTGTGATGCCAATTCGAGTTATGTGCAACAACAGACTGATCATGGGATTGTTGCAGGAAACATAACGAGTATCTCGGACAGTTAATCCGGGGTCCTCATAGGCATTGTGGTATCTTGTTAATAGGTTAGTCCCAGAAAATGCATAAAAATGATATGAAGTGTAACCAAAACATGTAGCAATTGATATAATAACAGCATGGAACATCAAAAATTATAGATACGTTTGAGACGTATCAAGCATCCCCAAGCTTAGTTCCTGCTCGTCCTCGAGTAGGTAAACGATAAAAACAGATAATTTTTGAAGTGACATGCTACCAACACAATCTTTGATCAAATAACAATATAATGCACATGATCTGAATGAAGTGATCCAAGCCAATGGTCTATAGTTTGCAAGCAAGTAAATAAAGAGTAAACATAAGTGATCACACAAGTGCAAACTTTCATGAATAACACTATAAAACATTTAGAGATATAATAGTCTAACATAATAGTTAGTTCACAGCAGCAATAATTCTCAACATGAAAGTGTTTGTATCAACTCAAAGGAAGATAATAGCTTCAGCTTTTGCTTCAACTTTCAACATGTATATCATATAGATAATGTCAATGCAAAGATGTAGTGTACCTGCACTTAGAAAATGGCAAGGTACCTGTGTATAGTGCAAACCCCTGGATCGTTTCATTTGCACACACAGTTTAAGATGAATATCACAACATTGTATCAATTATTACACGAATGATCCAGACTTGGGAAAATAAATAGTTCGATACAACTTTGCATAGCTTATAGCTAGCTCAAAACAAATAAAGCAGCGGAATAAATCTTCAATGAGCCTCCATTCTTCATGATGCGCCACAGGCGAAAACATGTTGGTTGCAGACTCGAAACCCAAACGTGACCTTACTCATCGTCAGAAAAGTCTGCAACAAAATAATATTTGCAACAGAGTGGGTCAGATACCATTAAAAATGGATCTGGCAAGTGACACTATGTGGACACTTAATGGAATAACTCTATAGCCTATATGCATATTTGGCTGGTGGAGTTTGAAGGCTGATTTGCATAAAAGCCAATTTTGCCTAACACTTTGTAAAACTTTTCCTTCAAACTTTTGAGACAAGATGGCTTGAAAACCATTGTCATAACTACCCTTGTTCACCACCAAGTTTTAATTTCGAAATTTGAATGATGAAGCCTCCTTTGAATCCTTGATCAGCTGCTCAAATTGTCCGTAACCGGGGACACGGCTAAGTACTTAGTTTTAACTCTGCAGAGGTGTGCACTTTCACCATTAGACCCAACAAACCCAAACTATCCTCAAGCACTCAATTTGTGCTAAGGAAAAGGAGAGAGTTGAGACGAGACTTTTCAGAAGCATTTTCCCATCCCATACCGACTTGACGCGCTCCCATTCTAACCATTCTACCACCACCTGTCAAGTCGGGACGAGTCCACGCAACTTAATCCATCTAGCCAGAGCCCATATGACTAATGGCTGCACGGTAAGCAACTTCACTTAGAGAAAACCTTGGCCTCTTAATACCCTGGGTGGCAACCACAAGTGACCATCCCTTAGAGGTCACCCCTAAGAGATGACACTCAACCTTTCCATCATCTTTTCATAACCAAGTCCACCCAGGTGATAAATTACTTAGTAGAATTTAGATTTAAGGAAAACACATTTGCATAGCATCCAATAATCTACTAAGTTATCAAAAGGGATTCTAGACACAACTAGAGTAAAGGTATGGTGGGTTTAGCATATAGCGATACTTCTATCCAACACATGCATATAAGAAATACACTAAGTAATGCATATAAAATACTTAGGAAACTTCATGGGGGTGTGCCACTTGCCTTGGCAACAAGCAGAATAGCAACAGCAATTGCAACAGTCTTCGTTTCCCTCCGGAGATTCTAACACAACAAACAATACATAATAAACAAACAAGTTTCATAAAACTTCTAAGGAAAAATATGTCATGCATGATGTGCAAAATTCCTAAGGACTAGAGATGCATGCATGCCATGTCATGAAATAATTCTAAGTTAAAACAAGACAATCAAGAAGGTCCTAAAATGACTAAGGACCAAGATCCTATCACTTGGGTCGAAATTTAACTAAGGACTAGCATATCAGGTCCAAAATACTTTCTAAGGAAAGTAACAAAATAAGAAGTACTAAAATTTTCTAAGGAAAAAGGTATGATATCACTAGTTGATGAATTTTTCTAAGGACCCACATTTGTTATGGCAAGTACTTAGAATAAATTCTAAGGGAATAACTAAGTTTTCAAGATACTAAAATTTCTAAGGACAAGTTTAGCAATTTTTAATGTGTTGAAATTTTCTAAGTAAAAATTCTAAGTGTTCTCAACATTTTATTACCCAAAATTTTCTAAGGAAGAAATATTTCGGTGGGGTGAAATATTTCTAAGTTATTTTGCATATAACATGGTCATAATTACTTAGCTAAATTTTCTATTCGAAAATTAATGTGGAGAACAAATTTTATTATAAATTACTTATTAAAATAACACCTAAAAGCAATAAAAACAAAATTCATGCAAAAACATAGAAAAACACTTCTACAAAAATTATAGAGAAATTCTACGGCCATTACTTATACAAACAAAAATATAACAAAATATTTTACTCAATTATCAATTTTTATAATTAAAATATAGCCAAAATATCAATTAAACCATTTTTAAAATTTATCTAAATTAATTTCGTCCAAACCTCAAATTAATCATATAGAAAGTTTATACACATTATTAGCTTTCCAAAAATATAAATTTCATAATTTTCTGATAAAGGAATAAAAATTAATGATAAAACTAATCACAGGGACTAATCTGTGATGCGCAGGGGCTAAAGTGTAAGGAAAAACAGAAAAATCTTCACGCTGGGTCCTCCGTCGACGTGGCCTTCTCTGATTGGTGCGGAGCTCTTCGTTGACTGGTCTTCTGCAGATTGCGGGCGTCGCGGACGCGGACGGGTTGCGGCGCGGCTTCGCGGACGGCTGGACGACGTGGAGACTTCTGGTTGGTGCGGAGATCTTCGCGGGTCTTCGCGGGCTGAAGTGGGTGCGGACGGATGCGGGCGGATGCGGCGACGCGGACGACGTGGACGACGTGGCCTCTTCTTATTGGAGCATACCCTTTCGCGACAAGTTCTAATCTACACCCTCTAAAATCGATCCTACGGCCTAGATCTTCTGGACCAATGGGTCACCGGTACCTTCGCCGGAGTTTTGCCGGAACAGTGCGGCGCGACGGCAGTGCACAGAGCGTGCGCGGTGCGGCTATTCTACGGCGCTAGGATGGTGATGGAGCGTACCAGATCGATTAGGAGGACGATGCGGGCTCGATGGCGAAGAAGGCGTGGTCGTCGTGCTCCGTAGCTCCCTTGATTGCTCGTCGAAGTTGCAGCAGGCGATGGCGACGTCCTGTCGTGGATGGAGGAGACAATCTGAGGGACAGGGAGATGCACGAAGGTGTCAGGAAGATGCGTGTCATCGAGAGAAAGCGAACGGGGGTGGAGAGAGGTGCAGAGCTGGTCAGGGCTCACCGGTGTTGACGGCGGACGGCGGCGGCCACAGCGAGATCGCGACCGCGATTGTGAGCAGCCTGGAGGCGTTGGTGCTAGGGTTTGGGGTGCGGGAGAAAGAGGAGGATGCCAGGTATATATGAGCGGAAGAGATCGGGAACAACCCGCAAGAATCGGGAAGAAAAATCGGAGGGGATTCGTGTTCGTCTCGGACGTTTCCGTGCGCGAGAGGAAAGGGGATCGGTGACGTCATCGCCTGCGTCACGTGTGGGTCCTACACGTCAGCGAGAGAGGGGAAAGGTGGGCTCGTGGGCCGTTTGCTGTGCGCGCGCGCGGAAGGAAAGATATGGGCTCGGCCCAGTTAGCTAGGAACGCATTTTTTTTTCCAAAAATTTATTTTCTTTTCTGTTTTTAACCAAAATCCAATAACTTTTGATTTATAAACCAAATCCACTCAAACCAACTTCTATACTTTTGTAAAAACATGCCCCACATGTTTAGCATGTATTGGGGATAAAATATTCAAAAACTTTATTTAAAGTTTGAAATAGGTTTGAAAAGCATTTGCAGATAAAATGCATATATTGTTTTTGAGACAATTTTCCTAAATTTCATAATTTGAATTCAACACAATGCAAACAAGGATGCAATGACATGATGCATGATGCAAATGAAAAGTTTTAAATTTTTGTGAAAATTGGGATGTTACAAACCTAACCCCCTTAAGATGAATCTCGCCCTCGAGATTCGGTTTGGCTAGCAAATAGGTGAGGATGTTCTTCTCTAAGGTCATCTTCTCTTTCCCAAGTTGCTTCTTCCTCTGAATGATGATTCCATTGTACTTTGCAAATTTGATGGTCTTGGTTCTGGTAATTCTCTCTGCTGTCTCCAAAATTTTTATGGGTTTTTCCTCATAAGTGAGATCACTTTCCAGCTGAACTTCTTCTAGTGGCACTGTATCTCTCAGCGGAGTTTCT
Source organism: Poa pratensis (assembly GCA_947311845.1). Classification (NCBI taxonomy): domain Eukaryota; kingdom Viridiplantae; phylum Streptophyta; class Magnoliopsida; order Poales; family Poaceae; genus Poa; species Poa pratensis. Next base: position 33,371,154 of record CAMZMU010000077.1, read on the forward strand.
GCCATTTCAGGGTGACACTTCTTCAGCTGACTAACATGGAAAACATTGTGAACTGCGGAAAGTGCTTCCGGTAGTTCCAATTCATAAGCCACTTCTCCTTTACGTGACAAAACTTTATAAGGTCCAATAAACCTTGGTGACAGTTTTCCTTTGATTCCAAACCTCTTCACTCCACGAAGGGGTGAGACTCTAAGATAGGCTCTATCTCCAATGTCATAAGTGACTTCTCTCCGTTTGGAATCAGCATAACTTTTCTGCCTAGATTGAGCTGCCTTCAATCTGTCCTTAATCAGCCTAACCTTTTCTTCAGCTTCTCGATTATATCAGGACCAAACAGACTTCTTTCTCCTACTCCACTCCACAAAAGTGGGGTGGTGCATTTCCTTCCATACAGTGCTTCAAATGGTGACATCTCTATGCTGGCTTGATAACTATTATTATAAGAGAACTCAGCATATGGGAGATTATCATCCCAACTAGACTTATAGTCTAATGCACATGCTCTCAGCATGTCCTCCAGGATTTGATTTACCCTTTCAGTCTGTCCATCAGTCTGGGGGTGAAAGGCTGTGCTAAACTCTAGCCTAGTTCCAAGGACTTCATGTAACTGCTTCCAGAAATGTGAAGTGAATTGAGTGCCTCTATCTGACACAATCTTCTTTGGAACTCCATGCAAACATACTATTCTCTTCATGTAAATATCTGCTAGCTTGGCACTTGTGTAAGTTGTCTTCACAGGCACGAAATGAGCTACCTTGGTCAAACGATCAACAATAACCCAAATAGAATCATAACCAGACTTGGTTCTGGGTAGACCTGTGATGAAGTCCATCCCAATCTGATCCCATTTCCAGTCGGGTACTGGCAAAGGTTGAAGTAACCCTGCTGGCTTCTGATGCTCAGCCTTTACACGGCTACACACATCACACTTGGCAATATATTCAGCAATATCTCTTTTCAAATTGTTCCACCAAAACCTCTCCTTCACATCCATATACATCTTGGTGTTACCCGGGTGTATGGAGTAAGGTGAATCATGGGCTTCCTGAAGTATCAACTTTCTGAGATCACATCTTCTGGAACACAAATCGTTTCATGAACCATACTGTGCCTTCTTCATCTAGTCGAAAACCTTTGGCCTTGCCTTCACCTAAATTTTTCTTGATTTCTTCCATCACTTTGTCTCTTTTGAGCCTCCTTGATTTTGTCCATCAAAAGAGGTTGCACTTCTAGAGATGCTACAAAACCTTCAGGTACTATCTCCAACCTAAGATCCTTGAATCCCTTGCATAGGTCTTCTGGCAATTCCCCTGCCGTGAGTCCGTTAACATGGTTTTACGGCTTAAGGCATCTGCTACTACATTGGCTTTTCCTGGGTGATATTGCAAACTTAGGTCATAGTCCTTAATCAATTCCAGCCATCTCCTTTGTCGCATGTTCATTTCCTTCTGTGTGAAGAAGTATTTAAGACTTTTATGGTCCGTGAATACTTCACAACGCTTTCCATAGAGATAGGGCCTCCATATCTTCAGGGCATGTACTACTGCTGCTAATTCTAAGTCATGTGTGGGGTAGTTGACTTCATGCTTCTTGAGCTGCTTGAGGCATATGACACCACTTTGCCTTCTTGCATCAACACACCTCCAAGTCCTCGATGTGAAGCATCGCAGTACACTTGGAAATCTTTCTCCAGATCTGGTAAACATAGAACAGGTGCTGATACTAAACGTTTCTTCAGTTCTTGAAAACTAGTTTCACATTCTTCGGTCCACACAAACTTCTTGCCCTTTTGTAGCAATTCTGTTAAGGCCTTAGCAATTTTGGAGAAATTTTCAATGAATCTCCTATAGTATCCTGCTAGTCCCAGAAAACTACGGATTCTCCCACATTCTTGGGCGACTCCCAGTTGGTTACTGCGAAACCTTTTCAGGGTCTACTGCTATTCCATCCTTAGACACAATGTGTCCTAGAAATCCTACTTGTTCCAGCCAAAACTCACATTTGCTGAACTTGCCATACAATTTGTGCTCTCTAAGTCTTTGCAAAACTTGACGTAATGTTCCTCATGTTCCTTGTGGCTTTTGGAGTAGATCAAGATGTCATCGATGAACACCACGACAAACTTGTCTAAGAAATCCATGAACACTTTATTCATCATATTCATGAAGTATGCCGGCGCATTGGTTAAGCCAAAAGGCATAACTGTGTACTCATACAAACCGTACCGGGTGGTGAAAGCAGTCTTAGGTATGTCCAACTCTCTAACCTTCATCTGAAAGTATCCAGATCTGAGATCAATCTTTGAGAACACACAGGCTCCTTTCAATTGATCAAGAGGTCGTTGATTCTAGGGAGTGGGTATTTGTTCTTAATGGTTACTTCATTTAAAGCTCTATAGTCCGTGACTAGCCTCTGAGTACTGTCTTTCTTCTCAACAAACAAGATTGGTGCTCCCCAAGGTGAAGAACTTGGACGGATAAAACCTTTCTGCAACTGTTCCTCCAACTGTTTCTTGAGTTCTTTCAGTTCCTCTGTCGCCATTGGGTATGGTCTTTTGGCTATTGGTCCTGTGCCTGGTTTAAGCTCAATGAGAAACTCGACATCTCTATCGGGTGGCATTCCTGGCAGTTCTTCAGGAAACACATCTGGGTATTCCCTTACTATGAGCACATCCCGAGGCTAACCCCCTTAAGAGAATTAACCTTAAACTTCTTCATTTCAAACTTTGACTTGAATCTGATCGTCTTCTTTTCTGGGGTGGTGAGGGTGATTGCTCTATTTGCACAGTCTATGATCCCTTCAAAATGGGTCATCCAATCCATCCCTAGAATGACGTCTAGTCCTTGGGTTTCTAGGATTAGGAGGTTTGCTGGAAACTGATGTTTTCCAATCTCAAGGTTAAGGTTTCTACAACCAGATGATACTAACATTTCTCCTCCTGGAGAACTGACTCTAATTGGGCACCCCATGTTTTCGACAGTTAACCCATGTTTGTTAACAAATGCTCTTGATATGAATGAATGCGATGCTCCAGTATCAAATAAAACTAATGCTGGACAGGAGTTGATTAGGAACGTACCAATCACAGCATCAGGTTCATCATAGACTTCTTCAACATTGATGTGGTTCACATGTCCCTTGTTGAAAGGATTGGGCTTGCTAGGAGTGTCCACTCTCTTCTCAGGGCATTCATTAGCATAATGTCCCTTGTTGTTGCACTTGTAGCAGAGCACCTGGCTGAGATCTTTCTTGGGTTCAGAATTTGGGCGATGCTGTCCATTGTTATGGTTATGTCCAGCATGTCCATTTCCCCTGTGTCCTCCATTTGATCCTCCATTGTTTCCCTTGAATCCTCCATTGTGATTGTGAGCATGGGGTTTGTGAAAGTTGCCCCCATTGTGGTTCCCATGTTTATGACCATGGTTCCCATCATGAACAAAGTGCTTCTTAAATGAGGGTTCAGAGTGGTGCTTGTTTGAATTCATCTTCCTCTTCCTGTTTTCAGCTTTCTTCATGCTATCCTCAAGGGTGATTGCCTGATCAAGAAGTGTCTGATAAGTTGGAGCATAGGCCACAGTCAAAGGTATCTTCAGCTCATCACTTAGCCCCTTGAGAAATTTAGCCTTCCTCTTTACATCTGTGTCAACGTCCTCTGGAGCATATCGAGACAAGGCATGAAAGTCATCCATGTACTCCTTAAGACTTCTGTTCCCCTGACGCAGATTGCGGAACTCTTCCTGTTTCAGATTCATAATGCCTGTGGAGATATGAGCATTACGAAATCCTTCCTTGAATTCCTCCCAAGTCAAAGTGTCCAATGGGTGAGTAATCTGATAAGTTTCCCACCATTGGGCTGCAGGTCCTTCAAGCAGATGTGCGGTGAACCTAATTTTCTCAGCATCTTCACATTCAGCTGTCACCAGATCCTTTTGCACAGAACGCAGCCAGTCATCAGCCACAATTGGGTCAGTTGTAGTTGAGAACTTGTTTGGCCTAAGCCTAAGGAACCTGGCAAGTCTGTCCACTTGGGGAGGAGGTGGTGGTGGTGGTCCATGTTGATTTGCCATGAATTGTGCCATCATGGTCATCAGCTGAGTCTGGGCTGCCATCATCTGTTGCATCATAGCTTCGTTGTTGTTGTTGTTGTTGTTGTTGTTGTTGTTGTTGTTGTGTTGTCACGACGGGGAGGCATCTGTGGTTTTAGCATAGGTGAGTAAAAGATAGACAGGTCTATGAGAAATAATTCTACCCATACAAGCATCACATAGAAAGCAATCAAACAACACATCAAGCAAAACTTCAACTCCAAATTCTCAATTCGCACTAACATCAAAGGGTACTAGGTATTGTCCTACCACAAGTTGGTAGTTCCAAACTAAAATTCGAAAATTAAAAAGGCGTAAGGTAAAATGGTAGTCTCACTAACTATCCTAGTCCTCAATCATGGTGCCTTCATCTACTTCTTCTTCAAATTCTTGGATTTCAAAGCCTTCCTGAATGAGCACGCTTCTGAGATCCTTCACTTCCTTCTCCAATTCTGCGTTTCTCTCTTGGAGTTCCTTCTTCTCAGCACGAAGTCGCTTGATCAAGTCACAATCAGCTTCAAGCTCCACATCATTGGTGGAAAGTTCTTCCTTCAAGTCCCTTATTTGCTTGTTTCTTTGCTTGACTCTCTTCTCTTGACTTATGAATTTCTTCTCTTGGGCCTTGAACTTCTCTTCTAGCTCCTTGGTCTTCTCTTCTTGCTCTTTTATCTTCTCATCATTCACTTGGACTTGGGCGCAAAGCTCATCATTCTTGTGGAGTTCCTCACTGGTATCAAAGTAAAGATCATGGACTAAGAGTTCTAAGCCTTGGAAATAGTCGCTCACGAACTCATCTTTGCCCATGTTCTCGGTGCCGTAGCAGAAGGGTGATCCTTCATCGTCACGCCTTCCAAAAGGAAGGAGTAGTGCCCCTCCAATTCATTGGAGTAGCGTCCACAAAGGCAAGCTATCACGTGTTGCATGATGATGTCGATTCCTCTCTCCATGGAGACTCCCATTACTCTGTACTCAATGGGTGCTTCGCCTTCACGTCCTTGTTGAACACCCTGATTCCCCAAAGGCCTTCTCTTTTGAACTTCTTCAAGATGCATCCCTTGATCATGGGTGTAGGTAGCTTCAGGTGCTTGAGGATGTCGAACATGATGCTGCCGAAGCGGGTCACCGGGTAGTCCTCCTCGTCAATGTACTCGAACCTCTTCGTCATCCTTTAGTTTAGGAAGAAACAAGTATGAGATAAATGCATAAGTAAAGAATTACGAGTACTTAGAAGAAAAAGCAAGAATATATCATAGAAGCATTTTATACTTAGTAAATAAATTAAGTTTTTGGCCAACTTATTTCTAACCAAACCTAGGGTTTCGATCCTACAGGCAACACTATGCTCTGATACCATCTGTAGTGTACCTGCACTTAGAAAATGGCAAGGTACCTGTGTATAGTGCAAACCCCTGGATCGTTTCATTTGCACACACAGTTTAAGATGAATATCACAACATTGTATCAATTATTACACGAATGATCCAGACTTGGAAAATAAATAGTTCGATACATCTTTGCATAGCTTATAGCTAGCTCAAAACAAATAAAGCAGCGGAATAAATCTTCAATGAGCCTCCATTCTTCATGATGCGCCACAGGCGAAAACATGTTGGTTGCAGACTCGAAACCCAAACGTGACCTTACTCATCGTCAGAAAAGTCTGCAACAAAATAATATTTGCAACAGAGTGGGTCAGATACATTAAAAATGGATCTGGCAAGTGACACTATGTGGACACTTAATGGAATAACTCTATAACCTATATGCATATTTGGCTGGTGGAGTTTGAAGGCTGATTTGCATAAAAGCCAATTTTGCCTAACACTTTGTAAAACTTTTCCTTCAAACTTTTGAGACAAGATGGCTTGAAAACCATTGTCTAACTACCCTTGTTCACCACCAAGTTTTAATTTCGAAATTTGAATGATGAAGCCTCCGTTGAATCCTTGATCAGCTGCTCAAATTGTCCGTAACCGGGGACACGGCTAAGTACTTAGTTTTAACTCTGCAGAGGTTGTGCACTTTCACCATTAGACCCAACAAACCCAAACTATCCTCAAGCACTCAATTTGTGCTAAGGAAAAGGAGAGAGTTGAGACGAGACTTTTCAGAAGCATTTTCCCATCCCATACCGACTTGACGCGCTCCCATTCTAACCATTCTACCACCACCTGTCAAGTCGGGACGAGTCCACGCAACTTAATCCATCTAGCCAGAGCCCATATGACTAATGGCTGCACGGTAAGCAACTTCACTTAGAGAAAACCTTGGCCCTTAATACCCTGGGTGGCAACCACAAGTGACCATCCCTTAGAGGTCACCCCTAAGAGATGACACTCAACCTTTCCATCATCTTTTCATAACCAAGTCCACCCAGGTGATAAATTACTTAGTAGAATTTAGCTTTAAGGAAAACACATTTGCATAGCATCCAATAATCTACTAAGTTATCAAAAGGGATTCTAGACACAACTAGAGTAAAGGTATGGTGGGTTTAGCATATAGCTATTCTATCCAACACATGCATATAAGAAATACACTAAGTAATGCATATAAAATACTTAGGAAACTTCATGGGGGTGTGCCACTTGCCTTGGCAACAAGCAGAATAGCAACAGCAATTGCAACAGTCTCGTTTCCCTCCGGAGATTCTAACACAACAAACAATACATAATGAACAAACAAGTTTCATAAAACTTCTAAGGAAAAATATGTCATGCATGATGTGCAAAATTTCTAAGGACTAGAGATGCATGCATGCCATGCCATGAAATAATTCTAAGTTAAAACAAGACAATCAAGAAGGTCCAAAAATGACTAAGGACCAAGATCCTAACACTTGGGTCGAAATTTAACTAAGGACTAGCATATCAGTCCAAAATAATTTCTAAGGAAAGTAACAAAATAAGAAGTACTAAAATTTTCTAAGGAAAAAGGTATGATATCACTAGTTGATAAATTTTTCTAAGGACCAACATTTGTTATGGCAAGTACTTAGAATAATTTCTAAGGAAATAACTAAGTTTTCTAGATACTAAAAATTTCTAAGGACAAGTTTAGCATTTTTAATGTGTTGAAATTTCTAAGGAAAAATTCTAAGTGTTCTCAACATTTTATTACCCAAAATTTTCTAAGGAAGAAATATTTCGGTGGGGTGAAATATTTCTAAGTTATTTTGCATATAACATGGTCATAATTACTTAGCTAAATTTTCTATTCGAAAATTAATGTGGAGAACAATTTTAATATAATTTACTTATTAAAATAACACCTAAAAGCAATAAAAACAAAATACATGCAAAAACATAGAAAAACACTTATACAAAAATACTAGAGCAATACTACGGCCATTACTTATACAAACAAAAATATAGCAAAATATTTTACTCAATTATCAATTTTTATAATTAAATTATAGCCAAAATATCAATTAAACCATTTTTAAAATTTATCTAAATTAATTTCGTCCAAACCTCAAATTAATCATATAGAAAGTTTATACACATTATTAGCTTTCCAAAAATATAAATTTCATAAATTTTGATAAAGGAATAAAAATTAATGATAAAACTAATCACAGGGACTAATCTGTGATGCGCAGGGGCTAAAGTGTAAGAAAAACAGAAAAATCTTCACGCTGGGTCCTCCGTCGACGTGGCCTTCTCTGATTGGTGCGGAGCTCTTCGTTGACTGGTCTTCTGCAGATTGCGGGCGTCGCGGACGCGGACGGGTTGCGGCGCGGCTTCGCGGACGGCTGGACGACGTGGAGACTTCTGGTTGGTGCGGAGATCTTCGCGGGTCTTCGCGGACTGAAGTGGGTGCGGACGGATGCGGGCGGATGCGGCGACGCGGACGACGTGGACGACGTGGCCTCTTCTTATTGGAGCATACCCTTTCGCGACAAGTTCTAATCTACACCCTCTAAAATCGATCCTACGGCCTAGATCTTCTGGACCAATGGGTCACCGGTACCTTCGCCGGAGTTTTGCCGGAACAGTGCGGCGCGACGGCAGTGCACAGAGCGTGCGTGGTGCGGCTATTCTACGGCGCTAGGATGGTGATGGAGCGTACCAGATCGATTAGGAGGACGATGCGGGCTCGATGGCGAAGAAGGCGTGGTCGTCGTGCTCCGTAGCTCCCTTGATTGCTCGTCGAAGTTGCAGCAGGCGATGGCGACGTCCTGTCGTGGATGGAGGAGACAATCTGAGGGATAGGGAGATGCACGAAGGTGTCAGGAAGATGCGTGTCATCGAGAGAAAGCGAACGGGGGTGGAGAGAGGTGCAGAGCTGGTCAGGGCTCACCGGTGTTGACGGCGGACGGCGGCGGCCACAGCGAGATCGCGACCGCGATTGTGAGCAGCCTGGAGGCGTTGGTGCTAGGGTTTGGGGTGCGGGAGAAAGAGGAGGATGCCAGGTATATATGAGCGGAAGAGATCGGGAACAACCCGCAAGAATCGGGAAGAAAAATCGGAGGGGATTCGTGTTCGTCTCGGACGTTTCCGTGCGCGAGAGGAAAGGGGATCGGTGACGTCATCGCCTGCGTCACGTGTGGGTCCTACACGTCAGCGAGAGAGGGGAAAGGTGGGCTCGTGGGCCGTTTGCTGTGCGCGCGCGCGGAAGGAAAGATATGGGCTCGGCCCAGTTAGCTAGGAACGCATTTTTTTTTCCAAAAATTTATTTTCTTTTCTGTTTTTAACCAAAATCCAATAACTTTTGATTTATAATACCAAATCCACTCAAACCAACTTCTATACTTTTGTAAAAACATGCCCCACATGTTTAGCATGTATTGGGGATAAAATATTCAAAAACTTTATTTAAAGTTTTGAAATAGGTTTGAAAAGCATTTGCAGATAAAATGCATATATTGTTTTTGAGACAATTTTCCCTAAATTTCATAATTTGAATTCAACACAATGCAAACAAGGATGCAATGACATGATGCATGATGCAAATGAAAAGTTTTTAATTTTTGTAAAAATTGGGATGTTACAAAATTGGGATGTTCTTGAGTTGGCGGCAGTCCTTGAGAGGGTTGTTGCCATCAGGATGAATGTGGCACGATGGGTCGTCTTCTAACTCAGAGGCCGCCGCAGGCTTGCCCTTCTTGGGAAGGGGTTCGGTGACGAAGATGCGCTTGTCGAGTCTGCAATGTTCTTGGCGGGGGCGGTTTTGTCCTCGGGTTCATCCTCCCCGGGGAACTTAGCCCCCTCCTCAGCTCGAGCGCATCGATCCGCCAGCTCCCAGAGCTCGCAGGTGGATTCGACGCGGCGATTGCTCAACTTCTCGCGCATCCGGGTACTGCGGACGTTGGCGTGAAAAGAAGCGATCACCAGCTCTTGCTTGATGCAGGGGGTTGTGTTCATCTTCTGGGTGAAGCGCCGGATGAACTAGCGAACAGTTTCAACCGGAAGTTGCTTGAAGTCGTGGAGGTCGCTGGGAGCCCCCGGGCGCTCGTACCCGCCTTGGAAAGCCCCCAGGAACTGTTCCTTCAGGGTCCTCCAGGAACAGATGGAGCACTTGGGAAGGTTGAGAAGCCATGTCTGGGCATCTCCCTTCAGGGCCAGTGGGAACCAGCTGGTCATCATCATCTCGTCGGCCCCGGCGACTGCCGCAGCTAAGGAGTAGAGCTGCAGGAAGTCCCGGGGGTTCGTAGTGCCGTCGTAGTGGAGGACATCGATCTTGAACTTCTTGGGCCAGGTGACCCGGCGGCACTCAGGGGCAAGGGCGAGGCACCCTTCGGCGATGTCGTCGTCCCGATCCTCCCGGCGATGACGCTCGCGACGTCGTTCGATGCGGGTGCGCATATCCTCGGTTAGACGATTGTTGAGCTCGTGACGAAGATCTTGGTTGCACGTGGTAGATGACCCGACGGAGATGGCCTTGCCGCGATCGCGGTTTAGCGAGTTCGCCATCGGTGGAGCGGTACGAGGAGGCTCCGTCTCGCCTCGGCGCTCGCCATGGGGCTGACCCCGCGGTTCGTGCGCCTTGTGCCCTCTAGCCTCGGGGCCGTTGACGGTGGGAGCTCGAGTAATGTCAGGCTCAGGGCCGCCGTCGGCGAAGTCGAGGAGTGCCTCCACACGGGCTCTCCATTCTTGGTAGACCTTGGGATCGCCAGAGCTCGGAGGGAACTGCATGTGAGCTTTGGCAGCGACAAGACCGTCGTGGCGAGCTTGTGTGTCCGAGGGCAAGTGCGTAGAGGACTTGCTTTTGGAGCTTCGGGGACCTCCGCTGTCGCGGACGTGATCTCGCCCCTCCTTGGCGTTGTGACCCCTGCCCGCACCGTTCCCGACGCTCTTCTCCCCAGAGCGTGGGGGTGGCTCGGAGGACAGTCCAGGAGCCGCTGGATCATCAGGGTCGACGTTCTTGTTGGTGTTGGCCCTCTCTGATGCCACCTTCTCCATAGGTGGCGCCTACGGAGGAGCAGGCTGACGCGCATCCGCAGCGCGGCGCTCGGTGGAAGCCTGAGTGCGTGATGGAGACGCGGCCTTGGAGGTAGCGGCGTCGATCTTCCTCCTCGGCGGTATGCTTGACGAAGAACTTGAAGTTGACGAAGAAGACGAATCCATCGCTTGCACTCCCTACCTGGCGCGCCAGATGTCGTGTCTCGGGTGACGGACACCGGGAGTAGGTGATACCCCCTTTTTAGGTTTGGCATGGGGCGCGAAGGAGGCTGGAAGATGCCTTACCCGGGAGCAAGGACGCCAAGTTCTTCATCGAGAGGAAGAGAGCAAACAACACAACAGGACACATGGGGTTACCCAGGTTCAGGCCGCCCGGAGGCTAAAATCCCAACTCCTGCATGTCTGGATTGAGAGGTTCATCATGGTGTGGTGTATAAGGGTGTTCTGGAGTGAACCCAGCAGAGTTTTGGCCGGAGGTAGACGAAGAGCAGATCCTGCCCTGGGGAGATCACCTCTCTCTCTACCTTCCGAACCCTAGTCTAGTCTTGCCTGAGCTCTAGCTTGCTTCTGTTCTGTCCCGTCCTTCTCCCTCGGTGCCATGGTCCTCCTTTTATAGGCTAAGGGGATCCGACATGGGCACGCGAGAGGTATGAGGGGTCTTGGCGGGAAAACCCCTCGGCGGTCCTTGGAGGAGACGTGGCACTCTCTCCTCCAAGCATTCTGAGGAGGGCGGCGTGGTCGTCCGTCCTTGGAAAAGGTGGGACGGACAAAGCCTGCCCGCCCCACCAACTGCGCTCGTGGCAACGTCACCAAGGCACGACCTTCATCTTGGCGCCCAAGTCTTCCACCAGCTTTCGGCGAGCTGGAGATCTTATCCTCTCGATGGTACGGATGGATACCCGGGGGCGCGCCTGGCCTCCTGCCGGGTGCACGGACCCGCGGGTATCTCGCCTGGTTCTCCGGGCTAGGGGTGACCCGGAAGGTCACCTGGTCCTTAGCCGCAGAGACTTGCTGTCGAACTTGTCGGGTGTCCTTGAGGCAGATGGGCTAAACCCATCTGTTGTACTTGACTCATTGCCTTGTCCATCTTCCTGGTGGGCCCCAGTGGAGGACCCACTTTGGCAGCATCAGGGGAACCCCATGTTCCACTGCTGCGACACTGCAGTTTTCTGAATTTGACTTTTAATAAAATCTTTCGGAGTCACTACTTGAATAATATCAACGTCTTCATTATAAGAATCCCTAGAAATATAATGCTTGAGTCTTTGACCATTAACCACTTGAGATTTGTCACCATCAAGCGAAGTAATTTTGATTGCACCTGAACGGTAAACCTCTGAAACAACATAAGGTCCTTCCCATTTCGAAAGTAATTTACCTGCAAAAAATTTGAGACCAGACCTATACAATAGAACTTTCTCACCAACATTAAACTCTCTCTTTAGGATTCTCCTATCATGCCATTGTTTCAATTTCTCTTTAAAAAGTCTAGCATTTTCATAAGCTTCACTTCTCCATTCATCTAAGGAACTCAAGTCAAGTAACCTTTTTTTTACCGGCAAGTTTAAAATCTCTATTGAGTTCTTTTACGGCACAATAAGCTTTATGTTCTAATTCTAGAGGTAAATGACAAGCTTTTCTATAAACCATTTTATAAGGAGACATACCCATAGGATTTTTATAAGCAGTTCTATAAGCCCACAAAGCATCATTAAGCTTCCTAGCCAAATTATTTCTAGATTTATTAACAGTCTTCTGCAAAATAGATTTAATCTCTCTATTTGATAATTCTACTTGTCCACTAGTTTGAGGATGATAAGGTGAAGAAATTCTATGATTAACATCATATTTAGCAAGGGTTTTTCTAAAAGCACCATGGATAAAATGAGAATCACCATCAGTCATGAGATATCTAGGCACATCAAACCTTGGAAAAATAATATCTTTAAGCATTTTTAATGATGCCTCACCATCAGCACTAGATGTTGTTATAGCTTCTACCCATTTAGTAACATAATCAACAACAACAAGTATATGAGTATAACCATTAGAAGGAGGAAAAGGATCCATAAAGTCAAATCCCCAACAGTCAGAAGGTTCAATAACAAGAGAATAATTCATAGGCATTTCATTGCGTCTAGTTATATTGCCAACTCTTTGACATTCATCGCATGATAAAATAAATTTTCTTACATCTTTAAAAAGAGTAGGCCAATAAAAACCTGATTGTAAAACCTTTTGTGCAGTTCTATCTCCAGCATGATGTCCTCCATAAGCACTTCCATGGCATTTTCTCAATATTTCTTTTTGCTCAAATTCTGGAACACATCTTCGCATTATACCATCCACTCCTTCTTTATATAAGTGTGGGTCATTCCAAAAATAATGCCTCAAGTCATAAAAGAATTTCCTTCTTTGCTGAGCTGTAAAGGTTGGAGGCAAATACTTGGCAACAATAAAGTTAGCATAGTCAGCATACCAAGGACTTTCTCGTGAGCTTACCTTTATCACAGCCAATTGTTCATTTGGAAAACTATCGTTAACAGGAACATGATCATAAGAAATGTTTTTGAATCTAGACAAATTATCAGCGATAGGATTTTCAGCACCTTTCCTATCTACAATATGCAAATCAAACTCTTGTAATAAAAGCACCCATCTTATAAGTCTAGGCTTAGCACCTTTCTTTTCCATAAGGTATCTAATAGCAGCATGATCGGTATGGATAATAACTTTCGAACCAACAATATAGGGTCTAAACTTATCACAAGCAAAAACTACTGCTAAAAACTCTTTTCAGTAGTGGCATAATTCTTTTGAGCAGCATCAAGAGTCTTACTAGCATAATGAATAACATTCAAATTCTTATCTACTCGTTGTCCAAGAACAGCACCTACAGCAAAATCACTAGCATCACACATAATTTTGAAAGGTAAAGTCCAATCAGGAGGTTGAACAACAGGAGCAGTGGTTAAAGCCTTTTTTAGAGCCTTAAAAGCTTCTTTATAATCATCATCAAAAACAAAAGGTACATCTTTCTGGAGAAGATTAGTAAGAGGTTTTGAAATTTTAGAGAAATCTTTAATAAACCTTCTATAGAAACCGGCATGACCGAGAATACTACAAATACCTCTAACATCCTTGGGACAGGGCATTTTCTCAATTGCTTCAACTTTAGCTCTGTCCACTTCAATACCTCTTTCAGAAATTTTATGTCCAAGAACAATCCCTTCATTAACCATAAAGTGACATTTCTCCCAATTAAGAACAAGATTAGTTTCCTCACATCTCTGCAAAACTTTATCAAGGTTTTGCAAGCAGTTATCAAAAGAAGTTCCATAGACGGAAAAATCGTCCATGAATACTTCCACAATTTTTTCACAAAAACCATGGAAAATGGCAGACATGCATCTTTGAAACGTAGCAGGAGCATTACACAAACCAAAAGGCATACGCCTATAAGCATAAGTTCCATAAGGACAAGTAAAATTAGTTTTCTCTTGATCTTTCGCTCTAACAGCAATTTGTGAAAATCCAGAATAACCATCGAGAAAGCAAAAATGAGTTTTCTTAGACAACCTTTCTAGCATTTGATCAATAAAAGGTAAAGGATAGTGATCTTTCTTCGTAACTTTATTAACCTTTTGAAAATCAATGCACATCCTATATCCAACAACTACTCTTTGAGGAATAAGTTCATCATTTTCATTTGGCACAACAGTAACTCCTCCTTTCTTAGGAACACAATGCACATGACTTACCCATTTACTATCAACAATGGGATAAATTATACCAGCATCGAGGAGTTTTAATACCTCATTTCTTGCCACTTCCTTCATTTTAGGGATTAGACGACGCTGGTGCTCCACAACAGGTTTTGCATCATCTTCCATGTTGATGGCATGTTGACATATAGTAGGAGAAATCCCTTTTAAATCATCCAAAGTATATCTGATAGCCCCTCGGTGTTTCCTCAACACTTCCAATAACCTTGCCTCTTTAGTACCTGAAAGTTTAGAACTAATAATAACATGATATGTTTTCTTATCATCAATGTGAGCATATTTAAGGTTATCAGGCAAAGGTTTTAAATCAAAAACATGATCTTCTTTAGGAGGTGCAGGGGTACCCAAATCTTCCACCTGCAAATTATGCTTAAGTAATGGTGGTTGATCTAATTCAGCAGAAGGTGTTTAGGAGGTGCAGGGGTACTTTAGGAGGTGCAGGGGTATTTTAAATGGATCTAATTCAGCAGGCGGCGGTTCATCTACTACCTTAGCAGTGGTAGTAGTATTCCCAAATAGGGATTCAAATGGAGATCTCTCCATAATAAAATAAAGCAGCAAGCAGAAATAAAAACAGCACTTACAGTAGAGGTTTCCCTTACCAATTCCACTTACCAATAGCACTTCACTCCCCGGCAACGGCGCCAGAAAATAGTCTTGATTACCCACAAGTATAGGGGTGTATCGTAGTACTTTCGATAAATAAGAGTGTCGAACCCAACGAGGAGCAGAAGGTGTTGACTAGTAGTTTTGATCAAGGAATCACTGTAAATACTAGCAGACAAGTTTTTAGGGGTTTTTGATATTGCAGATAAATAAAATACATGTAAATAAAAGACAGTAATAATAATTGCAGCAAGTGGCCCAATCCTTTTTAGAGCAAAGGATAAGCCGGTTGGTTTACTTATGATGGCAAAATGTTCTTGTGGACACACGGGAATTTCGTCAAGTGCTTTCGCTTCCTACTGCCGATTAATCTTTATTGTTTTGATAAGTGTTGTGTGGGTGAACCTATGCTAATGCACTGCCCTAACTTGGACTAATACATACTTGTGATTAAACCGCTTGCAAGCATCCGCGTTACAAGGAAGTAATTAAGATAAATCTAACCACAGCCTTAAACTCTGAGATCCTACACTCCCTCATGCACAGGTTTACTAACGGGGGTTTAGGTTTCTGTCACTCCGGCAACCCCACAATTAGTAGACGAATACACAATGCATTCCCCTAGGCCCATAAAGGTGAAGTGTCATGTAGTCGACGTTCACACGACACCACTAGAAGAATAACACCACAACTTAAATATCAAACCATTAAATATTACTCAACATAGTTCCACTACTAACAGCATGACTTCTCCCATGTCCTCAAGAACTGAGCGAACTACTCACAAGACATCATATGGATCATGATCAGAGGTGATGTAATGATGAATAACAATCTGGACATATACTTCAATTCACCGATAAAACTTAATAGCATCAACCACAAGTAGTAATCAACACCGGGAAAGTTTCCCCTATGAACTACACAAAGTATAACCCTAGATGTTACAGCGGAACGGAGTGGAGCGGTGGAGATGATGATGATGATGATCCCAATGAAGTCCAGCGTGATGACGATGACGATGGTGATGATTTCCCCCCTCCGGGAAGGAATTTCCCCGGCAGATTTCTCCCTGCCGGAGAGCTTTTTCTCTCTCTGTGGTTTCCGCCTCGTGGAGGCGGCGGAATATTTCCTCGATGACTCCCCGAGTCTTAGGGTTTTCTGGGGATTAAGTATGCGAATGAGGAGCGCCAGAGGTGGGCCAGGGCGGCCACACCATGCCCCGGCGTGGCAGAGGTGGGGCCCGCGCCGTGGGGTGGTGTGGGCCCCTCGTGGCCCATCTCAGCCTCCCCTTTTGGCTGGCTTCGGCATCTGATAAAATAGGAACATCTGTATATTTTCCGTGAATTGTCGATCTTCAGAAATAGGGTGTCTTGCCGATGCTTTTTCCAGCTGAATCCTGACTCCGGCAGTTAATTCTCCAATAATCATCAAACATGCAAAACAAGATAAAATAACATAAGTATATAATTCAAATATGAAATATATTAATGAATAACAGTAAATTATGATATAAAATAGTGATGCAAAATGGACGTATCATCCACCTTCATTTTCGGGCAGAGAAAATGTTGGTGAAGCATGTTGGATCAGACCATTACATCCTCCCACAAAAAACCCCTCCCCAAGCACATCACATGTTATGTGTGTCCGGTAGTCTCATTAGCCCTTACATACATGTCCGATGCATACCATAACCCTGGTCAGAGGCGCTAACTATGGTATTTTAAGATTTTATGAAAGGTCCTACACTAGAAACCGCGGTTATGTGAGAAAATCGAAGGTGTGGTTAAGGCATGTACCTATGGGAAGAATATTGTCTATTTACTAAAGAGAAGAATAATAAAAAAGTAGATGTTTCGGCCACCATCTCCAAAAGGGGGCCTATGTGAGAACAAATGGCCATACTACAACAAATGAAACGTTCTACTTCCCAAACAAAGTATATGTCTTTGGATACTTGTGACAGTATTTTGAGAACCTGGGTCTAGCTAGAAATTTATAAAAAATATCATACTTTTACATAAAATGAATGAAAATTTCACGTATATCTGTATTTCTTGAAACTTACCCCTCGATAATTTCATAATATGTAAGAACGTTACTAAATAAATCGAATAAAAAAATCTTCATGACAAGCGTTTAAATTTTGGAAGGATTACAAATTGTCTAATATATTAATGGAAATTTTGTGAGCTACATAAGTTTCGACCCATAACCACATTCATGATATTTTGTATCTTAATGTGTGATCTTTTCCAGAATTTAATATGAGTTCTCGAAACCATGTCAAGACTAGTTTTATCTATGGGTAATACATAACTCAAGGAATCGACCGCAGTCCTCTCGTTATCACGAATATTAGCGCGCCAATATTTGGACAGACTCAGAGACATGCACTAGTAAACAAATGAGATTTGGAGAGGCACGTGGACTTGGACCTGGCTAGTCTTTGAGGGAGTCTAACTCATTTCATTCATTATTTAGGCCTCCTTTGATTTGGAGGATTTCCTTAGGATTTCTATAGGATTTCAACCCTGTGGAATTTTCCCTTAGATACACGTTTGATTCAAAGGATAGCTTCCCGTAGGAAAAAATCCTATAGGAATGGTGTAGTGTGTTTTCACAGGAAAAAAAGCATGAGCTCTAGCTTCATTTTAAATTTCCTACGTTGCAATCAAACAAGCAATGGTGAAAATTCCTTTGCCCATAGGATTGTGCCGGTCAGGACTTCCTATTCCTTTGCACTTCCCTTTCCTTTGATTTTCCTACCCTTCAATTCAGAGGAGGCCTTATATTTCCAGCAATAACTGAGATGCCGAATCATCCTAAGGACCGAGTCATTTGTTCGCAAATACATGTCGCTTGATGTTTACGGCTCGCCCCACCGATCGCTCCCAATAGACGGCTCCAAATAGAATTTCGATCCACATTCAAATAAAAAACGACGCAATGGTCAAGTTTGAATAGCGTCGGTCAAGTTTGCACACCCAAAAGCATCGCCAGGTCCGGTGATCATATTACAAAACGTCGAATGTATGTAAATCAATCGATCGTCATCACCGGCTCCTCTGCCTCCTCCTGTGTCTCGGTGTCTTTCCACCCCGTGCAAGGCGTCGTGCTTGTTGTTGGCTCCCCTTTCGTGTCCATCGGCGTCGGTCCGGCGGAAGAAGAGCCATCTCACAGAAGATGCGCTGCTGACAGAGCACAAACCAAGCGCTCACCGGCGGTGTGTAGACGGAGAGGTCGACAGACAAGATCTTGGAGTCCTCCTTCATCTTCCGGACGACGGATTGCGATGTCGCCGACATCGTCTGGATTCTTGCCATGTCGGCTTGCATGATAGCTGCATGCGCCTTCTCCCTCTCGACGGAGAGCCTCTCCTTCTCGACGGCGACCTTCTCCTTTTCCACGGTGACCTTCTCTATCTCCATGGCGACCCTCTCGTCATACTTTCTCATCAAAGACGACCAACTGTCGGCGAACATGCTCACATTTTGCTTCGACATGGTTGTGACCTCGGCAAGGCACTTGTCAATGGATGCTTGCACAGACACCGCGGACGATCGATGTGCCATTCTTGTTGTCGGGGAATACTTTCTGGATTAACCCGCGGCCCAGTGCAACTTACTTTACTCGTACGGACAAAAGCCCATAGGGGATCAAGCCCAACATCGTACCGCCACAAGGAGAAGAGTCTAGAAGGCACGGAGGCGAGTTATACTCCGAGTAGGTCCTGGATAGTATATTCCTTGTGGAGAAAGTTTCCTTTGTAACCTGACGAGCCTCTGTGTATATAAAGAGGACTGGCATGACTTAGAGAGGGTCTAGCCCTAAAACCCTAGCTCATACGGCGAGTACCAGATCGGATCGCCTCCATTGTAACACCTCGATTATCATATCAATACCAATCTAGGGTAGGCAGGAAGTAGGTCTTTTACCTCACATTGAGGGGGCCGAACCTGGGTAAATCTGTGTTGATCTTTGTTCCTGCGATCCCAAGCTCGGAGATGCTTGACTCGCGTAATCCCACACCTACGAAGTCATCTATGACACCTGACGTGACAAACCCACGACAGTTGGCGCCCACCGTGGGGCCTGCGGTCAAGAGCGTCACGTTCCGCGCAGGATCGAAATCAGGCTTCAAGGACATCGCCATCGGCCAGTTGAAGACATCAATGGAGTCCCCTTCATCGACGACTCAGAGTGGGGACCCGAGGCAGATCACATCGAGTTTGGATACATTGTTCCCATCGGATCAGTGAAAGTTTTCGTCGGATCCGTCAGTCGCATCTATAGATGCGACTCAAGGAAGCGAGTCGGGGAGAACTGCGGCCGGTCAGGGTCCGCGTGTTGGAGGAACTGCAGCAAGCTACAGCAAAACTACCCATCCCCGTCCGAAACCTGTTTGGGGATCTCTACCAAATCAGGAAGGAGACCTCAAGATTGAAGAAATTGAAGCTATCAGGACGGAACTCTGTGAAGAGGCACAAAGACTCGCGGCTGAGCGCGAAAAACTCCAAGAAGAAGGTCGACGACTCCGTCGCTGGCAGCCAAAGCACCAGGCGGTCCGAACCAAGACGACATCTGAGCGCAAGAAACTCCAAGAAGAAGATTGGCGACTCCGTCGTTGGCAGCAAAAGCATCAGATCAAGATGGACAGAGGAGAGATGAAATCACAGTTCCACGGCGACCCGGAGAGCAACGTGCATGCCGCGATAGGAATATTGTCGAAGATAGCACCGGTTGGAGACACACGAGCTGATAAGGAAGCTCGCTATGCGATCGACCTACTGCAAACCGCTGCTTTACAACAAGCAAATATGTATGGAGTCACGCCCAATGAGCCGCAAACGAGGTATCATGGGGAGGAGAAAAGTGCAGCGTCGAAGAAGTGGTCAACCAGCTAGCAGGTTTGCAGGTATCATTGGAAAAAGAAAAGAAGATAGAAGGCGAGTCACAGACGTCCGGAGCGACTCAGCCAGATTGAAACTGACTCAGATGAAGATTCAGCGCCAGTAAACTCCTATTCATTATTAAAGGACCAGCATGTTTTGGAGAGGAAATACGGCTCACTCGTTTCCCCCCGAACTTCGGTGAGTCGCAGCGAGTCACCACCTATCGCAGTGACCAAGACCCTGCCTTATGGATAGAAGATTATGAGGCAAGCATGACAGGGACTGATGTAACTCAGGAAGTGCGTGCGAAATATTTCCACTTGGCAATACAGGGAGAAGCCAGGGATTGGCTGTTAAGGCTGCCATCAAAATCAATAAGCACATGGGAAGACTTGAAGGACAAGTTCATCAACAGATTCCAAACAGAAGACATGAAAAACCTTAGACAATGCATTCAAAAGGAGGACGAATCAAGCGGTGACTGGATCAAGAGAATCGCGGAGATCCTTGGCTCCGCCAAAACTTAACAGTACAGCTGCAATACAAGCTATGAGGAAGAACTGTAGATTTGAGCCGCTGGTGCACAAATTAAGTCGCGCTGAGCACAAGATTGATAGTTTCGACCAGCTTTTGGCAACAGCTGACAAGTACGCAAAGACAGATAAGGGGACAGGCGGCTTATCACAGAACCCAACAGAGAAATTGCAAGTCGCAAACTGAACATCGCGCACACCAGATGAAGGAGCAAGGAGTGATAAGGCCTCTTCCCTAATAACTGCAAGGGGATCTTCGACGTTCCTTGCGACTTACATCGCAGGAGAGATGGCAGGCCAGCGAGTCACACAAAGGCGCAATGTCATTATTACCGGAGGTGGAAAGAAGGCGACACGCCAGATGCGGCTCGCAGTGGATCAATGCAGCACAAGAATAAATCTAGCTCTCATCAAGGGCCTGACGTTTTACCTAGAAGAACATAGGACAGTTTCATACAGTGGAAGTACAAACAACGGATGGAAGCCGGAGGCGGCCAGATTTCAACGCCAGAAAGGTACGTCGCTGGACAGAGCAATCGGTTATTTGGAGTCGCGGCGATCACCCCCAGAAGTAAGAGATCCAGGACAGCCAGCTCTTGTGGTCACGCCTGAAGTCGCGGGATACAAGTTAAGTAAGGTCCTAATGGACGGAGGAGGAAGAGTAAACATCCTATATCAAGACACGCTCCGAAGAATGAATATACCCGAGACGCTGCGACCATCCAGGAAAGAAATTCAAGGCATAATCCCAGGAGCTGTTACGCGACCAATCGGAAAGATAACACTTGAAGTTAGCTTTGGACAGAGCGGAACTTCCGCACAGAGCTCCTAGACTTTGAGGTTGTAGCAGTCAAAAGCTCATATCATGCGATCTTTGGAAGAGAAGCCTATGTCAAATTTACCCGCCCCTGCTACGTCTACCTACAGTTAAAGATACCAGGACCAAACGGTGTTATTACAATATATGGAGACAGGCAGAGAGCGTTAGAATGCGAGAACGCAGGCTCAGTACTCGCAGAAGAAGCTTGCATCGCCAACTCCTCACATGGATATCAGTCGCAGATCGGTAATCGCAGCTCAAAACGAGTCGCGTTGGAGGTACCGCGGAAGCGGCCAACAGGATGCAGCCACCGGATGGTAAATACCCACCGAGAAGTCGCGCATCAGCAAGATAATGCCCCAGAGGTCGCTTTGATACAAAAAGAAGACAAGAAATGGCGCATGTGCATAGACCCAGCCTCGATCAACAACCCCAGCCAAAGAGGTTCAGTTATCGTGAGTCCTTACAAAGCAGACTCAACTCAACATAAGTCGCAGCTCAGTGCGGCTAATCGCCTAACAAACTTGCTCTCTGCTTCAACATGAAACACATCGGAGCTATCATGCTCGACCCGAGTCGCTTTTAGCGACTCAAAATTGAACCAATCAGGTGTTCAACCCACTCCGTTAGGAGTATTAATTCGCAACTAAGTGCGATGAGTATCAAGTATGCATGGCCTGCGGGGAATAGAAAACCCGCATTAAAGGGCCTGCATCATCCTGTAACACCCTGTAAAAATCGAGTGATTATGAAATAAAGCCGGCACCCTTGACATTCAAGGGCTTGTCGTTTCGCCTCAACTATCATTGAGTCGCTGAGTCTTTTGAATTTCATATATCACTGACCCTTGAGGGCTCCTTACGAGCATCGCGAGTACCAATCGCACCTCAAATTTTGCCAAACTAGTGGCAATCCTTAAGCTAGAAGCGTCTTGCATTATGCGGCCAAAGTACTGGGGTGTGGCGTCAATCGAGCTTGATTGCCTATCATGGCCGCTCTCGACCCTGAACACACATGTTCCTAGGAAATACTGAGCCGCGCGAGCGTCTACTTAATGGAATTATCATGAAAAGAACCTGCTTATAGGTCACCAAAATACTGTTTATAATACATGAATGTCTTACAGACTAACGGGCATGTCCCACATTATTTATTTTTCTCTTCCGAGCTACAGGAGTGGGAATTGGCGCGGCTTGTCTCGCGGTTGCAGTCGCAGGTGCCCTAATAATCAGGGCGCCGCCAGACGAGGCAGAAGGGCCACCAGATACTGTTGTGGAGTAGCAGCCCGAGATGACTCAGCTCCTGTGGACTTTTCCTTTGGCACCTTGCTCCCATCAAGATTGAATTTTTCGAGATAAGTGCCCAAGTCTAAGTTATCAACAAATTTTGTGGCATACCGCGCATCCCTTTCCAGATATCGAAGTACTCGCTTATTGGCAGTTCAGTATCATCCGCGCTCATCGCCAGGCCGTGGCGAGCAATTTGCCAACATCTATTTCTGGATAATATGCTCGGAGCAATGTCAAGACATGCGCGGCTCCGGTGCGAGCAGAGGATCGTTTCCAATCAGAGACATAATGCGGAGCCTTGAGCAGTTTATTTATCCAATACTCGCAAGATGTTGGGCCATCAGTCGCAGGAGAGATTACCGTCATAACTTCCTTGGTAACCTTTAAGAAGCGCTGGCTGAAGTCAGACAGATATACCAGTTGATCCTTCAAGTTGGAGCGGGACACTGGGGCCTCAGGCCCTATGTCAAGAAAGAAAAACAAGAAACAAGTCAGAGACTCACGTTGGCTACCCAAAATATATATGATTAAAGGAATAAAAGACGAACCAGCAAGCTGCAGGATGGCTGATTTGACATGGAGCCAAAACCCTCAAAGGCTTTGAACAGCGAGTTATATTTTTCATCTCGCGCGGCGAGTTCCTTTGCGTGGTCTCCCTTCAGACGATCAATCAATTCAGATTTAAGAGTCAGCCCTTCTCGCAAAGATCTAATGACTTCGTCTTTCTCCATGAGTCGCTGCTGCATATCTGCTTCAAGTTCTTTAAATTGCTCTTCACAGGAGTCGAGTTGACCTTTGAGAGATTTTATTTCCTGATCTGGTCCCTAATGACCTCATTATGCTGCTCCAGGGGAGACTGCATCACTTCAGGATGATCTATGGAAATGCCTTTACCCTTTATTGAGCCAGAAGCATCAAGCAAGGACAGTTCAAGCTGAAAATAAACAGAGCAAAATGCATGGGTAAACTATCCAGGAACTTGGGGGCTCGAGATTTGGAGCCAGGAAAAGAATCAACACCCCGTGCGATGACACAAGGTTTTGATCCTTGGGGGCTACGGTATATGTACCTGGCGACTTGAAGAAAATTGCTCAACTAGGCCGCGCAGCAGAGCAGCATGCTTATCTCCAGCAGCAATTATGGCATCCGCAATTGACTTGGAACTATTTCCTGGAGCTGGAATTCTATCTTCAGTGGATACCCTACCAACAGCAGGAGTTGCGGATGGAGCTGCGACTGGAGTCGTGGCAGGAGCCGCATCAGCAATACCTTCCTCCAGGGATGGCCTTGGATGAGTCGCACCATTACTGTTTCCCACGTTTTCATCAGCAGCATCATCCTCGCTCATAGCTGGCTGAGAAGAAGCGGATGAGAATTAGACTTGGTATCCTCTTCAACATGGCCCTGCAAAATATTGATGGGTTAATAAGCTGACCTAGCAGAGCCGCAACATTGAAAAGAAGGCGAACCATACCCAGAGGCGACACGGATACTCTTCATCAGGCAACCAGAGGAAGGAGAAGATAAACCTTGCAAATCTGAACCTACAGAGTATGAAAAGAAGTGGTGATCAGCAATTCCTTGCCAAAAATACGCAAGCACAAAAGAAAAGGAGAAGTCGCAAACAATTACCCGAGCTTATTGAGAAGCAGTCCTTTGCAACAGCCTCGGAAGAAAAGTAGCCTTGTTGGGATCAGCAAGTTTTAAAGATTTGGCAGTTCTTGTTTCTACCAGTAGCGCCAAGGCTTTGCGGCGTTTCTCAGGCTGCGCGGGGTCTTCTGAGCTCTTGCATAAAATACGCTTCGAGGACCTGCGAGGCACCTCAGGAAGTTCCAAGAAAGGTGTATTTGGAGTCGAGGACAGAAGAGCGTCGGCCATTTGTTGCTCCTCTTCAGAAGCGCTACCCTCAGGCTCGGAGACAATATCGTGCATAACTGTATCTTCGCCAAAGGCTGCGGCTTGCTTTGACGACTCAGCCGCGGTTTCTTGGTTCAAGTCGCGTCCTCTGAGGAAGAACCCAGAAATAGGGATCGATCTGAAAAGGAGCTCGGGTCAGAAATAATTAATTTTGGAGAAGGAATTTTCGAGGAAACAGGTGACAAGTAAACATTACCACAAAAGGCTTGTGCTCAGCCCAGAAGGGAGCAAGCCCGACGTTATCATGAGTCGATATCCTCGTCCGTCACTCGGCGAATGAAATTTATCCATTCCCCTTTGTCCCAATCTTCAGGGCAAGTACGGTCGACGTCGTTTGCATGACAAGTGAAATCCATTAAGTCGCGAGCGGCGACTCACAGGCTGAATTCGCCACTTAGTCCAGCAAGATATGAGATCTAATCCAGTGAGACCATGGAGTGTCAGCGCCCTCACCTTGTCAAAAGGGATTCGATAAAGGGCAACGAAGAAGGATCAGATTTAGAAGACAGAGCATCGGTAGCCTCGAAGGGAAGAGGAGACCAAAGAGGAAGAGGAATTTCACCCTCAGGAGAAGTGTTTTTGCAATAGAAGAATGTCTTTGCCAATCCTTGATTTTCTTGGCAAGGTTAGTTTTGGGAAAATACTACCCCTACGGCGTTGGAAGGAAATGGCGCCGCATTGGAGAAAGGGACCATCTGTGGTTTCCCTTTGACTATTGCAATTGAAAAGAGCAAGCCAGAAATCTATTGAAGGCGGGATACCCAGATAATCTTCGCAGAGGACGTGGAAGTTGCTCACTTGCAACATCGAATTAGGGCCAATATCATGGAAGCGGAGACCCAACCGCTGCATCAAGGAGCGAAGAAGAGAGAGCCTGGGGGCTTGAACCCGCGCTCAACATGCTCCGCGAATATCACTACTTCTCCTGGTTGAGGGTTGGGAATTACCTCCTCACCGGCCGCCCGCCATTCGCATTGATCTTTTGGCGGAAGAAGGCCCCGTGCAGATAGGGATTCCAGGAAATCTTCGTCGACCCACGAGCCTTCCCAGTTGCACTTGCGGCGAGACATTTTCTCAGATTGATGGAGATCTCACCAAGGATTGTGAGTACGAGAAGCGGGATTGGAGGCGGCGGAAAGGAGCGGCAGATGCGTAATACAAGTCTTGATGCAGAACGCTAGGAAAAACGATGAGCCAGATAAATAGCCCAGACGCGGAAGACGTTTAGATCTGAAAATCAACCGTCAAGGCAGTTAAGTCGCGCTTTGAGCCGCCAAGAAGAGTTATAAGTCGCAGATTGGAAATATGAAAATTGGAGTTCAGCTGGGATAATTCATGTGCGCGGCTCAAGGGTTTGTTAAGACAAAGAAGCCTTCACTCGAAATCCAAGCTAAACTTGGGGGCTAATGTCGGGGGAATACTTTCTGGATTAACCCGCGGCCCAGTGCGACTTACTTTACTCATACGGACAAAAGCCCACAGGGATCAAGCCCAACATCGTACCGCCACAAGGAGAAGAGTCTAGAAGGCACGGTGGCGAGTTAGACTCCGAGTAGGTCCTGGATAGTATATTCCTTGTGGAGAAAATTTCCTTTGTAACCTGATGAGCCTCTGTGTATAAAAAGAGGACTCTCAGGACTTAGAGGGGGTAAAGCCCTAAAACCCTAGCCCATACGGCGAGTACCAGATCGGATCGCCTCCATTGTAACACCTCGATTATCATATCAATACCAATCTAGGGTAGGCAGGAAGTAGGTCTTTTACCTCACATTGAGGGGGCCGAACCTTGGTAAATCTGTGTTGATCTTTGTTCCTGCGATCCCAAGCTCGGAGATGCTTGACTCGCGTAATCCCACACCTACGAAGTCATCTATGACACCTGAAGTAACAAACCCACGACACTTGTTGGACTTGGCCTTCTTGTTTCCAACAGGGTGTCTCTCTGACGCAGGGAACGCTGGGTCGTTTGGCCCACGGGCGCCGTGGCTGTCGTTGAGATCGATCCGGGATTTCTCCCACTTCTTGTTGTTTTCAAGCTTCACAAAGCAATGCATGAACTTGAAATTCTTGTGCTTGTTGTTCTCTGATACGTCCATAACGTATCTACTTTCCCGAACACTTTTGTTGTTGTTTTACCTCTAATTTGTGTGTTTTGAATGCAACTAACACGGACTAACGCTGTTTTCAGCAGAATTGCCCTGGTGTCTTGTTTTGTGCAGAAAGTCAAGTTTCGGGAAAATTCCCGAAAAATATCCTAGAGTTCCTATTTTTCTAGAAGACACACGGAGCCAGAAGACGAGACAGAGGCGGGCCACAGGGCCCCACACCATGGGCCCGCGCGGCAGGAGGTGGGCCACGCCGGGGGGTGGTGTGGCCACCTCGGTCACCACCTCGCGTCCCCCTATCGACTACTTAATCCCTTGACCTAAAACCCCGAGGAGGATCGACGCTTTTTCCAGAAACACTCCAGAGCTCTGCCGCCACCGAAAACCCTATTTTGGGGACCAGAAACTCCGTTCTGGCACCCTGTCGGGACAGGGAATTGGAGGAGATCATCGCCATCATCATCACCGACGCTTCTCCATCAACCATCCATGATTCCCCCATCCATGTGTGAGTAATCCCCGTTGTAGGCTGAAGGGGATGTTAGGGATTGGATGAGATCATTCATGTAATATATATCAGATTGTTAGGGCATGGTGCCTAGTATCCGTTGTTGGTACTTTATGTCATTGTTGCAACTTGTTATGCTTAATGCTTGACACTTAGGGCCCGAGTGCCATGATTTCAGATCTGAACGTGTTATTGAATCATGAGGATAATTATTGTTTTAGATCATATCTGCAAGTTGTTTACACATATAATTGTCCGGAACCCGAGGCCCCAAAGTGACAACAATTGGGATAACCAGAGGGGATGGCTGTAATGTGAGGATCACATGTGTTCACGGAGTGTTAATACTTTGCTCCGGTGCTTTATTAAAAGGAGCACCTTAATTACCAGTAGTTTCCCTTGAGGCCCCGCTGCAAACGGGCTGGTAGGACAGAAGATGTTGTGCAAGTTTCTCATTGCGAGCACGTACGACTAAATACGGAACACATACCTATGATTGATTATTACCTGGATACTTTATTATTATCTACCTGCAATTGCCCTACGCTTGACTATTATATGAATTATCTTATTCATGCAACGCCCGTTCATCCATCCCTATGCCTACAGTATTTTAATCATGTTGTCTACTTCAATTATTACTGCTGCTTTTATTTTACTGCTGCTATTATTTCACTACTGCTACTGCTATAAAACTGTTGCTACTTATAAACTGGGTCGAGTAAGTCTATTTCCAGGTGCAGCTAAACTAACAATTCATCTGTTAAGGCTTATAAATATCTTTGGCTCCCCTTGTGTCAAATCAATAAATTTGGGTTTTACTTCCCTCGAAGACTGTTGCGATCCCCTATACTTGTGGGTCATCAAGACAATTTTCTGGTGCCGTTGCCGGGGAGCATAGCTCTATTTATAAGCTCACCTGAGAGTGATATTGTTCGCTGCAAATTACTCATCATGGGTAAACCTCGTGATGGGAAGGTCCATATACTGCCATCCACTACAAGGAGAGGTACAACTCTGAGTACTTCTTTTGCTCTTGATTCACCGTCTGTTATAAGTCAACTTGTCACACCACCACATACACATACTTCAAGTGCTGCTACTTCTGCTGAATCAGAAAATACTTCTGAAAGTTTTGATGATGCTTCTACTGTGCTTGATGAGAGTGGTTCATTAGGTCCTTTTCTAGATGCTACAATTGCTAAGTCAAAACAAACTGAAAATGCTGAAACACCTAATGAAAGTCCCATTACACCTGTTAGTTCACTTGAATTAAGAGATCATACTAGTGATGATTTCGAGGAAACTTATGTTGAACTTGATGATGAATTTATTGAAGAATGCAATGCTTCTAAAGATGCTAGTGCTATTAAAAATCTTCTTGCAAGACGTGCTGTTAATTACAAACTGTCTCCTGATGCTAAGTTTGCTACATCTTCCATTGATATAAAAGATAAAGATTATGATTTCTCTATGAACTTGTCACATATATCTATTGTTGAGAAAGAACCTTTTCGAGGAACTGAAAATGAAAGTGCTGTAGAACATATGAACACTCTTTCTACTTTAAGTAGTGTGTTTTCTGATGACACTAAGAAACGCAGTTACTTCGTTACTAAAATATTTCCTTTCTCATTAAAAGATGAAGCTAAAACTTGGTTTAATAGTTTATCTCCTGGATCCATTAAAAGTCCTATGGATTTGGTTAATGCTTTCTTCTACAAATATTTTCCTGCTAGTGCTCAACATGCTGCTTTACAGAGAATCTTTAATTTCAAACAATTGGAAGCCGGGAAATTGCTTAAATCTTGGGCAAGGTTTTGTTCTTTACTCAGAGCTTAGCCTGGACATCAATTAGCTAAAAATGAACTTCTTGATATATTCTATAATGGACTAACTGTTGAATCTAGGACATACCTAGATAGTTGTGCTGGTTGTGTTTTCAGGAAAAGAACTCCAGATGAAGCTGAGGAATTAATGGATAAAATAAGCCAAAATCATGATGATTGGACTATACGTGAGCCGACCCCGATACCCACACCAAAGAAGAGAGAAATTCTTGAACTAAGTGATGAAGAAATGAGAGAAGCCAAGAAATCTCTTAAGGAGAAGGGTATTAAATCTGAAGATGTGAAGAATCTACCACCAATAGAAGAATTATGTCAGCCAATTCCTCACCCATCAGTAGTTGAGGTACACTCTCTCCAACATTTTGATGATAGGGATATTCCTTATTCTAAAACTCCTGATCAATGCTTAGATGAATTTGATAATTATCTATACTACTATTAAAAGAGCAAACATATGCCGGATACATTAAATCGTACGCGTCCAATATTTGATCAAAGGCTGAGATTGTATATTCGGTGTTGAGCACCTCAACACATCGATTTAGCGAACCGGTACGTTCTGTTTCTTCTCCTCGCGCCTCCCGCCGCTACCGGCTCACGCCGCCGCTCCGACGACCTGAGCTCCGCCCGCGGCGGCCATGTCTGGCGCCCCGGCAAGCTTCCGCACGCGGGCTCCTCAGCGCCCGGCACCCGCGCGCACGGAGGTCGAGCTCCTCGTGGTGGCCATGGCGCCGGTCATCTCGGGCGCCCCGGCGATCTTCCGCACGCGGGATCCCAGCGCCCGGCACCGGCGCGCACGCGCAGGTCGAGCATGAGACGAGATCAGGCGCAACGCGCTTCGATTTGGGCAGGTGCAAGGCGTGGCTGCGCTTCGATTTGGACAGGTCCATCCCTGCGTGCAAGCCGGCGTCCTTCGTCAAATCCACCGTCAAACCCCACGACTTCGTCGTCTTCTCCAAGTCCTACTGCCCGTAAGGCCGCATCCCGTCTCCTCTTGGTTTTCGATTCGCGTTAATCCTCTGCCTGTTTGCGCCGTAGTTGCTCCAGTGCGGTGTCGCTCTGATCTGACCGTGGGTCCGTGGCGCTGTAGATCACATGGGGCCTTGCTTTGTGATTCAGCCTGTTGGGTCGGTCAGATGAAAGTTTGTTGTTAGGGCTGTATTCTCTCTCTGGCGAGGAACCGAGATAATCGATTTTCCTTTGCATGGTAGAGCTGTCGATTTTCGTTTTTATTTTGTAGTTAAATCAGAACTGGAATCATATGAACCATGGAACGAGATCCAAGTGCTAGCGGAAAACAGAATTCAACCGCACTAAGTTCGAGACAACAGCCAATTGATAGTGAACTGAACACTGGGGTGGTACTGTGGCCATCCGGCCCTACTGGGTGCTTGTGATCAAAGTGTGTATTTGCTCACAATTCTTGATACACGTGATAAGACAAGTGGCTGTTACTTTTACTCTGCTTGTTTGATCTGACAACAGTTATTCTCCTTGTTCTGGTAGTCGACCAAATCAGGCCTTTGTTTCATGTCATTAGACATTAGCCCTCTACTTCCCTTTTAGAACGCTATATCTGGTTAGCATGATGGATTTGTCAGTTAAATTTTGAGTCTGATTATCTTACCATAATTATTCAAGTATAATGAAAGAAAGCTTAACTCAAATGTCGGTATGAAGTTGAATATTTGAATACTGATATGGTCAGATAATATGAAACGGGAAAACATTGATGCAAGTCAGATATGAATATCAAATTCTCTTTTTGAGCGAGAATAGTGAATTATGATGCTAATGCCCACAGTTGCAAAACCCCACTACTGAAAGCTTGCACATTTCATTTATGTTGTAGTGTCAAAAGAAACTCTATGCATAAGTACTTATTTGGACAGAAATTGGTGTGTACCGCCAAGTCTGGTCTGAACATTACTGTGTGTAGCCTAGACTCCATGAACTTGGTATTTGGTTTTAGATGACATCCAATCCCATGTTTTTTCAGCCAGAATTTATGGTTTTATACATTCAAAGTATGTATGGTTATTTTATTAATCAAGAAAAGAAAATTATTTTGCGCATTGGGAATTTCATAGATTAAATTATTACACGGCTACAGCAGGTGGCCAACAATTAGGGAAAATTAGTCTAATATGCACCTTTACCAATTGAGTGTATGCATGATCGTCCAATATCCTTGTTTATGTGAATTCTGTGTACTTGTGATGATCGCATGGTAGATATGTTGGTTCCATCTCCATATTTGAATGTCAGATTTCCAAAAGGATTCTATTATCAGGATTTTTAATCAGAAGTAGAGTTAAGAGTTTACAGTCATGATTTTTCATTCCTTTTTCACCAGGTCACCTTTGTTGCTGAAATTATCTACACCAGGTAACTTTCAAAAATACTTGGTTCAGAATTCTATTTCCAACTCAATATGTTTTGACTGCACCTGCGTCTACCAGGTGATCTTAATAATTTCAGGTCGTACTAAGGACGAACTCAGGTCAGCAAACTTGAGGAGGAGAAAGAAGCCCGGAAGGAGCGAATAATCTGATCAGCGAGCATAGCTTAATATGAATTATATCTTGCTGTAGGTGCTTGGTTTGAATTGAATTCAATGTTTCATTTTATTTTGCTTGGCCTGTTAAATTCACAAATAGACTTGTAAATTTAAAGATGGCTTGTGAGCTTGAACAATATGATTACTCCTTGTACTCATTCCTGCTAATGTTGCTATGTTACTTTATAGCATGTATGGCTGATAGTAACAGCACATTCGATTTTTCGTTTAATTAAAGCTGGCATGACTAGCATATTCAATGTTTTTTTCACAAGTAATTTATAGTGGACCTGGAACACATGGAGGAGGGAGGAAGGATATGAGAATCTTATGGATTTTTTAGCAATGTTTTCATTCCTGTAGTGATTAACTGAATTTCTAACATTTGTCCGATTGACTATATGGTTTGCAATGGTTGGTTACGTGAATCATGCATAAGTGTGGAGTAATCCAAGTCTGTATTTTTGTGTTTCTATGTATGTGAATGTATTGGTTAATAGTGGAGGTCGTGCGTTGCACGTGCACGTTCACTAGTATTGTTAAGCAGGATACCTTTAATATGAGAGTGCATAATCATCTGATGAAAAATTCTAGATCTATGAGTAAATTGCATGATATTGTGGAAAGAACTTCTAATGATGTTAAAATGCTTATTAAACATTTCCATATGATTCAAACTCAAATAGATCAACTCACTAAGGTACAAAAAGATCTGCTAGTTCATGCTTCTAGAGAAAATGAAAAACATGCTTATAGAGTAGGAACTAGAGGTGGTGCTTCTACTCAGGATCCCTTGTATCTTGAATGACATCCTAAAAGAATTGATCAAGATTCTTAACTAGCTAATGAAACTAGTACCCCTTCTAAGAAAAAGAAGAAGAAGAAACATAACCATGTTGAAGAATCTCCTGAATCAATTAAAGAAAGTGAGCATGTTAATGATCCAAATAGTATATCTATCTCTAATGCTGAAACTGAAAGTGGTAATGAACATAACAATGATAAGGATAAAAATGATGCTTCTGATAAAGAGGAGAGTGGAGATGAACCTGAAAAGCATACTAAGAATAAAAAGTATACTAAAGAAGATTTCATTGCTAAAAAGCATGGTAATGAGAGAGAACCTTGGGTGCAAAAGCAAATGCCTTTTCCTAATAAGAAACATAAATCAAAGGAAGAGGAACACTATAATAAATTTTGTGATTGGATGAAACCATTTTTTTGCAAATTCCTTTGACTGATGCTATTAAATTGCCTCCTTATTCAAAATATATGAAAGAAATTGTCTCTAACAAAAGGAAAATTCCTAATGAAGAAATTTCTACTATGCTTGCTAATTATTCTTTCAATGGTAAGGTTCCAAAGAAACTCGGAGACCCAGGTATACCAACTATCCCATGCTCTATTAAGAATAATTATGTTAGAACTGCTCTATGTGATTTAGGAGCAGGAGTTAGTGTTATGCCTTTCTCTCTTTATAAGAGACTCTATTTAGAAAAATTGATACCAACTGATATATCTTTGCAAATGGCTGATAAATCTACTGTTGTTCCTGTTGGCATATGTGAGGATGTTCCTGTTCAAGTGGCTAATAATTGTTTAATATTAACTGACTTTGTTGTGTTGGAAATGCCTGAAGATGATAATATGTCTATTATTCTTGGGAGACCTTTTCTTAACACTGCAGGGGCTGTTATTGATTGCAACAAAGGAAAAGTAACCTTCAATGTTAATGACAAAGAGCATACTGTTTATTTTCCCAAAATGATGGACAAGATATATGGAGTAAATACAATTGCTAATCTTAGAACTATCAAAGTGGGAAGTATTGATTGCCCTATTTATGAACCTCAAGAAGGATTTCAAAGTATTATGATTGGATCTATTGCTATACAATTCAAGATAACATGATTGTCTCATGTGGTTTAATTCTTTTATGTCATATAAAATTTATTTGGTGACAAGACTTGATCAACCATGTTAACAAATATGTTTTAAATGCATAGAAGCACTAAACAACATTTTATTTCTCAACCTTGTTTTGCCTACTGTTGTGTTACTGAACTTGCAAAGTTTAGTTGAAATTGGTCTTTATAAAATTTTATTTCTGCCTTAAAGTTTATTATTTAAATAACCAGAAAATGTGAAAAATGAAGTTTTCAAAAAATTCTGAAAATTATACCTTAAGTCCTAGTTTTTAAAGAGGAATGTGGGAGTGCCTGGGGCTGACCAGGGGGACCCATGATGACATGGATCGCACGTTCGTTGGGAGACCCCAAGAGGAAGGTATGAAGCAGTGTAGCAGCAGTTTCCCTCAGTATGAAACCAAGGTTTAATCGAACTAGTAGGAGCAAGAAATCACTTCTGAAGGTTGTTGGTGGCGCCGTTTACTCGATCACCAACGTGAATCTGCACACAACACAATCAAACTACTTTGCCCCAACGAAACAGTGAGGTTGTCAATCTCACCGGCTTGCTGAAAAAAAGGATTAAACGTATGGTGTGGAAAACAGTAGTAAATTGCAGAGAATGAAAAGGAACAATGTTTGCAGTTGGTTGTATTATCAGTGTAAAAGAATGGACCGGGGTCCACAGTTCACTAGTGGTGTCTCTCCATAAAAGATAACTAACATGCTGGGTGAACAAATTACAGCTGGGCAATTGACAAAATATTGAGCGCATGACAATGCATATATATGACATGATGATTACTATGATATTCATGTGGGCATTACGACAAAATACATAGACCGTTATCCAACAGCGTCTATGACTAATAATCCACCTCCAGGTTGTCATCCGAGTTCCCCGTTGGTATTAAGTTGCAAGCAACGGATAATTGCATTAAGTAATGTGCGTAATGTAAACAAATGCATTAGACCTAACGGCGCACCCTTAAGCTAAGCATCGGTTATTTTATCCCTAGTGGCAACAGCACATCCACAATCTTAGAAGTTATTGTCACTCTCCCAGATTACCGGAGGCATGAACCCACTATCTAGCATAAATACTCACTCTTGGAGTTACAAGCATCTACTTGGCCAAAGCATCTACTAGTAACGGAAAGCATGCAAGATCATAAATAACATATAAGATAGATTGATAATCAACTTGACATAGTATTCAATATTCATCGGATCCCAGCAAACACAACATGTAGCATTACAATAAGATGATCTTGATCATGATAGGCAGCTCACAAGATCTAAACATGATAGCATAAAGTGGAGAGACAACCATCTAGCTACTGCCATGGACCCGTAGTCCAAGGATGAACTACTCACGCATCACTCCGGAGGCAGGCATGGTGATGTAGAGCCCTCCGGTGATGATTCCCCTCTCCGGCAGGGTGCCGGGAAGAGCTTCTGAACCCTCCCGAGCTAGGGTTGACGGGCGGCGTCTCTGGAACTTTTCGTGGATAATGGCTCGGGTATTTAGGGTTTTCGCGTCGGGAGAATAAATAGGCGAAAGGGCGGCGGCTGGAGACGCCCGTGGGCCCACACCACCCCACGGCGGCAGGGGGGCCCGCGCGGCCCCATGGTGTGGCTGCTCGTGGCTCCCCTCCGTCTCTCCTTTGGACTCCGTGTACGTGTTGGAAAAATAGGAGGTTCTGTCCAAGTTTCGTCCAATTCCGAGAATATTTCCAGACTAGCTTTTCTGGAATACAAAAACAGCAGAAAACAGGAACTGGCACTGTGGCATCTTGTTAATAGGTTAGTCCCAGAAAATGCATAAAAATGCTATGAAGTGTATATAAAACATGTAACAATTGGTATAATATCAACATGGAACATCAGAAATTATAGATACGTTTGAGACGTATCAAGCATCCCCAAGCTTAGTTCTACTCGTCCTCGAGTAGGTAAAACGATAAAAACAAAATAATTTCTGAGGTGACATGCTACAATCATAATCTTGATCAAATAGTATTGTAAAGCACATGTTATGAATGAAGTGATCCAGGTCAATGGTCTATAGTTTGCTAGCAAGTAGATAATGAGCAAACAACTGAATCATATAAGCAAAAACTTTTCATGAATAGTACTTTCGAGACAAGCATCAAAGAGTTTTGCATAAGAGTTAACTCATAAAGCAATAGATTCTAAGTAAAAGGTATTTAACCAACACAAAGGAAGATTTAAGCTTCAGCAATTGCTTTCAACTTTCAACATATATATCTCATGGATATTTGTCAACACAAAGCAATATAATAAGTGCAATATACAAGCATATAAAAATTGTTGCACCAAAGTTGACACTAGTGTTTGCTTCTAAGATAGAAAGAAGTAGGAAAACTGACTCAACATAAAAGTAAAAGAAAGGCCCTTCGCAGAGGGAAGCAGGGATTAAATCATGTGCTAGAGCTTTTTAAGTTTTTGAAATCATAAGAGAGTAAAAATAAGTTTTGGAGGTGTTTGTTAATTGTCAACGAATCAGAAAATGGAAAGTACAATATGACCCCTGCCAACCAGACTTTTAAGAGCGGCTCCCATGAAGGACGTTATTTCTACCAGCAAGGCAGATCATCCCTCTTCTCTTTTGTTTACACATGCAGATATTTCACTGTTTGTCATTGCTTGACTGATAAATCAGGGCAAAAATGTGAAGAGAATTAAGCGGTTAAAGTTGTAATTAATTGGGACTGGGCACCCCATTTGCCAGCTCTTTTTGCAAAATTAATGGATAAGCGGATGTATATGCCGCTAGTCCGGTGGTAAAGTCTGTTTGACAGTTGACATAAAGACATCCACCCCGTCCTCATGAGCTTGGTAAACATTGACACAAAATAGGAGTAATAATTTGAATAGTTTAAAGGTAGCACATGAAAAATTTACTTGGAATGGCAAGGAAATACCACATATAGGTAGTTATGGTGGACACAGATGGCATGGATTTTGGCTCAAGGTTTTGGATGCACGAGAAGCATTCCCTCTCAGTACAGAGTTTAGGCTAGCAAGGTTATTTGAAGCAAACACAGGATATCAACCGACACAGCAAGACTTATATGAAAACATATTGCAAGCATTATAAGACTCTACACTGTCTTCCTTGTTAACCAAACCCTTTTACTAGAAAATATCTAGACCTTAGAGATACCAATCATGCAAACCAAATTTCAACGAGCTTTACGGTAGTTCTTCATTAATAGGTTTTAACTACATGATACAAAAGCTTAAACATGAACTACTTGATAACTCAAAACAATTGACAAGTATCAAATTATCCAATACAGTGATCTACAAGAATATGTAAGCTTTTTCCATTATACCATCTACCACATGCAACATTTTCTGTTCCAACCAAACACCAATCAATTTATTTCAACATAAACTCTCCAAACAATTATAAGTGAAGCAAGAGAGTACTTTCTTTAAAAGAACTAACAGCTCTGAATAAGAGATGCATGCAAAACAGGAGCTAAAAGCATAGCAATAGCTAGATAAGAATACTCAACAAGTATAAGTGAAGAATAGGAGTATTCATATGAAAAAGCGGAGCGTGTCTCTCTCCCAATCAAGAATGCTAGGGTCCAATCAAGTTGACCATAAGAAAAATAAAATACTGAAAATAAAAGCACACAGACGCTCCAAGTAAAGCACATATGATGTGAAAGAATTAAAATATAGTTTCACTAGAGATGACCTGATAAGTTGCTGATGAAGAAGGGGATGCCTTGGGCATCCCCAAGCTTAGACGCTTGAGTCTTCTTGAAATATGCTGGGGTGATCCATGGGAGCATCCCCAAGCTTAAGCTCTTCACTCTTCTTGATCACATTATATCATCCTTCTCTCTTGACCCTTGAAAACTTCCGCCACACCAAACTCAAGTAATTCTCATTAGAGGGTTAGTGCACAATCAAAAACTCACATGTTCTATAAGGACACAAACATGACCGTTACTTTTAACATTAACTACTGCCACTGATGTTATGTGAAGCTCTTCACCCTAAAAAAGAATTCCACTCAACACTAGTAAAAGAGAGAATGCGAAAAATAAAAGACAGAATCTGTCTAAACAGAACAGTCCGTAAAGACGAATTTTTTCGAGGCACTTACGTTGCTCAGATCGAAAAACTTTAAACTAACGAAAGATGCGTACATATCTGAGGATCACGCACAAAAATTTGCAGATTTAAATAATTTTTCTGTGATTTTACAGAATAAAACGGTGAACAGCAGAAATCTGTTCCTGCGCAGAAATCCAAATCTAGCATCATCTTCCTATTAGAGGCAATACTTGGCACAACAATGCGATAAAATAAAGATACAAAGGAATTGTTACAGAAGTAAACAACTCCTTGACTCAAAAAGAAAAGAAAAATTGCAGAAATAAAATAATGGGTTGTCTCCCATAAGCGCTTTTCTTTAACGCCTTTCAGCTAGGCGCAGAAAGTAAGAATCAAGTGTTTCCAAGTGATGAAGCATCAACAGAATAATTTGCTCTAACAATAGAATCAAAAGGTAACTTCATCTTCTTTCTAGGGAAGTGTTCCATACCTTTCTTGAGTGGGAATTGATATTTAATATTCCCCTCTCTCATATCAATAATAGCACCAACAGTTCTAAGAAAAGGTCTTCCCAAAACAATAGGACAAGAAGCATTGCATTCAATATCCAAAACAACAAAATCAACGGGGACAAGGTTATTGTTAACCATTATAAAAACATCATCAACTCTCCCCAAAGGTTTCTTTATAGTATTATCAGCAAGGTGAACATCCAAATAACAGTGTTCCAAAGGTGCTAAATCAAGCATATCATAAGTTTCTTAGGCATAACAGAAATACTAGCACCAAGATCACATAAAGCATTGCAATCAAAATCATTCACCTTCATTTTAATGATGGGCTCCCAACCATCTTCTAACTTCCTAGGGATAGAAGCTTCATGTTTTAATTTCTCTTCCCTAACTTGCATGAGAGCATTAGTAATATGTTTAGTAAAAGCCATGTTTATAGCACTAGCATTAGGACTTCTAGCTAGCTTTTGCAAGAACTTAATTACTTCAGAAATATTGCAACCATCAAAATCATTATTATCAAAGTAATGGGACCATTGTCTCCCATCTCGAAAAATTTCAGCACTTTTATCAGGAACAGTTTCAGTGTTTTCAGGCAATTTTAAACGTTTTGCAACAGAAGTAGAGACATTGCCAACACCAATTACTTTACCATTGATAGTAGGAGGTTTGTTAACACTTGAGTTTACAGCATTTTCAGTAGTAGTAATAGTATAAACTCTAGCAATACTATTCTTTTTAGCAATTTCATCCTCTCTTGCCCACCTAGCATGTAAATCAGCTAACATCCTCACATTATTATCAATTTTAACTTGTATAGCATTGAGAGTTTTGCTCTCTTTAACATCATGAGGCATAGTTTTAATTTTTAACAAATCAACATCAAGAGCAAGACTATCAACTTTAGAGGCAAGAACATCAATTTTCCCAAACTTTTCCTCAACAGATTTATTGAAAGCAGTTTGTGTACTAATAAAATCCTTAAGCATGACTTCAAGATCAGAGGGTACACTCTTATTATTGTTGTAGGAATTACCATAAGAATTAACATAACCATTGCCACTATTAAAAGGATAGGGCTTATAATTGTTATTACCAAAATTATTCCTATAAGCATTGTTGTTGAAGTTATTATTTTTAATGAAGTTCACATCAACATGCTCTTCTTGAGCAACCAAAGAAGCTAAAGGAACATTATTTGGATCAACATGCATTTTTCCATTTGTAAGCATAGACATAATAGTATCAATCTTATCACTCAAGGAAGAGATTTCTTCAACAGAATTTACCTTCTTACCTTGTGGAGCTCTTTCGGTGTGCCATTCAGAATAATTTATCATCATATCATCAAGAAGCTTTGTTGCAGCACCCAAAGTGATGGACATAAAGGTACCTCCAGAGGCCGAATCCAATAGGTTTCTTGAAGAAAAATTTAGTCCTGCATAAAAGGTTTGGATGATCATCCAAGCAGTCAGTCCATGGGTGGGACAATTCTTTACCAATGATTTCATTCTCTCCCAAGCTTGAGCAACATGCTCATTATCAAATTGTTTGAAATTCATAATGCTACTTCTCAAAGATATATCTTAGCAGGAGGATAATATTTTCCTATGAAAGCATCTTTGCATTTAGTCCATGAATCAATACTATTTCTAGTCAAAGATAGCAACCATTCTTTAGCACGTCCTCTCAAAGAGAAAGGAAAAAGTTTCAGTTTAATAATATCACCATCTACATCCTTATACTTTTGCATCTCACAAAGTTCAACAAAATTATTAAGGTGAGCAGCAGCATCATCAGTACTAACACCAGAGAATTGCTCTTTCATAACAAGATTTAAAAGTGCAGGTTTAATTTCATAGAATTCTGCGTTAGAAGCAGGTGGAGCAATAGGTGTACTAATGAAATCATTGTTGTTCGTGCTAGTGAAATCACACAACTTAGTGTTCTCAGGGGTACTCATTTTAGCAAAATTAAAACAAAACAGAAAATAACAACTTGAAAATAAAAGTAACTAATTTTTTTGTGTTTTTGATAAATAAAGCAAACAAGACTAAAAAAAATAAACTAAGCAAGACAATAACAAAGTAAAGAGATTGGAAGCGTGAAACTCCCCTTGCAGAAATCCTCTTGCTCCCCGGCAACGGCGCCAGAAAAAGTGCTTGATGACGTGGATCACACGTTCGTTGGGAGACCCCAAGAGGAAGGTATGAAGCAGTGTAGCAGCAGTTTCCCTCAGTATGAAACCAAGGTTTAATCGAACCAGTAGGAGCAAGAAATCACTTCTGAAGGTTGTTGGTGGCGCGCTCGATCACCAGTGGAATCTGCACACAACACAATCAAACTACTTTGCCCCAACGAAACAGTGAGGTTGTCAATCTCACCGGCTTGCTGAAAACAAAGGATTAAACGTATGGTGTGGAAAACAGTAGTAAATTGCAGAGAATGAAAAGGAACAATGTTTGCAGTTGGTTGTATTATCAGTGTAAAAGAATGGACCGGGGTCCACAGTTCACTAGTGGTGTCTCTCCATAAAAGATAACTAACATGCTGGGTGAACAAATTACAGCTGGGCAATTGACAAAATATTGAGCGCATGACAATGCATATATATGACATGATGATTACTATGATATTCATGTGGGCATTACGACAAAATACATAGACCGTTATCCAACAGCGTCTATGACTAATAATCCACCTCCAGGTTGTCATCCGAGTTCCCCGTTGGTATTAAGTTGCAAGCAACGGATAATCGCATTAAGTAATGTGCGTAATGTAAACAAATGCATTAGACCTAACGGCGCACCCTTAAGCTAAGCATCGGTTATTTTATCCCTAGTGGCAACAGCACATCCACAATCTTAGAAGTTGTTGTCACTCTCCCAGATTACCGGAGGCATGAACCCACTATCTAGCATAAATACTCACTCTTGGAGTTACAAGCATCTACTTGGCCAAAGCATCTACTAGTAACGGAAAGCATGCAAGATCATAAATAACATATAAGATAGATTGATAATCAACTTGACATAGTATTCAATATTCATCGGATCCCAGCAAACACAACATGTAGCATTACAATAAGATGATCTTGATCATGATAGGCAGCTCACAAGATCTAAACATGATAGCATAAAGTGGAGAGACAACCATCTAGCTACTGCTATGGACCCGTAGTCCAAGGATGAACTACTCACGCATCACTCCGGAGGCAGGCATGGTGATGTAGAGCCCTCCGGTGATGATTCCCCTCTCCGGCAGGGTGCCGGGAAGAGCTTCTGAACCCTCCCGAGCTAGGGTTGACGGCGGCGGCGTCTCTGGAACTTTTCGTGGATAATGGCTCGGGTATTTAGGGTTTTCGCGTCGGGAGATAAATAGGCGAAAGGGCGGCGGCTGGAGAGCCCGTGGGCCCACACCACCCCACGGCGGCAGGGGGGCCCGCGCCCCATGGTGTGGCTGCTCGTGGCTCCCCTCCGTCTCTCCTTTGGACTCCGTGTACGTGTTGGAAAAATAGGAGGTTCTGTCCAAGTTTCGTCCAATTCCGAGAATATTTCCAGACTAGCTTTTCTGGAATACAAAAACAGCAGAAAACAGGAACTGGCACTGTGGCATCTTGTTAATAGGTTAGTCCCAGAAAATGCATAAAAATGCTATGAAGTGTATATAAAACATGTAACAATTGGTATAATATCAACATGGAACATCAGAAATTATAGATACGTTTGAGACGTATCAACCCACCATGCCTCCGCACCACCCCATCGCGCGACAGGGGTGTGGCCGCGCCGTGGCATGATGTGGGTCCCACCTGGCCCTCCACTCACTCATCTTCCTCTCATTTCTTTCTCTCACCCAACACACACACCACCATTGCTCAAACCCGTGTTCTTGCTGCTCTTGCTCGAATTTTTCGATCTCCTTGCTCAGCCAATCTTTGTTGCTGAGATTTGGACCATTTTCTCTCCGGTATGTGACTCCTCCGTTTATCCAAGTAGAATTTTGTTTAGTTGTGTATGTCTTCAGTATTTTGGTACTGTAGGTGACATGTTAGATGTGTTTGCATGCTTGTTCTATGCTTAGAATAATTAGTTTTGATGCATGTCTAGCCCTCTCACAAGTTTCTATAGTAGTTTCTTTGATTTAGTTGCTCCAAAATCATTTTTATGAGGTTTTGTTAAAAAATTCAGAAAAAGAAGATGCATAATCACACTTATGGAGAGATTTTTGAGAGGGAAGCACCAAGAGCAACAAGGCCTTCAAGGTCTGCTGCTCAATGTAGGCCATCCTACAATGAGGACCTTATGACACCGATGATTGATGATGAGGGGGACGATGGTGTTGCACATGCATCTATCTTCCCTTGTACTAACTTTTGAGAGATGTAGGGATCCTTGATGATTTCTTATTCCTTGTTAACAAAGTTGGTTTGATGGAGTTTATGCAGGATGAGAGTGATCAATATGCAAGGCTCACCAAGATTTTTGTTGAGAGCTTTACCTTCAATAATACTCATTTCAGTCCCTCTGTTGCATTTAAAATTTATGATAGACCTTACACCATGGATCTGAAAAGATTTTGCAGAGTCATAAGTATTGCTCCATCTGGGACAGCAAGAAGAATTCAGGGGCAACCTCCGATCTACTAGAGCTTTACCGGGAGGTGACTTATGATGATGACCGTACAGCGCAGTGTGGCAAGATAAGGAACATTCAACTCCCAGCCATTAGATATTTTACTTATTATCTTGCCACGAGTGTTCTTGCTAGAGAAAACACTAGTAACATTTCAAACTACCATTTAGCTTTTCTGGCTGCTGCACTTAAGGATAATAAAACTTATAACCTCGGTGCTTTGATTGCTCGTCGCCTTGCTGCAAAAGGACCAATCTTTGGAGGAATTATAGCTGCACGTGTTTTAGCTTATCTAGGCCTTTCTGTTGATCCTAATGATGAGCTGTTGACCCCACAAAGACTTGACCTTGCTGCTATGAAAGGCCATCATTTTATTACACCTAACTCTCATGCAGGTTGTCTAGTTTATAAAGTTTTGTTTACTGACGGGTCCGAGAAGGAAGTTCCTTTGCCGCAGCCTAGTTTGTTCAGTATTTTCAGGAAGCCTCTGTCACTT
Source organism: Poa pratensis (assembly GCA_947311845.1). Lineage (NCBI taxonomy): Eukaryota > Viridiplantae > Streptophyta > Magnoliopsida > Poales > Poaceae > Poa > Poa pratensis. The sequence goes on from CAMZMU010000077.1 coordinate 33,414,164, forward strand.
TCAAAGGAGGAATTGGACGAGCATCTAGGTGCACTCAACTTCCACTCGCAGCGCTACCCCGGGCAACAGCAACCCACGTACGAGGCGCCCCTGAGGATTATATCGTGTACTACACCGGTGCATCCTCGAGCTCATATCAGGACGAGGAACCTTCTTCGTCATACACTGGAGGCGCCCCTGCGTGGCCCACATGGGATGATTGATCTCCACTTAGGCCAAAAGCCTAAGCTTGGGGCAGGTACACCGACATCTCACTCACTTTTATATCATATTCGGTCGGTACTTTGTATATCCATGTTTCAGTTTCTTTCTTTTTCGTTGTTGTTTCTTGTCTTGATTTTATTTTCCAAAACCCAAAAAGACCAAAAATATTTCTGTTATTTCTCTTTGTTTACCTCTTGTGTACTTTTAGTATTGGTTTGCTTTATCTTTTAGCTTCAGTTTAGTATTCAAAAATCCAAAAAGATTTTGCTTTATTTGTCTGTTCCTTTCTTTGTTCGTTTCAAATCGAAAACCCAAAAATATTGTTGTTCTTCTTCGGTTTTGTATAGTTGTTGCAGAGTTCAACAGTCTTCCGTGACTCCATTGGAGCTTGATTATCATTTCATATCATTCAAGCCACACAAGTGAAAAGCAATAATGACGATTTATGACAACTCGAGTTGTGGTGAGAGGCTGGTATGAACTCTATTTGTTTTCATTTTTGTACATATACTCGCTCATGTGGACATGCTTAGCTGATTCGTATGAGGGCAATGTTATTTAATGGATGCTTAGTAGTTCATGTTTTCATATGATCAGTTCCAATTCACTAATAGTATATAACATGTCATATAGATATTTGATTGCATTGTTCTATTCATAAAAGGGTATGACATGGTGGTATCCTCCTCTGAATGATTCACTTGAATTGACTTGGCACATGCTCACGCATGCTCATGACTGAAAAACAAAAAGTCAATTAAGACTTGATGATTTATTTTGCCTCAGAGTTCTAGTATCACATTTATGCCTCCTTTAATTTCATTTTGTCGCAAGCATGATTATGACGATTAATGCTCTCTTGATTGTCGCTTCCCAGTCTATTGCTAGCCTTCACCTGTACTGAGCGGGAATGCTGCTCGTGCTTCTAAAATCCTTTAAAACCAAGTTATTCCAAAGAGTCCACCAAAAATTCCTATGCATGGTATTTCGAACCATTCCAAGTAAATTTTTATGTGCTACCTTTAAAACCTTCAAAATACTTCTCATTTTGTGACACTATTTTTAGCTCATGAGGACGGGGTGGATGTCTTTATGCACCTGTCAAACAGACTTTACCACCGGACTAGCGGCATATACATCCTCTTATCCATTAATTTTGCAAAAAGAGCTGGCAAATGAGGTGCCCAGTCCCAATTAATTACAACGTTAACCGCTTAATTCTCTTCACATTTTGCCCTGATTTATCAGACAAGCAATGATACCAGTGAAATATCTGCATGTGTAAACAAAAGAGAAAAGAGGGATGATCTGCCTTGCTGGTAGAAATAACGTCCTTCATGGGAGCCGCTCTTAAAAGTCTGGTTGGTAGGGGTCATATTGTACTTTCCATTTTCTGATTCATTGACAGGAACAACCACCTCCCAAAATATATTTTTCCTCTATTTTATAAATAAAAAGCTCTAGCACATGTTAATCCCTGCTTCCCTCTGTGAAGGGTCAATCTTTTTTTTTATGTTGAGTCACCATCCTTTCTTTGAGCACCCTCTCGAGAGCATAACTGTCATTCTTAATGTAATGTGCTTGTCCCAGAATACGGTTAACTGTGGTATAACTTTGATGCTCTTATCTTTGATATTTTTACTTTTAGTCTTCACTTGAACTTCAGGGGTGCCTTGGCATTTATGTTTTGCTCTACAAATAAAGGCAAGCGAGATACCACTTTATCATATCTTATTATGAACATTGCAATCCTGCAGATAGACTTATTTCATGTTATTTATTCTTAGTGTGTTGGTATCTTTTCATAGTTCACATAGCTACTAGGTGGCATTATCTACATTTCCTTATTATGAATTGCCTAAGTACTTGATCATATAGTGAGAATATTTACATCATATGAAGCAAATGTGTTCGTAAAAGTTTCTTTTATCGCACTCAGTTGTTAACTGAATTGCTTGAGGACAAGCAATAAGCTAAGCTTGGGGGGAGTTGATACGTCCAAAACGTATCTACTTTCCCGAACACTTTTGCTGTTGTTTTACCTCTAATTTGTGTGTTTTGAATGCAACTAACACGGACTAACGCTATTTTCAGCAGAATTGCCCTGGTGTCTTGTTTTTGTGCAGAAAGTTAAGTTTCAGGAAAATTCCCGAAAAATATCCTAGAGTTCCTATTTTTCCAGAAGACACACGGAGCCAGAAGACGAGACGGAGGCGGGCCACAGGGGCCCCCTTTCGACTACTTAATCCCCTTGACCTAAAAACCCGAGGAGGATCGACGCTTTTTCCAGAAACACTCCAGAACTCCGCCGCCACCGAAAACCCTATTTCGGGGACCAGAAACTCCGTTCTGGCACCCTGCCGGGACGGGGAATTGGAGGAGATCATCATCATCACCGTCGCTTCTCCATCAACCATCCATGATTCCCCCATCCATGTGTGAGTAATCCCCGCTGTAGGATGAAGGGGGTGGTAGGGATTGGATAAGATCATTCATGTAATAGATATCAGATTGTTAGGGCATGGTGCCTAGTATCCGTTGTTAGTACTTTATGTCATTGTTGCAACTTGTTATGCTTAATGCTTGACAGTTAGGGCCCGAGTGCCATGATTTCAGATCTGAACATGTTATTGAATCATGAGGACAATTATTGTTTTAGATCATATCTGCAAGTTGTTTACACATATAATTGTCCGGAACCCGAGGCCCCAAAGTGACAACAATTGGGATAACCGGAGGGGGATGGCTGTAATGTGAGGATCACATGTGTTCACGGAGTGTTAATGCTTTGCTCCGGTGCTTTATTAAAAGGAGCACCTTAATTACCAGTAGTTTCCCTTGAGGCCCCGCTGCAAACGGGCTGGTAGGACAGAAGATGTTGTGCAAGTTTCTCATTGCGAGCACGTACGACTAAATACGGAACACATGCCTATGATTGATTATTACCTGGATACTTTATTATTATCTACCTACAATTGCCCAACGCTTGACTATTATATGAATTATCTTATCCATGAAACACCCGTTCATCCATCCCTATGCCTACATTATTTTAATCCTGATGTCTACTTCAATTATTACTGCTGCTTTTATTTTACTGCTGCTATTATTTCACTACTGCTACTGCTATAAAACTGTTGCTACTGATAAACTGTGTCGAGCAAGTCTATTTCCAGGTGCAGCTGAACTGACAATTCATCTGTTAAGGCTTATAAATATTCTTTGGCTCCCCTTGTGTCGAATCAATAAATTTGGGTTTTACTTCCCTCGAAGACTGTTGTGATCCCCTATACTTGTGGGTCATCATTCTCTCGAAAGAACATGAGAGCATCTTGCAACTCGTCCTTCACATTCTTGCCGCTTGCCTTCCTTCTCTGGATTTGCTCAAGGTCACCGTGAAACTTGTTGCATTCGGCTTGGATGGTCCTCCACCTATGCGACATGGCATTCCAATTGTGATCCATTGGCACCTTGTCATAGTCACCATAGATCATCGTCTTGTGGAATTGTTCTTTGACCCTCTTCCAATACCGGCCGTAGGTTTGGTTGAAGCCGACAATGGAGTCATTGGTCACAAGCTTCCATGTGTCGCATAGGCACTCGTCCTCCTTGGTATTCCACCTCTTGCATTTAGTGCCTTTGTTCCTCGTCTTGCGCGGACCATCCTGGCCTCGACGTTGTGCACGTCGGCATTCGCGTCGGCCTTGCCGTCCTTCCCCTCTCCTTTGCGCTCCTCCTCATCACCGCCCTCCTCTTCCTCTTCGTCCCCTTACTCTTCCACTTCTTGTTCTTTCTCTTCTGGAGTGCCAATCCTGCCCATCCCATCATGGATCATGCCACACAACACTTCCGAACAGTCAAGCTATTGCAAAGAACAACGTGCATGTCGGTTTCTTGTCATGAACGCAAGATGAATGAGTCAAAGGACGTAGATTTCATACCATTTCGTCGTCCGCGCCCGTCGGCATTCCTCGAACATGTGGGCACCATTACCATCGTTGTTTCCAGAAACATCGTGGCCGCTCCCAAAGAGACATTGGCGGCCACTCGCATCAACGCTTGGGCGTGGGTGCCCCCTCTGCAGAACCAGCGAGTCGATGAACGCCTGGTTGAGATCGACGCGGGGCCCAACACTCGGCGACTCGGAGCGGCTGCTCTCACCAAACCCTGGCGAGATCCGTGGCCCTGAACGTGGAGTGGCACCACCGCCATCAAAGTACGCCGGGTTCGATGGTGATGCGCCCCCCGACGCGTTGGTGCTCCCTTGACTTGCGCCATCATTGGTGTATGCTAGCGACGTGGCCACGAGATCAAGCTGCTTCTGCCTGGCCACCGCACTCACGCGCCGTCCTCTCCTGTCTAATATGGTGGCCGCCGATCGACTTCGCTGCTCCTCCACCCAATCTACATCCGACATATCATCCGGTCGCGCGCGGGATTTGCGAGGGATGACATAACCGCTGGTGCCACCGCGAGCAGCGCCACCTCAAGAAGCGCCCCATCGTCCTACACCGCCGCAAGCACCGCCACGGTTGCGCTAGAGGGGAGACATCGGCGGCAGACTTAGATCGTCCAAGGTGGGAAAGGCAGGAAGGAGGTGGGCGGGGAAGGCAACTGGGGGGAGACTGAAAATTGATAAGAGGGAGGGGAAAGTGATAAAGACCGTCGCGTGTCACTGATGAGACGGTCCCGCCCGTCAGAATCCGATGTGGCAAAGTTGCCATGGTTTGCCAGCGCGTCCGCTTGCCTCGCTAAAAACAGGGCGCGAAGCGGGTTGCCGGACGCTCTATTGAAGCGCACCGGCAACTTTTGACCTTTTTTTTTTTTGAGTTTTCACCGAGGGGGCGAAGCCCCACATGAATTTTTCATATATATGGTGGCCAAAAGCCGTATGATGTTACAAGGCAGAGGGGAGTTACAGAGAGGTTTTGCACAGAAACTAGCCCGGGCAGGCTCGCCGAGGCAAAGAAGCCAGGAGTCGGCGTCCGCTTCATGTTGCGACGGCAGCCGGGCACGCCAGAGGCGTGCCTCATCTTGACATGCTTTACGTAGCAGCGGCAGGCTTGGACGTTGCTCACAGCATTCCGGTGCTTCCAGATGTTCCAGCAACACAGTAGGGTGAAGGTCGTCGCAGTCGCCGACGGCACCGCTCCAGGAGGGGCGTAGGAGAAGAGTTCCCAGACGTCGGCATCGGGAGGGAAGGAGGCGCCGATTGAGCTCCAAAAACGCACCACAAAGCTGCATCTGAAGAAAATGTGGTTCGCCGTCTCCACGGGCGCGGCGCAGATGGGGCATACGGCTTCGGAAGGGTGAGGATGTTCTTCCTCAACAGCGCATCACGCGATTGGACATGAGCCTTCGAGAGCAACCAGGCGAAGAACCTGACCTTCGAGGGGCGTGGTTTTCCCAGACGAAATTGTAGGAGGGGAGTCCACCCCGCCCCAGGTGCAGAGTTTGTAAAAGGCGCCAGCATCCAGGGCACCAACTTTGTTCTGGCAGCGCGTCAAGCTCCAGCAGTCAGTGGTGGCCGAGAGCGTCACGCCCAGCAGCAGGTCTTCGAGGATAGGGAGTTGGCGCTCCCCGGCCGTGTTGAGGCGGGGAACGAGGGTCCCTCTCGGTCCAGGGTGACCACGTCGCGCATCGTGGCCGCCGGCTTCATCGCATTGTGTGCGCCGGTGGAGATGATCTAACCAGGGTAGTTTTGTTATATCCTGCTAACTCAGCTGTCATGACATGCTAACTCAGCTGTCACGACAGTGAGTGAGGTCCTGGATAATTGATGCGTTGTTTCGGTCAGTATTCCGAGATTTCTTGTCGTTTCCCGATATGAGGAAGATCATTCCAACTTAATTACAAATACAAGCCGTGAAGGCAATGAAAACTCAATCGAATGACATGCAATGTTGACTCGACGCGTTCGTGCTTATTATCGGCGAACTTACAGCTCGTTTCAGTTTGAAAATACAGCAATTGTCTTACGACTTGACGTATGGTGCTTCCGGCCTATAACAGCATCCCAAGTCTCTATAAGTGACATGTAGCTTGTAGACCAAAAACGTGTTACCCGACCAACTACGGCACTGGATTTGGTCCAGCCCGGGCTCCCGGGGCTTTTTTCTGCCGAGCTGCAATCACGATTGACCCTCCTATAGCGAAAGCTTGTCAGTGTTGAGAAATACTACTAGCTTGACGTCGTGTTACTGACAATGATTAAAAATGCAAATGCAACTTTTAAGGGTGTGACTTTTCTAAAGAGCGAAGCTAGAGATATGTTAGAATTTCAGCACCTACGAGGTAGGCATATGTGTGCATCAGTGCATGTGACCCATTCTAAAAGTCTGACAATTTTAAATCATTTTTATAGCAACACAAATTTAAAACGTTACACAAGTTTAGTCTCATAGTGTTAAACCAATGCGTGTAAGTCCAACTTAAAAGAGCTGCTCGGGTTGTGTTTTAAAATACTAGTAATACTCATATTGTTGCACCACACACAAAGGGTGCGCGGCAACACATATAAAAGGCCCCTCCCCCCCCCCCCCCCCCCCCCCCCCCCCCCCTTTTTCTAAAATGGCAGCAATCAATCTCTCTTATGTATTTTAATTCACTATTAACTCAGTCATTTTTATTTACTTTTAGGAGAGAGTAGCATTGAAATGTCAATTTCCAGATCGTCCGCTCGTCTCAATATTAAAATTCAAATTGAAATAGATGCTTTTAAGACATATCACCGCACTGGGATGTACCGTCCGCCGTTGTCTCGATCAGGTGAACCCCGTCTGAGCTAGTCTCTGCTTGCACCACCACGACAGCACAAAGTCTCGCCGCCACCGACGAGGGGACGGATGTTGGGAGGATCTTTCCACCAACAGGTTAGGACTTCCGCACATGTTACCCCGGGAGTACGTGCGCCGGCGAACGGGGTGTGTGTGTGTGGGGGAGCGCGGGGGGGTGGGGGGCGTTCTGGGGTGTGTGATATTATTCAATCAATTGCTGACATCAGTGATGATGTCACTTGATGCATGTTACACGAAAAGTTTTAGGAAGAGATGCTTTCTCCCGAGCTTCAATGAGGTAGCTCCCCTTCTTATTAACTCTTCCTTCTTTTTGGCACATAAGTAGTATTGTCGGGTGACCAGAACATGGGAAAACTTTGTGCAACACGGAGGCCTCTCCAAAAATGTTTCTCCACCTGTTGTCCGCCTCAGGACGATCCAGGCGAAACTTGATGTTTTTCCTCTCTCTACACTTGTTATCATAAGTAAAGGGCACCACCTCTAAATCCAAGGTCGACCAACTCGCATACCTTAGGGTGCCTCTCTAAAAGCGATCAACTGATTTTCTTGTCTTGGTGTCACCGAGAGATGTTCAAAACTCCATAAAGCCTCATTGAAGTCACCTATAATCGCACCATGGTAAATCACACTGAGTTTCCATGTACTTCAGTTTATTCCACATGCGCGCGGTAGCGGTTCTTAGTTCTTGGCTCCCCGAGTCAACGCCACTACCACTAGAAGTATATGTACGGTAAGTAACTCCTAAGCGATGAGTCATACTAGGGGTACGTAATCTCCCCCTCCCGGGTCGCCTCCCTCTAGGCGGCTCCGGAGGCGACCGCCCCCAAGCCCTAGCAGCCACCCACCATCCCAGCCCCTGCCGCCGCTGCTGCCGGCCCTGGCGGCGGTGGCGGCGCCCATCCCGTCCTCGACGGTGGGCAGAAGAGGTGTCTCACGGCGACGGCTCACGGAGGCGGTGAGGCGCAGGCGGCGGGCACAGGGCGACGCGGTCGTCCGGCCGGCACCTGAGTTCTCTTGGCGGCGCGGCGGCGTCGAGGCGGTGGGGCGCTGCCGGAGCCTCTCCTCCATCTTGGCGGAAGGGATCCGGCGTTCTGATCTTGGTCCCAGATCCAATCTGGGCTGCGGGATCCAACTCGGGCCGGCGATCTGTCGGTGGCTTTGGCCTCGCCGATTAGCTGTGCGTTGGTTGACTTCCTCCGTTGCTGCCGTTCCTGCTGGGAGTGGCCTTGCGGCGTCGGGGCTTGCGAGGCTGTAGAATAATGGCGGTGGTCCTTGGTTCTTATTCGCGGCGAGATGAAGATCTACCGGATGTTGATCCCCATCGATCTGGCTGGACGGTCGTGTTTCGGAAGGCTCCGCCGGCGAACTCCACTGGGCGTCTCATGCCTGGATATTGCTGGATCGGATGGTATTCGATCGTGCGCACCCGTGTTTTTCTCTGACCATTTGGTTTCAGAGGGAGCGCTTCAAAACTCTGCTGGCTGTTAATATCATGTAGCACGCTTTCTCGTTCCATAGTGCTGGCAAAGAATGACATGGAAGGCGAGATATGAGGACTGGCAATGGTGGTTCGAATCTTTCTGGCGATGAGGAATTGGCTTGGTGTTTCATGACTTGGAGCAGCGGCATGTAAGTGGGGGCGACAACATACGTGAAGTCCAAAGTCCTACCTTTCAGGTTGAAAATCCAAGGTCTAGCCTTAATTGGTTGTGCCTGACAGTGGTCTTGTTGGAGACATTGTTTTGAGAGCGAGGACTATCTTCAGGGTGAAAACTCAAGGTCTGGCCTTAATTGGTTGTGTCTGACACTGTTCTTCTTGAAGGCGTTGCTTTTGAAGAATTGGACATCAGGTGTTGTTTTGGTGGTGGTTGTGCGGCTGCCGTAAGGACTGTAACTCCGTAGCGGGACTTTTCTTTTTATTTCTTCTTCTTATTGTCTTTCGGCTGTGTGCATCCGTAATGGCTCTGGTTATTGCGTTGTTGCAGAGCCTGGATGTAATTTGTATCTCCGCAATATTAATATACACTCTTTATCTAAAAACTCCTAAGCAGGGCCGGCTCTGGCCCAGGGCAAGAGGGGCGACGGCCTGGGGCCCCGCCAAATTTGGGGCCCATAAATGGGACATATATACTGGTGGCGTGCACTATATGATACACGCCACTAGTAATAATTCATGTAAACTGCCTAGATTGTTACTAGTGGCGTACAGAATCGGATACACGCCAGCTGTAATAAATAGAAGGCATAGTAAAAAAATCTTAGAGGCCATTTATTAGGAGCCCATTTACGGAGTTCGCCCCAGGGCCCCTAAAATGTTAGAGCCGGCCCTGCTCCTAAGCGATATATCTCTATAAAATTACAGAAGTAATTGTGACCTACGTTAAGCAGAACCAAAGCATCGACTGGACTTGAAGAGGTCGTTGTTCACTGTTCAATCGAGGGTCAGAGGGTGCATGACAAGTTGACCACACATCATCAGTGGGCATCAGGGTGGGCACAAAAAACCGTAACCGAAGACCGAACCCGAAAAAACCGAGACCGAACCCGAATAGACCGGAAATTCGGTCTTCGGTCACACGTTCGGTCCCAGGAATTGGATGACCGGAATAATCTTGATATGTTCGGTCTCCACTGCTGGAAGACCGAAATGCCCGTTCAGACCGAAATTTCCATAATTCCCGAAGGCCCAAAGCCCATGTAGGCACACTAGCCCAGCTAGGAAGGCTTATTACGTTGCCTTGTTCCCTATTCGTTGCTCCCTGGCCTGATCAGTGGTCGAGTCCTTGTACGTTATCTCATATCTGTGAGCTGTGAGTCATTTCATAATTTGTGCTGCCATTTTTTTGTGCTGCCAATTTATAAACTTGCACTGCCATTTCATAATTTGGTCTATTTGGTCATGACCGAAGACCGGACCGAAAAGACCGAAGACCGAATACAGAAAGACCGAAAAGACCGGCCGTAATTCGGGTAGCGCTCCTAGATGACCGAAATTTTGGATGACCGAAAAGACCGGACCGAGCAAACCGAACAGACCGAACGCCCGGGGTGAAGTGGGCAGGTCAAGCAGAATAGAAGAGCGGCCAACAGGAGGACGGCTAATGGAACGATCTGGGCGGACTAAGCGGGTGGGCCGGGTAGGCCGTGGCCCATTTAAAATCCCGTGCAAAATTTTGACTGCCCGAATCTTTTCAGATCGTGGACCAATTTGTTGTTTCGGCTTTTTCCTTTGTGCCTTCGTGGCCGTTAGGACGAGGCCAACTCGATTCTATGCGACAACCTTTTTGATTCTTCCTAGATTCGGCGCGAGCGCTGCGGCGTGCGAGACCTAAATCCGGCGGCGGCTGGCCCCCTCCCTGACTCCCCCGGCTGGCCGCCGCGGCCGCCGCAACTCCGCTCCGGCTCCCTCATTTCTCGCCGACTCAGGCGCTGGCGCTCGGCCGTCTCAAGCAGAGGCGTAGAGCAGGACTGCGGGAGCAGAGCTAGCTGCAGCACAGCAGCAGGCCAGCTACAGAACGAAATTGATACCTTCAATAAGAAGGTATACTCTTTGTCTCATGACCCCCTAGCTTTTTTGTGTTACGGCAATACACTGTCCAAACTGAAGCTCACAGCGAAAATGGTGAGTCGAAGAAACAGAGAATGAAATGAGACATTCATGCACCATTTTGTGTACAATTACATGGTCGAATACTCAGCTGAGTACTTCCCATCGTAACTACATGTAGCGTATAAGGATATTCAGTTGAACAAACTGAACCCATGATGGCATATTAGCACGGCCAGTTAACATGTACAACCAGCTAAGAGTTAAGACTCATACTGATAATGGCTATGAACAGTGTCAACCAGTGTGAATGAAGGAAAAGGAGAAAGGCTAACAATCAATCTTCTAGACTAAAGACTAGTACATTACTCGCTATCACTAAACTGTTTTGATCTTGTGTCAGACGCTCTGGTCACGCATCAGAAATCACCAGAGTGAGCCTCACTATTTTGCCAGTACCTGAAACCTAACCGTGCATCTAGGATAATTATTAGTACAACTGATAATGGCTATTCACCAAATTTAGTGCTTGTGGTTTTAGTGTTAGAAAGCAATTAAGGAAAGGGTGGACTCCATGACAGAAATTTTGTCCCATCCTCTTGTTTTTTCCTCGGTCCGCCACTGACTAGAAGGACCTCGCACGCTTTGTAGCGCGCGTTGCGCACTGCAAATGCTGGTTCAGAACTTCAGAAACGTAGCCATGCTCGTGGACATACCACGGCAATTGTAGTTTGCTAGGTCGACCCACAGCGGCATGGGCCAGGGCAGCGAGGCCGGTGGCCTGGTGGAGACCGGATAAAAATCCGGCGCTGTGAGCCGCCGATGCTGCATTGGCGGGGAGGGAGCGGTCTGGTACTCCCGTGCTACTACTGTTGCTAGCTCGATGGATTATGCCAGCCCATATGGCCATATGCAGCTGCGCCACCGTGTAGCTTCTGCAGAGATGGAGACCTCCATTTGAGCATTGAACGCAACAGCCAATTGCATCTCGTGGCACACAGCTCGATCGTGATGCATGATCTGTGCACGGCTGGGAAGGTCGAGCGAAGGAGTCTGTATGGGACGTTTGCAGGTAAGTTTACATTTCCGATTTTTTTCTGTATGGCGAAAAATCTATAATAGGGCTTAGAATGGGGCTAAGATCGACGAAAAAACCTATGATGGGCTAAGCCGCTAAGGCACACCTGACTTTGAAAATGTTGTCGGGCTGGCTCTGATGGCCTCAAGATGTTTTTTTTCCAAGAGGTTGAAGTTGTGCATGTTTAAAGGGTAGGCTTATAAAGAAAATTAGTAGCCCTGAACCAGGTTAAGGTAGGACACCATGCAAATAATTGATCATATTACATGAGATTAAATGATTAATGCTTGTGGCAGTGCCAAGAATTTACCAGTTTACTACCACGGTAGATGGATTTCGAAAGACGAATTGTACAAATAAGATATTTGCATGTTTCAGAAATAAATACAACCATACAGTACCGAATCGCTATACAATTGGCAGAGGAATAACAAAGCTAGATACAAAAACTAGCCGCTTACGTTTGTAAGGAAGCCAACACAACATACAGTGTGACTACTTAGCGACCTGCTTGCATACCATTAACTGCTTTCTTCTGAATGCTGAAATATTCAGCACTGCCAATCGCCGAGTTGGTCATGGGCTCGCAAAGTAAACTTTCCATCTCTTCGGGGTTCTGCTGTGCCCACGGATGTTGCATCACCTTCATCAGTCCATCGAGCTTCTCTGTGATCTCCTTCATCGAGGGTCTCTTATCACCACACATATCAAAGCACTGCTTTGCTATCTCTGTGGTCTCTTCTAGAATCTCAATGTTTTCTTCACCCTTGATCTGGTCATCCAATATCTCATCCAGCATATCCTCCTTCATTGCAGACATAAACATCATCGCCAAGCTCTTCTCTTTGTCAGGGGCATCGAGATTGAACGGCATTTTGCACGTGAGCAACTCCACAAGAACAACCCCAAAGCTGTACACGTAGCTCTTGTCTGTCAAATAACATGTTTGCATGTACTCCGGGTCAAGGTACCCACATGTCTCTTGTACAAGTGTGACAAACTGCGACTCGTCAGTTGGTGCCAGGATGGAGGCGCCAAAGTCGGAGACTTTCGCGCTGTGGTTGCCGTCGAGGAGGATGTTGGAGGACTTGACGTCTCCATGTAGGATCTGTCCAGTGTCTCTTGTACAAGTGTTTTAGCTTTTGTCCACATGCACATAAATGTATGTAGACATATTTTTATGTGCATGTTCACTCAATTTAGTGTGCATATAGATTCAGCTGTTCATGGATTCAGATGTGTGATCCTGCTTGCCCCGTCGTGACATGGAGTATAGTGCGGTTCAATCATGCTTCAACGCTTCATCGCCTAGCCCGTCTCTCCGCTTAATTTGAGAAGAAGGAGCCAAGGAGAAAACCAATGCTTGTTCAAAAAAAAAGGAGAAAACCAATGAACTGCAGTGAGGAGCTGTCGTGGTCGAGATTACTGTGGGTATCGGTCGGGCCGAGCCTTTCTTTCCTCTCAACACTTCGGAGTCGGGGCTAAATGGCCAAGCCCATTAAGCTTCTTGGTGTGAAACTTCATCCCACGGGTTAAGCCTGCCTAACATTTTCCTACTCCTCGCACCCTCGTCACGTTTCTTCCCACGTCATCTCCAGGTTAAGGCAGGACATCCCCTCAAAAAAAAAAAAAGTTAAGGCAGGACACCATGATTGTACTACATGGCATTACTGCTTGCGGCTGCGCCAAAAATTTACCTGTTTACTGTACCATGGTAGATGGATTTCGAGAGCCGAATTGTACATATGATATATTTCCATGTTTCAGAAATAACACAACCATACATTTACCGAAAATCGTTTATTACAATTAACATAGGAATAACAAAGATAGTTACAACAACTGGTCGCTTAATCTTTTAAAAGTGAAACAAAACAAAACAATATATAGTCTGCTTACTTAACGACCTGATTGCATACCGTTAATAGCTTTCTTCTCAATGCTGAAATATTCAGCACTGTCAATCGTTGAGTTGGCCATTGGCTCACAAAGCAAGCTTTCCATCTCTTCAGGGTTCTGCTGCGCCCATGGATGTTGCATCACCTTCATCAGTCCCTCGAGCTTCTCCGTGACCTCCTTCATCGTGGGCCTACTATCACCACACATATCCAAGCATTGCTTTGCTAGCTCTGCAATCTCTTCAAGAATCTCTAAGTTGTCGTCACCCTTGATCTGGTCATCCAATATCTCAGACAACCTATTCTCCTTCATTGCAGACATAAACATCATCGCCAAGCTCTTCTCTTTTTCAGGGGCATCGAGATTGAACGGCATTTTGCATGTGAGCAGCTCTACAAGAACAACCCCAAAGCTGTACACGTCGCTCTTGTCTGTCAAATAGCATGTTTGCATGTACTCCGGGTCGAGGTACCCACATGTCCCTTGTACGAGTGTGACAAACTGTGACTCGTCAGTCGGCGCAAGGATGGAGGCGCCAAAATCGGAGACTTTCGCACTGTGGTTGCTGTCGAGGAGGATGTTTGAAGACTTGACGTCTCCATGTATGATTGGTGTTGATGACGACGAATGAAGGTAGGTGAGCGCGTCTGCAGACTCGGCGGCGATCCGTAAGCGAGTAGCCAAGGAGATACACCGACCATGGTTTCCGTGGATGAGATGGAAGAGCGTACCGTTCGGTATGAACTCGTACACCAGCAATGGGACTTCCACCTCGAGGCAACACCCGAGAAGTTTTACGATATTTCTGTGGTTGATTTGGGATAGGATTACCATCTCTTTACCGAACTCTTTCTTGTGTTGCTCGTCGATGGTCTTGCATTTTTTTACCGCTATTTCCACGTTGCCCTTGAGAAGTCCCTTGTACACAGTTGCATGGCCTCCGTGACCCAAGACTTGTTTTTCACTAAAGTTGTCTGTCGCCTGTTGCAATTCTTCCTCGCGGAAGATTTTGAATGCATTGCTGTCTTTTGACTTCATCTCGTTGAATAATATCAGACCACCGTGCTGCCGAAAATAGTTCTGTTTCATGGTCTGCAGCTTTCTTCTCTCCTGGATCAAGCATGCACATGCTACAAATATCACAAGGACGACTAGTCCAATACTTGCACCTGTTCAAATAAAACCATACACACGTTCCAACCATCAGCAGCGAAAAACTTATAAGTATTAGAGTTTCTTTCAAAAAGCATTACATTGGACTATACCGATCAGCAAGAGAGAAATGCCAATTAGTCACACTGACGACTCATGTATATGTATATCGTCTTCAACATGGACATAGTATCCCAATGCAAAATTAATTTGACCATTAAACTGAATAAACATATTTTCTTTCAAAAAAGTGCATTACAAAACGTATAATTTACTTTTATGTTATCAGTGTTGATAAATTTTTCAGTAGTGATGGTCAAACTTTAAAATCTTTATCTGGTATGTGATCAGAGGGAGTAGAAATTTGGCCAAACACGACTTGCTTTCAAAGCAAACTATCATGCTGGTACAAACTTCGTAACATTTTTTGTATGACATCTAATTATTTTTCTATAGGTGAAGTTATTTTAGTTTCAATAAAAAACTAATACCTAAAACTATGCAATAAAAGTTGTGTGCATCGCTCAATGCAGAGGCTGGCCGCTGGAGTCCTATCCCCATTTCAATAAAAAACTAATACCTGAAACTTGTAATAAAAGATAGGACCTTACCAACTACAGGCATGGGCCGAAAACGGGAAGACTTTTGAATTGGCACACAAACGCCATGCGTCATATAATTTCCTGGGCGGCATGAGCAGCTGAAATTCCCTAGTGTGTTCTGGCAGATCTCAAGACCGCAAGGATTAACATTTTCAAGGCACTCATCAATATCTGTAACATCACAACTGTTTTTAGTTCAAGCGGCTAAGCTGTGGATATAGGTGATTCACGAGTTAAATAATGAACATATCAGTTTGTGTCAAATGCACAATGCAGTAAAAGGGAACGAACCTTGGCATCCATCTATGATGTAAGGGTTGCCTTTGTATCCATGTGAGCAATTGCAGCGGTAACCTGGGTCGTTGCCACCGGTGGTATCTACGCATTCGCTATCCCTGCTGACACATGCATAAGAACTCATGTTCTTAGCTACCTCACAAGTCCACGGCCGTATTTGCCAGTTCAAGGATATTGGAAGTGTATGGTTGTATTTATCATAAAACAACGTCGATTTAACGTAGCTGGTGTTGAAACTGAAAGAAGCCTTTTCCATTATTAGCATGTAGCTGCAAGGACTGTCTTGCCATATTTCTGTGGTATTGTAGTTTTCGTTGAAATAGCCACGATAATACCGGATGTCTTTCGGGACATCGGCTTGGCAGCAGCCGGCACCAGAGCACACGCCATTCTTGAGGGTGACGTCGGTGCATGTTGCAGAGCAACCAATTACATACTGCACGCGAACATATGAGGTATATTAAACCAAACCATAATATAGTACTCTCTCTGATCCATATTAATTGTAGCAGATTCGATTAAGTACAAAGTTATACTAAATCTACTGAATCCGCGACAATTCATATGAATAAAGTTATACAAAATATGCGACGATTAATATGAATCGGAGTGAGTAAATAAATATGTAGTCTCTAGTACTCTAACGAAGCACCTGTGAATCTTTTATTTCCTTTCACTAACGTTTATAATAAATTGTATGTACGTAGGCATTCTAATTCTATCCACAATAAGGCAGTATATACTAGCACATGCATGAACAAGAAGAAAAAATAAAATAATAAATATGATCACTGCAGTGCACTACAAAAAAAAAGAGTACAACATATAATGTAGTAGAACATGCAATTAGAACAACGACCTTACGAAAGTGCAATATAATACATCCCAAGGCGATACAAGACTAAACCTAGAATAACATGCAGTTAGGATACTGCCTAGAGGTCATTTATTTCTCTTGGTGGTGCCTCAAAACAAAATGATCACCGGAGACAACTCGGACAAATCAACTTGTATAAGTCATTTCGTTGCAGTCCATAGTCAGTTTCAACGTCTTCTCTTTAGTTGTGTTGTGGTTAAACTTGTGGACCGGGGATGTATACCTTTGAATATTTGTCAAATTTTATTTTGGTTGCGTGGGATGCAGATTAGCTTATTCTTAATACAGTAACTGATGCTGTCATACGAGGACTGAGGAATAGCAGGATAAGAAAGCCGGCACATGATTCTGACCAACAACAGGAAGTGGAATTCCCCGCAAAAGAAGAAAAAGCAACATGAACTGGAAGTCCTTACAAACAGACATAAACAGAATGATTGTAACAATTAATTTGGAGGCAAATTGTGGCTCGATCTGTTGCTCAGGAGGGTGAGAGAATCTCTAGCTTTACCCGGGGTTGGTGGGTAGAAGAACAAACAGAAGATGAAAGCCTCTTGTCTACGCTTGACCTACACCGTATCTTTCAAGACGAAGATCAGCAGAGAGGCTTGAGGTCTCTTTCCAGACCAACTCGTGAAATTTTTAATCTCTAGCTTGTTTATGTTAGGATGTTAGTTTCCTGCTAAAGGGCCTAGTTCTCTGTAACTGTAACAACGGACATGTAGTGAGCTTAAAAACTTGATGCAGGTTTCATAATGCCGGATTCGTTATAAGTTTTCACCTCGATCAATTCGGTAGATAACAGAAAGTGATGCAATACTTACCTTTGAGCTAGTCATATAAGCGAGAGTATTGCACCCGATGACGAAAATTGCGTTATCCACTTCAGATATCCAGAAAGGTGTATTGGTGAGGTTCAGCCATGAATTACGGTACGCACTGCCAGTGGACGGGAAATAGCACTGCGAGGAGACCCCCGTGATCATCCTGGCCTTGCCCTCAGGCACGGAGATCGTGGTCACCTCGACATCCCCCAAAAGAGGCTTCGTGGCGCCATCCACGGTTGTGCAATTGATGCCAAAGCCGGAGTGAAGCGCGCAGTGATCGCCAACGCCGAACGGGAAGGGGATGTCGACGTCGCCGCACTTGGCCGGGCAGCCGGGACGCTGGCCGGCCGGTACATCAGCAGCGGCCAGCACCCAAATCGCCATAAGACAGAGAAAAATATGGCCAGAAAGAAGAGGCCGAGAACACCCGAGCTTCATGATTGCCGATGAACGCCTGAACGCTGTACGGGTAGGAGGTGTGCACCGGAGCTCCCTGGTCCTAGCTGATTATGGTGCTATAAATAGATGAATAAAAAGAGCAACAAGTAGTTCTCGAGCACGAGCGACTACTTGGCTGCCACTTTGACTTGTGGTTTGGCACAGCATAATGTGACAACTGACAAATCATATTGTTGCACGTGTCCATTATGGCCACCACCACACGGTGTCCAGTAATCCAGTCGGGTTACTCACTAATACTACGTATGTTGTATAAGCAGTTTATTTATTGAGATTTTTTTTGCAAAACTATATATCAAACTAATACACACTGGCAAAGGTATTCTAGCTACGTGCTTGTGCATCACTGACCTCATTATTGTCGCTATAGGGCATCTCATATGTTGCAAAATCTAGGTGTTAAGCAAGAAAAAATAGCATTATGGCACGACCACAACAACTGTGGAAAATTTTGGAGTAAATCATAAGCTACGTCCGAGCCATATTATTGAGATGAGCACACAAGGAATAAACAAACATATTTTTCTCTCGTGACTCACATCTACTCCCTCCGTTCCAAATTAATTGACTTCCATTTGTCCACATGTAGATGTATCTAGACACGTTACAAGTATAGATACATCTATATTTTGACAAATGGAAGCCATTTAATTTGGAACGAAGGGAGTAACTATATAACTCCCCAGGAATTTCAATTGCGCTTATATCCATCACTGTAGGACTTGGGTTCAAGCTTTCCCCAGCCCCTTTTCATCAATGGACTCCTGACGTCTACGAAGGAGTGTGGTTCGTTCGACCAATTCCTACCTCTATATCTATCTCTGAGGTGTTTGGGTTTTGCAAAACTCCATAGACATGCAAAAGAGAAATGCTATCCCCACTCCGACCAAGACAGAACTTTTCCCAAAAGTTTATTGTGATCTTTTTGTTCAAATAACAATTAAGGTGAAGCAGTGGTAAAAAACTAAACAACATTTCAACGAGTTAAGAAAAACTGCAATGTAGTCCCAGGCCAAGACCCAGGAGGGTATTAAGCATTGTAGAAAAATTATCTGCTATAGAAAATTTGAAGGGCCCCAGCTTATGACCTCTTTGGAAAATAAGTATAGGAGATGCCTTTACGAAACTACTTAATTTGTATCTGGCCCTTTGTGTCCGATTCTCATCCGACCAGACCACATTGATTAGCCAAGGTCACTAAATTGTCATGATTTTCTGTAGGACAAATATCCAAACCACAACCTTAAGAGCAAGTACAATAAGTTTATGTAAGCAGGCTATAAGGGTTAAAATAATCTTTTTTGGTTGACATGGAGGAGAGAGAAGAGGAGAGAAAAGGGAGGTGAGCTCTCATGCAAGAGCCAATTGTAGCACGTGCTGCTCGACACTTTGTGAGAGTAAAAAGTGGATCATATCTTACTAAAATAACACACTTTTATAACTAGCTATTATACATGTTGGCTATATAGTTGGCTATATGTGACATAGCAATGTCTTATAGTTGCCTATTCGTTGTACTATTGAACTTGCTCTAAAGAACACATGAAGGGAAAGCATAATAATTAATCCAAGTCGCCTTCATGTCCACCTTCATTTCCGGGTAGAGAAACTATTGGTGAAACATGTTGGATCAGACCATTACATCCTCCCACCAAAACCCCCTCCCCAAGCACATCACATGTTATGTGTGTCCGGTAGTCTCATTAGCCCTTACATACATGTCCGATGCATACCATAACCCTGGTCAGAGGCGCTAACAATGGTATTTTAAGATTTTATGAAAGGTCCTACACTAGAAACCGCGGTTATGTGAGAAAATCGAAGGTGTGGTTAAGGCATGTACCTATGGGAAGAATATTGTCTATTTACTAAAGAGAAGAATAATGAGAAAAATAGATGTTTCGGCCACCATCTCCAAAAGGGGGCCTATGTGAGAACAAATGGCCATACTACAACAAATGAAACGTTCTACTTCCCAAACAAAGTATATGTCTTTGGATACTTGTGACAGTATTTTGAGAACCTGGGTCTAGCTAGAAATTTATGAAAAAATATCATACTTTTACATAAAAAGAATGAAAATTTCATGTATATCTGTATTTGTTGAAATTTACCCCTCGATATTTTCATAATATGTAAGAACGTTACTAAATAAATCGAATAAAAAAATCTGCATGACAGGTGTTTAAATTTTGGAAGGATTACAAATTGTCTAATATATTAATGGAAATTTTGTGAGCTACATAAGTTTCGACCCCATAACCACATTCATGATATTTTGTATCTTAATGTGTGATCTTTTCCACAATTTAATATCAGTTCTCGAAACCATGTCAAGACTAGTTTTATCTATGGGTAATACATAACTCCAAATTCTTGGTACTCAGTCATTCAACTCAAGGATGTGACCGCAGAGTCCTCTCGTTATCACGAATATTAGCACGCCAATATTTGGACAGACTCAGAGACATGCACTAGCAAACAAATGAGATTTGGAGAGGCACGTGGACTTGGACCTGGCTAGTCTTTTTTTTTTAATTTTACTGCTGACTTTATTACGAAACCAGGGGTGAGTCACCCACTACAAACTCAGCCACCGTGGCCTCACCATCCCAAGTTATAAGTTCTTGGTTATTACAACTCTTACCCAGAATAGCAAGTTGATGAGCTACTTTGTTTGCGGAACGTCTACAGGCAACCACTTCGGCCCATGAAAACCATGAACGAAGTTGGATCTTCAGGTCATACATAGATGCAGCTAGCTGGGAGAAATCTTGGCCTCTACGATTAAGAGCTATCGCCAGGAGTTCGGAATCAGTCTCAAACACTGCTCGTAATGCACCAAGGCTAATAGCCATATCGACAGCCCGCTCCAAAGCGTTCAGTTCTGCACCGAAAACATCCTGAACACCGTCCGTCTTGCCTGCACTTGCTGCAACGAGATCTCCATGCTGGTTTCTGACCGCCACACCCCAGGTTGCAAAGGAGTCACCTGAGTTATATGCAGCATCACAGTTCAGTTTCAGGACACCATCAGCTGGTGGTCTCCATTTTGTGTGCACAAGTTCTCCGAGCTAAATGTTTTCCTAATGGACCTGGCTAGTCTTTGAGGGAGCCTTCATTATTTATCTTTCCTGCAATAACTGAGATGCCGAAGCATCCTAAGGACCGAGTCATTTGTTCGCAAATACATGTCGCTTGATGTTTACATCGACATTGTTTCCTACTTTGTATCCATACTTTCACCCTTTTCTTCCTCCCCTGCCATTGAGTGCCAGGACATATAGGAATAATTGGATAACTAATAGTATCTCCACCGGCGCGTCCAATAGAGGTCCAGCAACGTTGCTGGACGTATGCTATTGGGAGCGCCAGCACATGTTGCCGCCCTATTGGGAGCGGCTCGCCCCACCGGTCACTCCCAATAGACGGCTCCAAATAGAATTTCGATCCACATTCAAATAAAAAACGACGCAATGGTCAAGTTTGAATAGCGTCGGTCAAGTTCGCACACCCAAAAGCATCGCCAGATCCGGTGATCATATTACAAAACGTCGAATGTATGTAAATCAATCGATCGTCATCACCGGCTCCTCCGCCTCCTCCTGTGTGTCGACGTCTTTCCACCCCGTGCAAGGCGTCGTGCTCGTTGTTGGCTCCCCTTTCGTGTCCATCGGCGTCGGCTCCGGCGGAAGAAGACCCATCTCACAGAAGATGCGCTGCTGACAGAGCACAAACCAAGCGCTCACGGCGGTGTGTAGGCGGAGAGGTCGACAGACAAGATCTTGGAGTCCTCCTTCATCTTCCGGACGACGGATTGCGATGTCTCCGACATCGTCTGGATTCTTGCCGTGTCGGCTTGCATGATAGCTGCATGCGCCTTCTCCCTCTCGACGGAGAGCCTCTCCTTCTCGACGGCGACCTTCTCCTTTTCCACGGTGACCTTCTCCATCTCCACGGCGACCCTCTCGTCATGCTTTCTCATCAAAGACGACCAACTGTCGGCGAACGTGCTCGCATTTTGCTTCGACATGGTTGTGATCTCGGCAATGCACTTGTCAATGGATGCTTGCACAGACGCCGCGGACGATCGATGCGCCATTCTTGTCGGACTTGGCCTTCTTGTTTCCAACAGGGTGTCTCTCTGACGCAGGGAACGCCGGGTTGTTCGGCCCACGGGCGTCGTGGCTGCCGTTGAGATCGATCCGGGATTTCTCCCACTTCTTGTTGTTTTCAAGCTTCACAAAGCAATGCATGAACTTGAAATTCTTGTGCTTGTTGTTCTCTCAAAAGAACGTGAGAGCATCTTGCAACTCGTACTTCACGTTCTTGCCGCTCGCCTTCCTTCTCTGGATTTGCTCAAGGTCACCGTGAAACTTGTTGCATTCGGCTTGGATGGTCCGCCACCTATGCGACATGGCATTCCAATTGTGATCCATTGGCACCTTGTCATAGTCACCATAGATCATCGTCTTGTGGAATTGTTCTTTGACCCTCTTCCAATACCGGCCGTAGGTTTGGTTGAAGCTGACAATGAGTCATTGGTCACAAGCTTCCATGTGTCGCATAGGCACTCGTCCTCCTTGGTATTCCACCTCTTGCATTTAGTGCCTTTGTTCCTCGTCTTGCGTGGACCATCCCGGCCTCGACGTTGTGCACGTCGGCATTCACGTCGGCCTCACCGTACTTCCCCTCTCCTTTGCCCTCCTCCTCATCGCCGCCCTCCTCTTCCTCTTTGTCCCCTTCCTCTTCCACTTCTTGTTCTTTCTCTTTCGGAGTGCCAATCCTGCCCATCCCATCACGGATCATGCCACACAACACTTCCGAACAGTCAAGCTATTGCAAAGAACAACGCGCATGTCGGTTTCATGTCATGAACACAAGATGAATGAGTCAAAGGACGTAGATTTCATACCATTTCGTCGTCCGCGCCCGTCGGCATTCCTCGAACATGTGGGCACCATTACCATCGTTGTTTCCAGAAACATCGTGGCCGCTCCCAAAGAGACATTGGCGGCCACTCGCATCAACGCTTGGGCGTGGGTGCCCCCTCTGCAGAACCGGCGAGTCGATGAACGCCTGGTTGAGATCGACGCGGCGGCCAACACTCGGCGACTCGGAGCGGCTGCTCTCACCGAACCCTGGCGAGATCCGTGGCCCTGAACATGGAGTGGCACCACCGCCATCGAAGTACGCCGGGTTCGATGGCGATGCGCCCCCCGACGCGTTGGTGCTCCCTTGACTTGCGCCATCATTGGTGTACGCTAGCGACGTGGCCACGAGATCGAGCTGCTTCTGCCTGGTCACCGCACTCACGCGCCGTCCTCTCCTGTCGATGGTTGCCGCCGATCGACTTCGCTGCTCCTCCGCCCAATCTACATCTGACATATCATCCGGTCGCACGCGGAATTTGCGAGGGACGACATAACCGCTGGTGCCACCGCGAGCAGCGCCACCTCAAGAAGCGCCCCATCGTCCTACACCGCTGCAAGCACCGCCACGGTTGCGCTGGAGGGGAGACATCGGCGGCAGACTTAGATCGTCCAAGGTGGGAAAGGCGGGAAAGAGGTGGGCGGGGAAGGCAACTGGGGGGAGACTAAAAATTGATAAGAGGGAGGGGAAAGTGATAAAGACCGTCGCGTGTCACTGATGAGACGGTCCCGCCCGTCAGAATCCAACGTGGCAAAGTTGCCGCGGTTTGCCGGCGCGTCCGCTTGCGTCTCTAAAAACAGGGCGTGAAGCGGGGTTGCCGGACGCTCTATTGAAGCGCGCCGGCAACTTTCGACCTATTGGGCTCGTCGCTAGGGGCCGTTTTGGTGTCGGAGCGTCCAATAAACCTGTTGGGAGCGCTATTGTGTGTGCCGGTGGAAATGATCTAACCAGGGTAGTTTTGTTATATCCTGCTAACTCAGCTGTCACGACAGTGAGGTCCTGGATAATTGATGCGTTGTTTCGTTCAGTATTCCGAGATTTCTTGTCGTTTTCCGATATGAGGAAGATCATTCCAACTTAATTACAAATACAAGCCGTGAAGGCAATGAAAACTCAGAAGACTGCCAACATGTAATTCCATCGAATGACATGCAATGTTGACTCGACGCGTTCGTGCTTATTATCGACGAACTTACAGCTCGTTTCAGTTTGAAAATACAGCAATTGTCTTACGACTTGACTTGTTCGTGCATCCCAAGTCTCTATAAGTGACATGTAGCTTGTAGACCAAAAACGTGTTACCCGACCAACTACGGCACTGGATTTGGTCCATCCCGGGCTCCCGGGGCTTTTTTCTGCCGAGCTGCAATCACGATTGGCCCTCCTATAGCGAAAGCTTGTCAGTGTTGAGAAATAGTAGCTTGACGTCGTGTTACTGACGATATGAAGCAGTCAGCGCGAAGCAGTCAGAAATTTGTGAAACTTTTCAGCGCGAAGCAGTCAGCAAGAAGAGCGAACGAAAGAAGCAGTCCAACGAAGCAGTCAGCAAGCGAACGAAGCAGGAAAACGAAGCGCGCGACAGAACCAGTCGAAAGAAACAGTTGAACTAAGCGACAACGTAGTCTGGACCAATTTGCTGTTTCGGCCTTTTTTCCTTTGTGCCTTCGTGGCAGTTAGGACGAGGCCAACTCGATTCTATATTTCTATGCGACAACGTTTGATTCTTCCTAGATTCGGCGCGAGCGCTGCGGCGTGCGAAACCTAAATCCGGCGGCGGCTGGCCCCCTCCCTGACTCCCCCGGCTGGCCGCCGTGGCCGCCGCAACTCCGCTCCGGCTCCCTCATTTCTGGCTGGCTCAGGCACATTCAGGCGCTGGCGCTCGGCCGTCTCAAGCAGAGGCGTAGAGCAGGACTGCGGGAGCAGAGCTAGCTGCAGCACAGCAGCAGGCCAGCTACAGAACGAAATTGACACCTTCACCCCCTAGCTTTTTTGTGTTACGGCAATACACTGTCCAAACTGAAGCTCACAGCGAAAATGGTGAGTCGAAGAAACAGAGAATGAAATGAGATATTCATGCACCATTTTGTGTACAATTACATGGTCGAATACTCAGCTGAGTACTTCCCATCGTAACTACATGTAGCGTATAAGGATATTCAGTTGAACAAACTGAACCCATGATGGCATATTGGCACGGCCAGTTGACATGTACAACCAGTTAAGACTTACGAGTTAAGACTCATACTGATAATGGCTATGAACAGTGTCAACCAGTGTGAATGAAGGAAAAGGAGAAAGGCTAACAATCAATCTTCTAGACTAAAGACTAGTACATTACTCGCTATCACTAAACTCTTTTGATCTTGTGTCAGACGCTCTGGTCACGCATCAGAAATCACCAGAGTGAGCCTCACTATTTTGCCAGTACCTGAAACCTAACCGTGCATCTAGGATAATTATTAGTACAACTGATAATGGCTATTCACCAAATTTAGTGCTTGTGGTTTTAGTGTTAGAAAGCAATTAAGGAAAGGGTGGACTCCATGACAGAAATTTTGGCCCATCCTCTTGTTTTTTCCTCGGTCCGCCACTGACTAGAAGGACCTCGCACGCGTTGTTGCGCGCGTTGCGCACTGCAAATGCTGGTTCAGAACTTCAGAAACGTAGCCATGCTCGTGGACATACCACGGCGATTGTAGTTTGCTAGGTCGACCCACAGCGGAATGGGCGAGGGCAGCGAGGCCGGTGGCCTGGCGGAGACCGGATAAAAATCCGGCGCTGCGAGCCGCCGATGCTGCATTGGCGGGGAGGGAGCGGTCTGGTACTCCCGTGCTACTCAGGTTGCAGGTGGACGCAGGCGTCCACAGGCCCGCATCGGCCGCGCCGCACCAAACTGTTAAACGGTGTTGCGGACAACTGACAAATAATATTCGGGCTTCACCGTCGAGTCCTGCAATAACCTGCTTGGCCCGCTTAGCCTGCTAGCAGCCTGCTAACGAGCAGCACAAACAACTCGCAAGCGGAAACGCCTAAGAGCATCTCCAACAGGCGCCCAACGCGCCGGCGCGGTATAAAAAGTTTGCAGCGCCAAAAAGGCGTTTTGGCGCGCCGCGCGTCTGTTTCGCTTTAGCAGACGCGCCCAAACGTCGCGCCAAAACTTGCCGCTTTAGCAGGCGCGCTAAAATAGAGCGCCAGAAACCTTATCCACAACGAGAGCGCGCTGAGATTGGATCGAAAAAAGACATAGAAATAGAAATATATTAGGGTTCGACAAACACAACTACGCGCACAGGCGCTACAAACGCACACATATTAACACTACGTGCATATAGGCGCGCACGGGCACACTACGCGCCGGCGATCTAGAAGTCGCTGTCGGAGGAGTAGAAGTCGCTGCCGGAGTTCGTCGTGTCGGAGACGGAGTCCTGCAGCGCGTTCCACATTGGGTCGCCGGCGGGCCAGCAGGCGCGGCCGGCCGCCTGTTCAGCCTCCGCCGCCGCCCTGGGCGCCCTCCTCTGCTTGCGCCATTCATGCATCTTGGCCCGGCGCTCGGCCCGCTCCGCGCGCAACGTCTCCCAGTGCGCGAGCTCCTCATCCCTCTGCTCCGGGTTGGCGCGGTACCACGCGTCCACGGCGCGGCGGTCGTTCTCCGCGACGAGGTCGAGCGTCGCGCGAAGGCGTTGCGCGCGGCGGTCCTCGGCGGTGACGATGAACGGCTGAGGCGCCTGGTCCACCGCCTCCTGCAGGTTGCGGGAGTCGCGGAAGTTCATGGAGGCCCGGTCGCGGCCGAGACGCCACGCCGCCGCGTTGTACGCGCGGGCGGCGGCCTGCGCGCTGAAGAACGTCCCCAGCGGGACGCGGGTGTCGCCGGAGCGGATCTCCGCGGTGTAGCGACCGTTGGGGCGGCGTCGGACGCCGCGGTAGCCGGACTGCGAGCGGCGGCGCGGCGGCATCGTGGAAGGGGAAGTGTTTGCGCGTCGGTGGCGGCTGGAATCCTAGCGGTGGCGGGAGGGAGGGGAAGCCGTTGCGCTACGCGTGGTGGAGCGCGTGCTGGACACGGGGCGGTGTATATAGCGCCAGAACTACCGCTTTGGCCCGCGCGCGCCCTTTTTCCCGCGCCTGCTGGAGCGGCCGATTTGGCCCCGCGCGCGGGAAAAAGCGGTTATTTGGCGCGCGCGGGCCAATTTGGGCGCCTGTTGGAGATGCTCTAAGCTGCAGCCGCCTCGTCCATCGCCGCCGCCGGCGACTGCGCTCACCGCCACCCCCAAACTAGGCTTGCCCCACACCTTCCCTTCCCATACTGCACCACCCGTCGCCTTTCTCGTTGACTTCCCGTCCGGCCTAAGCCACTCCGGCCAGCCGGGGGTGTTCCCGTTGCGGCCTGCAGATGGAGGAGGAGGAGGAGATGTTGGGGGCGGCGGGGAAGGAGGAAGAGGAGATGTTGGCGGCTGCAGGGAAGGCGGAGGATGAGAAGTTGAGAACCCGGACGGAGAGCAGCCGACGGGCGCCAGGTCCTTTTCTTGCTCGATTCAAAAGTTTCCCCTGTTTCTTGCAATCATAGCATAGGGAGCAAAACGTAGTAGTAGAGTCAGTAATACTTGTTAATTGCAGCTTGTTCCAGCGTTTAGAAATTTAGGGAGCAAAACGTAGTAGTAGCCCGGTTTCTTGCAATAATTAATTGCAGCTTGTTGTGGATGCACTTGACTGATACATGGTCGTGGGAATGTTCATACAAAATAGAACATGCAGATGGAGAAGGTTGAGCTGTGGACAGGCAAGGTCAAGGAGGAGCTATCGGAGGCAGGGAAGGCGAAGGAGGAGCTGTCAAGGGCGGTAGGGAAGGAGGAAGGAGAGCAGCTGGATGGAGTCTCGGATATGTCTTCTTCTTTGAGGTGGCGTGCCTCCTTCTCCACGATGTTACTCCGACGTCGGAAGAGGTTGTACAAGTGCACAGTCCTCCTAGAAGCAATGGTGAACCGCATCATCCTTCTCGACAACGATGGAACGGTCATTGACTCCCGGGACCTCAAGGAAGGGGAGTCGATATATCCGGGATTGAAATTTGAAATCATTTGCTACGAAGTTGAAATTGGTGAGCGCGTTGAGGATGAGGCTGTTGTTGCACCCGGCCAGGTTACTAGCTTATTTCATCCATATGTTGTAGAAAGTAATAAATGTGGAGCATTAAGAAGGACTGAATATAACTTTTCTTTGTGAATGTTTCTATAGCAGCCACTCTCCAAGAGTTACACTACCAAAAAAGAGAGGTGGGATGAAAAGAAGAGGAAGTGGAAGAAGCTCGAGGAGAGAAGGAAGGAGTCCGATGAAGAGGAACGGGAGACCCACCTACCGGTCAGCCCAGAGAAAATTGATGGCGACTTGCTAAGCGGTGCTGATGAGAGAGGTGCTAATAAGGAAAAACAACCACCCTCCAAGAGGTACACTACTCCCTCCTATTTTCTGTTCATGACTTTGTTAATGTTTATCTTTATTTTCTTGACGTCTCCTGCTTGTTGGGTGTAGAACCAAAGTTGAGAGGAGGGATGAGAAAAGGAGGAAGAGGTTGAAGGATGCAGACATGAGGAAGGATGAGAAAAGGAGGAAGAGGTTGAAGAGACTCGATGAGGTTAATCTGATTGCCGAAATGTGAACTTCTATCTTTGTAGGTGTCTTTAATTTGCTTAAAAGGAGCAGATTGACAAGTGACACTGTCGAGGCTTTAATTTGATTGCAGGATTGGCTACGAGCAGCGGGTGAGTTTTCATAATATTTCTTATCTCCGATAAAAAATCAACTTTGCTATTCAATTGATGAATTTTCAATTTTGTAGACTCTTCATGCCTAAAAACAACAACCCCCACAGCTCTTAACGATGAACACTGCCAGGTAACTCCTACTGCTGAAGTAAATGATTTGCTGGCTTTCTAATAATATTATGGTGTGCACCTCTGGTATTATTCATATTAATATTTGCACAAATGTCAATCTTATGATCAGGTCTTGCTCTTTATTATTTTTTCAGGTTCTTGCGGTAATGCCAGCAAATGAAAATGTGGACAGTACTTTTAGTACAGACCTCTTATAAAGGAGGAGCCAAAGTGCCAACGAAATTTAGGTTAGTAATCACTTGCTTTCAATGTTAGTCTTTCTATTAGCCCTGGACCCTTATCCTCTCCCGCGACCGAGAGAGGCGATTTTCTGAACCACCCCGTCAACTCCACCTCGCCACCGGCGGCTCGCTGGTTTCCCCCTCCTCCGTCGGCCGCTCCGACGGCGGGAGGTAGGGGGAACCCCGGGCCCGGCGTGTATATAGTGTAGGCGTTGCTAGGGTCTTCGTCGGCGGCGTCAGGGAGGTGGTGGCGCGGCTGGTGATGCTGTTCGTTTTGCAGGAGGTGCTCTTCCTCTCCGGCGGCGGTGCTCGTGGGAGCGTCGCGGCGGAGCGCCCCTTTCCGCGTGCTCGCGGCCCCCCGGGGTCGCCGTGTGCGCTTAATCCCCTTCCGGATCTCGCCGCGGCGGATCCGGTCGACACCTTTGAAGCAGCTGGAGGGCCATCAAGGCGATGCTGGCGATGGAGCGAGGCGGAGGCTCTCCGGAGTTCGAGGCCCGACGACTTCTCGTCCGCTCGGGGATCTTCTTCCATCCAAGGCGTCTGTGAAGAAGGAGCGGCGGCACGCCATCGGCATGTTTCTCTCCTCGTCGTCGACATCGAGCTACAGAAGGACTGCTCTGTAATTTATAAGTTTGTGATGTCCCTTTCTGTATTACCTTGATGTAATCTGGCTGTTTCCTCGCAAAAAAAAATGTTAGTCTTTCTATTTTCCTAACTTCTGAATAAACAGCAGCTACCTAATCATTAGTTCAGTTTGTTCTGAAATTTGCATACTGTTACTTGGAGTTCTAATCTTTCAGACTTGCAAAGTAATGCTCTGCCTTCCTCTCTCTGTTCAGTACCGTGAGATGGGCATGGAGCGGCACGACTACTTCCTGCTGGTGACGACGGCGACCTGCACAGCTTTGGCCGTCGCGTCGTTCAAGTGGTCTTTTCGACTGAAGAAGATTGTTTCATGAGTTACATATTTTTTCAGACTACAGAACTGATGAATCATGAGATGATGAGCTAGCTGATCGGTTTTCATTCATGTGTGGTATAAATGATGCATGTTATTTAATCTCTCGTGAGAGCTTGGTACAGTTTTGATAATACTGGCCTTATTCTTTGAGAGCTAGTACAAAGATATAATTGTGCTATTAAATTTGTTTGTTCATTCTGTACAAAGATATAGCTACGTCTTAGAGGTTTGTGATATGCTGAGTGTCTCAGCGTTAGGCGGAAGCAGCTAGAGTAGCTGAAGAACGCGTCAGGTACTCTGGTTGAAGATTTTTTTTTTGAAGCGCGACTGTAGGGCAAACGCCCCACAGCATTTTCTATTTTCCCATCACAAGTCTCAGCGAAGTGTACAAAAATTACAAGGGGAGAGGGAGGGAAGGAGAGAGAGAGAGAATATATACATACAAACCGGCCAAAGCAAACTATGCAAGAACCAAGGATAAGAAAACTATGTCAAAAATTAATGTAGCTCCGAGATCCAAGCCATCAGACCCTCACGGTGTTTCCTCTTGATTCTATATCCCAGTAATGTCATATCATGGATGAAGTTGCATTTCCACCTTGCAAATGTAGGCCTCTCGTTCTGGAAAATTTTCCCATTTCGCAACTTCCAAATGTGCCAAGAAGCTGTTATAATCACCTCCGTAAAAAAAGGTTTCTCAAAAGCTTTTCTGGCTGCC
This sequence comes from Poa pratensis, assembly GCA_947311845.1. Taxonomy (NCBI): domain Eukaryota; kingdom Viridiplantae; phylum Streptophyta; class Magnoliopsida; order Poales; family Poaceae; genus Poa; species Poa pratensis. The sequence goes on from CAMZMU010000077.1 coordinate 33,444,623, forward strand.
ACAATAGCTGAGTGCATATCATCACTGAAGGACCAATCAATCTGTAAGTAGCTCCAGATTCTACAGCTGAAATTACAGGCAAAAAATAGATGAAATCGCTCCTCATAGGCCCTGGTGACACACAACACACAGTGGGTATCGTCGGTGACATTCCGCAGCGGCTAATCCTGAAGCCGAAGCGGGCAGTCCTGCTAATCCTGCATTGCCTGCAAAGCCCGCTCGGCTTCATTGCGCAGACAGGCCCACTTATCCTGCATAATCATGTTGTGGACACGGCGGATCATTGCAGGAGCTCTGCAGACAGGCCCACTTGCATCCTGACGTGCTACTACTGTTGCTAGCTCGATGGATTATGCCAGCCCATATGGCCATGTGCAGCTGCGCCGCCGTGTTGCTTCTGAGCTAAGCCAGAGATGGAGACCTCCATTTGAGCATTGAACGCAACAGCCAATTGCATCTCGTGGCACACAGCTCGATCGTGATGCAGGATCTGTGCACGGCTGGGAAGGGCGAGCGAAGGAGTCTGTATGGGACGTTTGCAGGTAAGTTTACATTTCAGATTTTTTTCTGTATGGCGAAAAATCTATAAGAGGGCTTAGAATGGGCTAAGATCGACGAAAAAACCTTTGATGGGCTAAGCCGCTAAGGCACACCTGATTTTGAAAATGTTGTCGGGCTGGCTCTGATGGCCTCAAGAGGTTTTTTTTCCAAGAGGTTGAAGTTGTGCATGTTTAAAGGGTAGGCTTACAAAAAAAATTAGTAGCCCTGAACCAGGTTAAGGTAGGACACCATGCAAATAATTGATCATATTACATGAGATTAAATGATTAATGCTTGTGGCAGTGCCAAGAATTTACCAGTTTACCACAGTAGATGGATTTCGAAAGACGAATTGTACAAATAAGATATTTGCATGTTTCAAAAATAAATACAACCATACAGTACCGTATCGCTATACAATTTGGCAGAGGAAAAACAAAGCTAGATACAAAAACTAGCCGCTTACGTTTTTAAGGAAGCCAAAACAATATACAGTGTGACTACTTAGCGACCTGCTTGCATACCATTAACTGCTTTCTTCTGAATGCTGAAATATTCAGCACTGACAATCGCCGAGTTGGTCATGGGCTCGCAAAGTAAACTTTCCATCTCTTCGGGGTTCTGCTGTGCCCACGGATGTTGCATCACCTTCATCAGTCCATCGAGCTTCTCTGTGATCTCCTTCATCGAGGGTCTCTTATCACCACACATATCCAAGCACTGCTTTGCTATCTCTGCGATCTCTTCTAGAATCTCAATGTTTTCTTCACCCTTGATCTGGTCATCCAATATCTCATCCAGCATATCCTCCTTCATTGCAGACATAAACATCATCGCCAAGCTCTTCTCTTTGTCAGGGGCATCGAGATTGAACGGCATTTTGCACGTGAGCAGCTCCGCAAGAACAACCCCAAAGCTGTACACGTCGCTCTTGTCTGTCACATAACATGTTTGTTGCATGTACTCTGGGTCAAGGTACCCACATGTCTCTTGTACAAGTGTGACAAACTGTGACTCGTCAGTTGGTGCCAGGATGGAGGCGCCAAAGTCGGAGACTTTCGCGCTGTGGTTGCCGTCGAGGAGGATGTTGGAGGACTTGACGTCTCCATGTAGGATCGGTATTGAAGCTGACGAGTGGAGGTAGGTGAGCACGTCGGCAGATTCGATGGTGATCCCCAAGCGAGTAGCTAGGGAGATATGCCGCCCATGGTTGCCGTTAGTTGCGAAGCCAGGACAAGCTGACGCCCCAGGCCACCTTCAGAGCACTGTAGCTACAGTACGCTACAGTGCGGTGATGTAGCTACAGGCAACGAAGAAAACCACAGCCACGCCCCGGGCGACGGCCAGGGTGGCCTGGGGCCTGTCTCCGCCACTGGTTGCCGTGGATGAGGTGGAAGAGTGTCCCGTTGCCGTGGATGAGGTGGAAGAGTGTCCCGTTCGGGACAAACTCGTACACCAACATCGGGACTTCCACTTCAAGGCAACACCCGAGGAGCTTCACTATGTTTTTGTGGTTGATTTGGGATAGAATTATCATCTCTTTACCGAACTCTATCTTGTGTTGCTCGTCGATCGTCTTGCATTTCTTGACCGCTACTTCCACATTGCCCTTAAGAAGTCCCTTATACACGGTTCCATGGGCTCCCTGACCGAGGACTTGTTTATCACTAAAGTTGTTCGTCGCCTGCTGCAGTTCTTCCTCACGGAAGATTTTGAATGCATTGCCGTCTTTTGATTTCATCTCGTTAAATAACATTAGACCACCGTTTTGCCGAAAGTAGTTCTGTTTCATGTTTTGTAACTTTCTTCTCTCTCGGATCAAGCATGCACATGCCACAAATATCACTAGGACGACTAGCCCAATGCTTGCACCTGTTCAAATGAAACCATGCACATGTTAGAATGAAACCATTAGCGGCGACCACTCAAAAGTATTAGAGTTTTTTTTTCAAAATTTTTTTACAGTAGACTATATTTAGACTAGCCATAGTGGGAGTATCATCGCTAGTCTTACGAGAAAGAGAGAAATGTCAGTTGCTGCCGCTAATAAAATCATGTATATCATCACATGGAACTGATAGTGTTGGCTGATAAAATTAGTCATGAAATTGTCTAATTATCCAACGGGCATAATCTTCCAATGCAGATTTTGACCAAAATTGAATAGAAATCAAATAATTACGCATTAAATGTATGTTATCAGTGGTAATAATTTTGTAGTAGTGACTGTAAAACTTAAAAATGTTTCTCAGGTGAAAAAAGGAGCAAATTTGTGTCGGGGAGTTGGAATTTGTCGAAATACGGCTTGCTTAAAAAATATGAAGCTACTACTCCTTCCGTTCTCTGTAGGTGAAGCTAATACTCCTTGCTTAAAAAACGAGCAAAGTTGTATTTTTTTCGGTATGGCACCCAATCAATTCTCTGTAGGTGAAGCTACTACTCCTTCCGTTCATAATTGTATTGTGTTATGGGTTTAGTCAAATTCAAAGTCAAACTTTATAAAATTTGACAAAAAATATATAAATTTATATTATAGATCTTCATTTTTTTTGTATATATACTTAGTCAAAATTAGAAAGTTTGACTTAAAAACAATGTAAATAAAAATGGAGCGAGTACTTCAGTGCTCAGCAAAGAAAGAAACTTAACAATGACAGGCATGGGCCGAAAACGGGAAGACTTCTGAACGCAAACCCCATTTGTCATATAATTTCCTGGGCGGCATGAGCAGGTGTAATTCCCCAGCGTGTTCTGGCAGATATCAAGGCCGCAAGGATTAGGATCTTCACGGTATTCATCAATATCTGTAACAAAACAATTATTCTTAGTTCAAGTTGCTAAGCTGTGCATACAAGTGATTCGTGAAGAATTTATGTGTATAAAATGTACAAGGGAGCAAAAACCTTGGCATCCATCCATCATGTAAGGGTTGCCTTTGTACCCATCATGGCAAATGCATCGGTAACCTCGCTTGGTGGTATTAGGGCATCTCCAATGTAGAAATAAGCCTTGGTCTTAAGCAATAAAGGTGTCTTAAGACCCGGTCACGGCCTCACGGGAAGGAACGGAGAGTTCGGTGAAAAAAAGACTGACAATTGGGGTCCAGCTTATAGCCCAGCTCGCCCATAAACATTGCGGGAGTTTTAACCGGAAATAGCACAAGCGCTGGACCCAGCTTATTACCTGGATGAAATTTAAGCATTGGAGACGCCCTTAACGCATTCACTATCCCTGCTGACACATGCGTAGGAACTCGTGTTCTTCTTAGCTTCTTCGCAAGTGGACGATCTTATTCGCCAGTTCAGGACAACTGGAACTGTACCGTTGTATGTATCATAGAACACACTGTTTTTGACATAGCTGGGTTTGAAATTGAAAGCTGATTTTGCCATCAGTGCCATGAAACTGCAACGACTGTCGTTCGATAGTTTTGTGGTATTATACTTTTCATTGAAATAGCCATAATAATATTGTATGTCTTTGGGAACATCGGCTTGGCAGCAACCGGCACCAGAGCACGTGTCATTCTTGAGGACGACGTGGGTGCATGTCGCATAGCAACCTATTACGTACTGCACGCGAACAATGTATATATGAGATGCGTTAAACTAAACAAAACACTTGAACACTTCTACGCAAATTTCAAAAGTTCATTTTTGCGAGCCTATAGTCTGCGCTTTATACTAGGAGTAGTAAATAAATAGCTAGTATATTACTTTACAAATTTTACAATGGTTGGAAATTTTATAAACCATCCATTCACCCTGATAACAGGTTCGTTACAAGCATGAGCAAAGACAGAAAGGGGTAGTAGTAGCAAGTCGGAAATGAGGTAGTACTAGGCAGAAACCTGCTTGCGAGTGATCAATCAAACCCGCCGTAAATTCTCACGGTCGTGAACTTAGTTTCTTATTATCTAAAAAAAACTCACTTTAGGAGCCTCCTTTCAAAAAATAAAAATAAATCTCTGGAGCCGAAGATCAGCAGAGTCCTGATGTCTTTGTCCAGACTAAATCGTTATGTTAGTATGTAGATTTCCTGGTAAAGGCTAGTTCTCATTCGCAGAAAAAAAATGCTAGTTCTATATGAATGTAACACTTTATCTAAAATATGAATGTAACAACGGACATGTAATGAACTTAAAAACTTTCTGCAGGTTTTTTCCGAATGAAGATAGTCGGGGAGATTTTACCCCCTGGAAATTAACTAAGTGAATGGGTTTCTTCAAAGATTTTCACCCGGATCAATTCAGTACATTAAAGAAAATGCGAAATATTTACGGAGGAGCTCATCATATAAGAGTATTGCACCCGATGACGATAATTGCGTTATCCACTTCCGATATCCAGAAAGGTGTTCTGTTGAAGCTCAACCATCCATCATTGATGTCCAGAGTACCAGTGGATGGGGAATAGCACTGCCAGAAGATCATATCGACATTTATCCAGGCCTTAACCGTCAGCCACGGAGATCTTGGTCACATCGACACCCCCGTTCTGAAGCTTCGTGGTGCCGTTGACGGTAGTGCAGCTGAGGCCAAAGGCCGGGGTGGAATGCGCACTGATCGCCGATGCCGAACGGGAACGGGACGTCGACGTCGCCGCACTTTGCCGGGCAGCCGGGACGCTGGCCTGCCGCTACATCGGCCGTGGCCAGCACTAAAGTCGCCGTAAGGCAGACAAAAAGATGACCGGAGAGAAGAAGCGGAGAACACCCCAGCTTCATAATTGCCGGTGAACCGGGTGCGTGTAGCTGTACTACGTATTGTGTTCGTCTGAGCTAGCTCTCTTTTTTTTGATAAAGAGATTTTATTACTTAATAGTTTTAAGCATTACACCCGGCCTCTGCATAATTAGGATGCACACAGCCACAAGTTCACCAGTACTCCAAGTTAGAAATAAATAAAAGGCGAATTACATATCATAATGAGAAATTGTAAAACCGCCTAAGATGGTGGTAGGTCGATCCGGAGTTTATGTGGCCATCCATGCTGGGAGAATAACTCTCTCGCCGCAGCCTCCAAACACAACAATGTAGGTCGCCGCCGCCGGGGCGCCGTCGTCGCGTGGTGGCGGTGGCTCATTTTCTCGGCCCTGATTCCGTCCGATGCGGAGGCGTCCGCTAGGACCAATCCACGGCAGTGTGGTGGCTAGCGGCGACCGGGCGGCTCGGCTGACTGACAGCGAGGCGGTGGCGGCAGGCCCGATATGGGCCTAAATTGGCTCGGCCGGGCCACGACCCACGCACCGGCCGCTGCAGTGTTCGACCCCGACGGCAGAAAGTGTGCTCCTAGGCTAGTCCAGCGACATGAGGAAGCCAGGAGCTTCAGCTCCGGGCATGGCGGCAGTGACCTCCTCCTCCGTCGGAGGTGGTCGGCCGGCTAACTGATCCCACGGTTAACCTCAGCGGCGAGTTGGGATGCGTGGTTGCCAGTGAAAACCGAGCTTTGACTTCGTTCAAGCAGGCTAGGGCGGCGTCTAGCGGCGCTCTCGGTGTCACTCTCCCTCATGAGGGCATTGTTTTTGGAGCAGTTGCTGGACATAGGAGGCAAGAAGTGGAGCGGTGGATATCTACCACGTTGACGACGGCGAGTCTTTAGCGGCATGGCGCAACGGGGTCTCGGCGACGGGCGCATGATGATGGACTCGCGCAGGAGGGTGGAGTTTTCTGCCGCCGTGTTGGTGTCGACGACATGACTGGCATGGTCATCGCGTTGATCTCTCCTGGATGGGATGGCAGAAGGTGGTGGCAGCGACTTCTGATGTGCGTATGTGGCGTGCGCTGAGGATCAGCTGGACCAGTTTGTACTTCCGGCGCGCTGTTGGACGGCCTGGTTGAAGCCTCCGGATTTAGATGATGTACGTAGGTGTGTGAGGTCAGGGCATTGGCTCCGTTTGGTCCACCCCCTTCATCAAGCTTGTAGGTGTAGCGAGTTTTCGCCTGGATGGTAACTTTCAGATGATCGTTGTATCTCTTTCTAAGGCTTGGTGGTTTCTTTTTTCTCTTATTATTAATAAAAACGGCTGTGTGCATCCTTTGCATGTAGAGGCAGGGAGCACACCCTCAATTTAAAGAAAAAAGTAAATTGCGCGGTGCAGAAGACTCTTGAAGATAATTATTGGGAACCAACACTCAACATATATTAATTCAACAATGTTTTGACATTGATCACATCCAACAACTCATCTCTCTTTGGGAGTTGCTACCCGAAGTCAAACGATCCACGAGGTTCCGATAGCATTCTTTGGGAATTCACGAATGATGGAAAATACTACGCCTCACCGGCCTACAAAATGGATTTTAAAGGAATCATTTCAACTTTTTTGAATGCCGCGGTTTGGCAAACTTGGGCTCCTCAGATAGCATTCTTTGGGAATTCACAAATGATGGAAAATACTACGCCTCGCCGGCCTACGAAATGAAATTTAAAGGAATCATTTCAACTTCTTTGAATGCCACTGTTTGGCAAACTTGGGCTCCTCAGAAATGTAAAGCGTTTGCTTGGTTGGTCATGTAAAATAGTATATGAACAGTTGTCGCCTTACACGTAAGGAATGTCCCAATTGTGGGAATTGTCTTCCTGGTAACTAAGTCTAAAAATCGGCGGCGCGCCTTGAAAGGACATGTGTCTCCTAATCTAGTTTTGTGTATTTGTTAACAACATAAGTGATGATCTTACCGTGTGCTAAAGTACTACAGGTACAATTGACGAAAAGCACATGGCCATGTTTGACTCCTCAAAAAGGAGAAAATTATCGAAGTCGGTGGCCCGAAGATTTAATTTATTGAGTCGTAAGGTAGCCGTACTATCAAGAGGGGTTACTCTTTGGAAAGCTTGGGGAAATCGATAATCATGCTTACAAAGCATATTTGCACCCCCACAGGATTCCTACAACCTTGGTGCAATTTGTCGGAAATAGATTTGCTGAAAAAAAGCCAAACTGGACGAAATCCGGATGGTCCGGATTTGGTCCGGAATTCCGACACACTCGGAAAATTCCGGATGGATTCCGAACTGATTCTGAGCTGAGTTTTCGGTACTGGACCCAGTCCGGATTCGAGTTGGTTTTCATCCGGATTATTCCGAATCAACCAGAATTCCAGATTAATTCCGAACCAATTCTGGATTGCACGAATCTGTGCAATAAACGGCTAGTTTTTCGGTGGACCTATTTAAGTCGCCTCTTCTTCTCCAAGAGAGGTACCACGACCAGAAATATCTTGCCCACCATTGTTGAAAGCTTGAAACTCATAGATCTCTCTCCCTACCCACTCAAACACCTTGTCCTTCTAGGACTTGGGAGAGTTGACCTAGCTCTACACTTCTACCAAAGAGATTTGATTTCCCCATCTATTCCTTTGATGAACTTGTTACTCTTGGATTCTTTGGAACCCTAGACGGTCGTTGGTCGTTCTTGTGGCTTTGGGAGCCGCGGGGACTAGCCGGGAGCCTCCAATTGAGTTGTGGAGTTATGCCTCGGCCTTGTGATTCATGTGGCTTTGGGAGCCGCGGGAATTTGGTGAGGGCCTCCAATTTGGTTGTGGAGTGTGCCTCATCCTTGTAAAGGTTTGTTGCCGACCTCGAGGGCATCATATAGTGACTCGTGGAACTCCTCATTGGAGGATAACACGAGGGAGATACGGTGCGCCATATCAAGGCTATTCGGGGCTCACTTGTGACCCCGCACCGCTCCAACGAAGACGTAGCTTCCATTGGGAAGTGAACTTCGGGAATCATCTCCGCGTCACCGTGTGGTTATCTCTTATCCTTCCTTTACTTGTATTACTAGCTTATCTTGTTTAGAATATCTTGCTAGTTTGTTTATTGTTCATCATATAGGATTGTTCACCTAGTTGCATATCTAGAGAACTTATATTTGAGCAATCCCTCAATTTGATTAAAAGAAAAAGAAAATTTGTAGCTGCCTATTAATACGTCTCAAACGTATCTATAATTTCTGATGTTACATGTTGATATTATACCACTTGTTACATGTTTTATATACACTTCATAGCATTTTTATGCATTTTCTGGGACTAACCTATTAACAAGATGCCACAATGCCAGTTCCTGTTTTCTGCTGTTTTTGTATTCCAGAAAAGCTAGTCTAGAAATATTTTAGGAATTGGACGAAACTTGGACAGAACCTCCTATTTTTCCAACACGAAGACGGAGTCCAGAGGAGAGACGGAGGAGGGCCACGTGGCACCCACACCATGGGGCCACGCGGGCCCCCCTGCCGCGCCGTGGGGTGGTGTGGGGCCCTCGTGGCTCCACAACCGCCGCCCTTTCGCCTATGTATTCTTCCCGACCCGATAACACTAAACACCCGAGCCATTATCCACGAAAAGTTTCAGAGATGCCGCCGCCGTCAACCCTAGCTCGGGAGGGTTCAGAAGTTCTTCCCGGCACCCCGCCGGAGAGGGAATCATCACCGGAGGGCTCTACATCACCATGCCTGCCTCCGGAGTGATGCGTGAGTAGTTCATCCTTGGACTACGAGTCCATGGCAGTAGCTAGATGGTTGTCTCTCCACTTTATGCTATCATGTTTAGATCTTGTGAGTTGCCTATCATGATCAAGATCATCTTATTGTAATGCTACATGTTGTGTTTGCTGAGATCCGATGAATATTGAATACTATGTCAAGTTGATTATCAATCTATCTTATATGTTATTTATGATCTTGCATGCTTTCCGTTACTAGTAGATGCTTTGGCCAAGTAGATGCTTGCAACTCCAAGAGCGAGTATTTATGCTAGATAGTGGGTGCATGCCTTCGGTAATCTGGGAGAGTGATAATAACTTCTAAGATTATGGATGTGCTGTTGCCACTAGGGATAAAATAACCGATTCTTAGCTTAAGGGTGCGCCGTTAGGTCTAATGCATTTGTTTACATTACGCACATTACTTAATGCAATTATCCGTTACTTGCAACTTAATACCAACGGGGAACTCGGATGACAACCTGGCGGTGGATTATTAGTCATAGACGCTGTTGGATAACGGTCTATGTATTTTGTCGTAATGCCAACATGAATATCATAGTAATCATCATGTCATATATATGCATTGTCATGCGCTCAATATTTTGTCAATTGCCCAGCTGTAATTTGTTCACCCAGCATGTTAGTTATCTTTTATGGAGAGACACCACTAGTGAACTGTGGACCCTGGTCCATTCTTTTACACTGATAATACAACCAACTGCAAACACTGTTCCTTTTCATTCTCTGCAATTTACTACTGTTTTCCACACCATACGTTTAATCCTTTGTTTTCAGCAAGCCGGTGAGATTGACAACCTCACTGTTTCGTTGGGGCAAAGTAGTTTGATTGTATTGTGTGCAGAAAAAGTCGGTGCCGAATTCCCTGGTATTGCGCTGTGCCCCGCCACCAACAACCTTCAGAAGTGATTTCTTGTTCCTACTGGTTCGATTAAACCTTGGTTTCATACTGAGGGAAAACTGCTGCTACACTGCATCATACCTTCCTCTCGGGGTCTCCCAATGAACATGTGATCCACGCAATCACCTATTCACCCCCTCTAGTCAACCTACTCGATCCTTTCAATGGGTATCAGAGCACGATCTCTTTATTAAGGGCTTAGCAGCCTAAAGAGGAGGTGACTAGCGAGGAGGAGTTAAAACTTGCTAAGGAACAACAAGAGAAAAATGATCAAGAACAACTTGAGAAAGAACTAAGTGATGCGGGGATAACCCTACCCGATGATAATGCCCCGGTCACCATGAATGCCATGATTAAACTCTTTGGGTTCATGAAAGGAAAATGGTGGACGAGGTGTATACTCGGGTCATTAATAATCAAAATGCCTCCTCATCAACCGGTGCCACTATCATTGAGGCTTGGTTGATAAGGATAACATAGACAAACCTAAAATTAATGAGAAGCCCTCTCACAACTTTGCTCCACCTACTTCATATCTCACTCAAGTTCCACCCACCCAACCTCATATAACCAACCTAAGTAGACCGCCTCCTAAGCTTGATAATACTCGTTTTTCACTTGGAAGAAATCTATGGAGTCTTATTTTCGCAGCTCATTGGTGCATCTTTGGAGGGTGGTGCTTCAAGGTTACAACCGGTTGATCCCACCAACTTGACAAAGCAAGAAGAGATTGATGAACAACTTGATGCAAACGCCAAATACATCCTTGAGAGTGCCATGACCGCCAATGATGAAGATCAAGTGCGAAATCTCAAAACCACCAAGGAGGCTTGGGATTTTCTCTCATCGGTATATGAAGGAAATGAGGGCATTCAACGCTCCAACGACGCCATCCTTCAACATCAAGTGGACAACTTCATCATGCTAGAAGAAGAGACACCATCGGATCTCTTCCGAAGACTCACCAAGCTTGTGTGACATGTAGGGAAAATGGAAAGAAGGATATGGATGATGAATGGGTCAAAGCCAAGTTCCTCAAGACCATTGTTCCATACAATGAAAATATGGTGATGAATCTTCATACGAGAGCGGACTACAAAACAATGTCTCCCAATGACATATTGGCACAATTCGTCACCTATGATACCTTGAAGGCCACTTCCAAGTCTTCCATCAACCAAATCCGTGGCACGAAGAATCTTGCCTTGAAGGCCCATGTCGAGAACATCCAAGATATGAAGAAGGCACGGTTGTTGATCATGAAGAAGATTTGGAGGGTGAGCTCAATGAGGTTCTTGCTCTTGCCGCCACCAAGTTTTGGAACAAGAAGAATTTCAAGAGCAACCTCCCCACCAATGAAAAGAATGTGCTTCAATTGTGGAAAGGACAATCACCTTGTGAAGGATTGCCCTTATGAGAGAAGGGAGGATCATGGTGGTCAACTCATTCTAAAGAAGAACAAATACCACCCCAAGCCTACCTTCATCAAGAGATCACCTCAAAAGGCTCTTGTGGCATCTCACAAGAGGAGTACGAGTCCGGTGGCGAGGAGGATAATGACTCAAGTGAAGAAGTAGGAATGGCGGCTCTTGCAATGGGCAAGCTTCCTCCTTCATTGGCACCCCTCTTCTCGCCCCGAACGACAACAAGATCTCCAAGCCTATGTGCCTTATGGCCAAGGAAACAAAGGTGATTTCCCCACCTAAAAGTATTATCTCCTCTAACCCATCTCTATTGGATTGTGTTGAGGATGTAGGGAAAAATGAGGGTGAGGACAAGATTACCCTCTTTGTGAACAAACTCCAAGGTCCAACCAAGAAAATGGTTGAGGCCCTCTTGTATCAATATGGAGAAGCCAAAACCTCTTGAGGAAAAGGAGGTTAGGATTTGTGAGCTCGAAGGGCATGCATGTGATCATGCCGATAAAATTGGTGAACTAGAAGATCAACTTGTTGAGGAACAATTGTTCCGGGAGCAACTTGAGGAGACACAAGCCAAGGATCTATCCAAGGCAAAAGAAACTCGTGAAACCTCGATTCAAATTGCAAGTGATCTAAAAGTAAAAATGAGGAGCTTGTAGAGAGTCATAACAAACTCTTTGAGAGTTTTGAGCAACTTAGGGAAACCCACAAGGTGACCTCAAGTGAGCTCACTAAGCTCAAGGAGTCATATGCTAAACTACAAGCTCAATACATCTATGCTAGCTTCACCACATCTCATAATGATAAAGATGCAAATGCTTGTACCTCTAACCCTTTGTGTGTGAAGGCATCTCTTATTGAGGAGAACACTAGGTTGAAGGCCCAACTTGAGAAGGGTCTAGCCACTTGCATCCAAGGGGAGAAGAACCTCAATGATCTTTTGAGCAATCAAAAGGGAGTGGTTGGCAAGGAAGGACTTGGGTTTACACCTAAGTCCAAGAAGGTCAACAAGAAGAAGAAGAAGCCTACTTCCCCTTCCAAAGATATTGTTTTTGTGAAGGAGGGGGAGTTGGCAAGACAAATGTCAACCCCATTGATGGTGATGCCACTAGGGGCAATGCCACTCACAATGACTTTGCGGGAAAATACAACCCTTCATATGTTCTTATGAAATCTAGAAATGGTTGTGTTTTTGCTAAATATGTTGGCACTTCATATGGAGATGATTATCACTATGCTATTTGGGTTCCAAAGACCCTTGTGACTAACAAAAGAGGACCCATTCCAAAATGGGTACCTAAATCAAAGACTTGATTTCTTGTAGGACTTTTCTTCCGGTGGATCTTCATGGCTCATTGATAGTGGGTGTTCATCTCACATGACCGGAAGCAAAGAATTAGTAAAGGGCTTATTGAAACAATTACTCACATTCTCTCATGTCACCGTTGGGAACAATGCAAGACTTAAGGTATTGGGATATGGCAAGGTAGTGATCACTCCGGAGTTATCCATTGAGAAGGTCCTCCTTGTTGAATCCCTTTCATATAATTTACTTTCCGTTGGTCAATTATGCAATGCCGGTTACACCGTTATCTTTAATAAATACCACGTGACCATCCTTTTCACACAATCTCTTAAAGTAGCCTTTGTTGGATTTCGTGAGAACGGTTTGTATGTGGTCGATTTCTCGAAAGAGACCACTCAAATTGCCACGTGTCTAATGGCTAAATCCGACAAGGGTTGGCTTTGGCATCGCCGGCTAGGCCATGTCGGTATGAGAAATTTACAAACTCTTGTGAAGGGTGGACACGTGGTAGGACTAACCGATGTTAATTTTTCCAAAGATCGTCCTTGTAGTGCTTGCATAGCCGGAAAGATGCATGAAAAGAATCACCCCAAGAAGACCATTATCTCCACTAAGAGGCCTTTGGAGCTCCTTCATATGGATCTCTTTGGGCCTCCCACATATGATAGTCTTGGTGGCAAGAAATATTGTTTGGTGATTGTGGATGATTATTCAAGATATTGTTGGACTTTCTACATCAAGAGAAGAGTGAAACTCAAAAGATATTCATTGACTTTGCAACCCTAGTTCAACGCCAATATGACTCCAAGATTTTGGCAATAAGAAGTGACAATGGTACGGAGTTCAAGAATTACACTATGGATGATTTCCTAAGTGGGGAGGGCATTCAACACCAATATTCCGCTGCATATACTCCCCAACAAAATGGTGTCGCCGAAAGGAAGAACCGCACTCTTATTGATATGGCAAGAACTATGTTGGCCGAATTTCATTCCCCATACAACTTTTGGGCCGAAGCCATCAACACCGCTTGTCACTACTCAAACCGGCTCTTCTTTCGTCCTCTCATGGAAAAGACACCATATGAACTCCTTATCGGTAAAAAGCCAAATGTCTCTTACTTTCGAGTCTTTGGTTGCAAATGCCATGTTTACATTAAAGGTTGCAAAATTGCTAAATTTGAATCTAGATCTTTTGATGGTATTCTTGTTGGATATGCCGCAAACTCTCATGCTTATAGGGTCTACAACATATCCACCGGTGTGTTGAAGAATCTATGAATGTGGAGTTTGACGAGGATAATGGCTCCCAAGCGGGCATATTGATCATGATGATGTAGGTGATGCTCCATCTCAAGCCATAAGAACTATGGGATAGGAGAACTTATTCCTATTGAAGAACCTATTGTTGATACTCAAGAAGAAGGAACAAGTTCTACTCAAGTTGAGCCATCCACCTCAACAATTGATCAACAAGATATCAAGAACAAGAACAAGATCATGTCTTCATCACATGAACAAGAAATGGTCAAGACCCACCCAACTCTAGTGGTGAACAAGAACATCATGAACCCCAACTCCAAGAACTCCACTTCGGGTTGACCATGAACAAGATGAAGGCAATGATGAAGATATTGTTGGTGAAACAATTGGTCAAGCCATGGAACGCCGGGTCATCCGGCGTGCATCAAAATTGGATTATCAACAACACTTCAAAGAAAATATCCTTGGGAGTATCCGTAGGGGTGTGTCCACACGCAATCAATTATCTAACTTTTGTGGTCATGTCTCTTGTTTGTCTAGCTTAGAACCTCTCAAGGTATATGATGCTCTTGAAGATATGGATTGGGTTGCGGCTATGCATGAAGAGTTGAACAACTTCGAGCGCAACAAAGTGTGGTCATTAGTTGAAAGACCCAAAGACACATGCCATAATGTCATTGGAACCAAGTGGATATTTAAGAACAAGCAAGACTCACATGGTCAAGTCATCCGCAACAAAGCAAGATTGGTTGCACAAGGCTACACCCAAATCGAAGGAGTCGACTACGGTGAAACCTATGCCCCCGTTGCTAGACTTGAATCCATTCGCTTACTAATTGCTTATGCATCTACTCATAAAATTGTTTATATCAAATGGATGTTAAAAGTGCTTTCTTAAATGGTCCACTAAATGATTGGTGTATGTAAACAACCTCCGGGTTTCGAAGACCCTAAATTTCCTAACCACGTCTACTTACTACATAAGGCTCTTTATGGGCTCAAGCAAGCTCCACGTGCTTGGTATGATCATCTCAAGGAGTTCTTAGTAGACCGTGGCTTTGAAATTGGGGTAATAGATCCCACCTTTTACAAAAAGGATAAATGGAGAGTTTTTCGTATGCCAAATATATGTTGATGATATTATCTTTGGTTCTACTAACCGTGAATTTAGTGATCAATTCTCAAGCTAATGACCAAGGAATTTGAGATGTCCATGATGGGAAAATTGAATTATTTTCTTGGCTTTGAAATCCACCAATTTCGAGAAGGAACATTCTTATGTCAAGCCAAGTATATTAAGGACATGCTCAAGAAATTTGACATGAACAATGCCAAGCCATATAAGTTTCCCATGGACTCCAAGGCGGATCTTCACTTAGATCCGGATGGTAAGGAAGTTGATCAAAAGCTTTATCGTTCTATGATTGGATCTTTGCTTTACCTTTGTGCATCTAGACCGGATATTATGTTTAGTGTGGGTATGTGTGCAAGATTCCAATCAAGTCCTAGGGAAAGTCATGAAACCGCGGTTAAAAGGATTCTAAGATACTTGATGGATACTCCTAACTATGGTCTTTGGTACCCCATGGACAAGCTTTGATCTTGTAGGTTATTCGGATGCGGATTGGGGGTTGCAAAATGGATAGAAAATCAACTTCGGGTACTTGCCAATTCCTTGGTAGGTCTCTTGTGAGTTGGTCTTCCAAGAAGCAAAATTGTGTGGCCTCGTCCTCCACCGAAGCCGAATACATTGCCGCCGGAAGTTGTTGTGCACAATTATTATGGATGAGGCAAACTTTAAAGGATTATGGTGTCATTTGTGACAAAGTGCCTCTTTTATGTGACAATGAAAGTGCCATCAAAATTGCTCACAATCCGGTTCTTCATGGGAAGACCAAGCATATTGAGATCCGGTATCATTTTATTCGAGATCATGTTGAGAAGGGTGATATTGCAATCAAGTATGTCAACACCAAGCATCAACTCGCCGATATGTTCACAAAGCCTCTTGGTGAAGCAAGATTCAAGGAGTTGAGAGGAGAACTTAATGTGGTGGACATAAGCAATTGGATTTAGTGGATTTCTTGCATACCTACCCATATTAGACGATATTCATTTGGTTTGGATGTAGGCATAGACATAGGGGGAGTGTAGCTCAATTCATGAGTCAACACTTCCCTTATAATGCGCAAATAGACAAATCTTGCATCATAGTCACTTGTGTGACCAAATGTGCTTCAAAGATGAGTTTTGATTTTGAGCCCAAGATATATCTTCGCGGCGTCAAGTCATATATACTCAAACATGGTGGCTACGGCCACCGCCCTCCTCTTCTTGAGGAGTTGGATTTCCTCGTGAAATTTGGGTGTTGTTAGACCTTTATCTTTGCTTCCTCAATCTTATCTTGTTATATTCGAATCATGCTTGTTGTAGCTCATCGTGTTCTCGTTCTTCATCCAACAAGCATGTGTAGAAACCATAACTCTTAACTTGTGTCTGTGCTTTTATCTAATCTATCTGTTGATCTCTAAACATATGCCAATGTATTTGAAAAGGAACAATTAAGAAAATCTCCTTTAAACATTTTTCTATTCGGAATCGGATCAGAATTATTCCGGATTTTCGGACGTTTCGGAATTTTCCGGCACTTTTTGAATCGATTCTGAACACTATCTAGTACCTATTTCCTCGTTCGGATTTGGTTCGGAATGTCTTCGGAATTTTCCGGACAATCCGGAATTTCGGACCTATTCCGGATCTGTTCCGAATCTTCAGAATTTGTCTGCTTACCTCTTCGTGAAACGCGGTCGTTGACCATTGTTTCCCCTTTCTTTCCTCTCCCGTCCCTGTGCTCTCCTCTGGAAAATCGCCGCCGCCGCTCCGGAGGGCACTCCAGCCGTCCGGATTTCCGGCCCTCCACCGAGCTTGGCCCCCTTCGAGTTTGGAAGGGCTCCACCGACCGGTTTCGTGTTCCATCATGTCTTCGGGTATTAACTCATGTTCCCCTTTGTTTCTTTTTTTAATCTAGATGGGATCCGAGTTTCTTAGGGATATCTTGATCATGAAGGCTTACCACGTTAATGCATTACCTTCTTCCTTCAATCTAGTGCAAGTAGGAAGTTCTTTGAGCAAATTTGAGAAACGAATCGTGTGCATCCGGAATGAACCCGGAATGGCTCGGAATGTTCCGGCCCATTCAGAATATTCCGACTCAAATTCTAACTGATTCCGAATGCACAGTTTGTTTTTGAAATTACACTTCCTATTTTCACTAAATTTTTCAATTTTAAAACTTTTGGCATATGTTTTTCTTATCCATTGCTGCGTACCTATGCTCTATTCTCACAGGTGATAGTGCTGACCGTGATGAAAGGCGTGAGGGTTTGAGGAAGAAACCTCGCTCCAAGCCGGCTATGAAGCAATTTGAGTCGTCTTCTGTTCGTGGTGGCTATGGAACAAGAGAAGGTTCCCATTGAGGACTTCAAGGACATGCCTCGGAAGGAGTGGAAAATTGTTCGCAGTCTCGATCCTTACCGGTTTGTGACAAGAACTTGTGAAGGTGATGAGAGGTTTTGGACTCGCACTCAGATCAAGATGTTGAATGAGTTCTACATGACACTTAAGAAGAGCTTGGTTGTTGCGGTCAAGCCACTTGATAAGGAATATCTCAATGTGCACAAGGACACCGTTCTTGTTCATATTTATGCCACACTTAAGCAGATGGACATTTTGAAGGTAGCTTTGGTTTCTCAATCTTATTGTCCCGAACTTATTAGTCAATTCTATTGCACCATTTTCTTCAAAAATGATAGTGTGCGCACCATAACTTGGATGTCTGGAACAACCAAATTTGAAAGCTCCTGGTCCATTTTTGCTCATGCCTTGGGATATGATTGGGAGAACATCTATGGAGACTATGGTTTCCAAATTCACTCCTCCAACGAGTATGACAAGGATGTGCTTGATGATTGCTACCCCCAGAATATGACGATGTCAATTCTCCTTTTATCACTGACATGTATCCATTCTACAACATGCTTGCTAAGATCTTCCGTGAGAGCATTATGAACAAGGTTGGTGATGTTTCTGCTGTTCGTGGGTATATGGTTAACCTTATGCATTTCTCCAAGCCTAACCGTCAGCGGAAGATTGATGTTATGGATTTCATATACCGTGAGATTGAGTCTAGAGTTATGTGCAAGCGGACTCTAGCATATGCACCTCTCATTCAGAAGTTCATCAACCATGTGGCTAGTGAGACTATTATGCTTTGCCGTGAGATAGTGAAGCCAGATTTGCTTGCTCCTGTGTTCACCAAGGGTCCTGAGATTCCTGAGTTTGCCAAGGTCAAAGGCTCTTTGGTTGGTGCTCGTGCCTCCAGCTCCCGTGCTCCCATTCCTCCTTCCGCTTCCGCTCCGAGGAGGAAGGGAGGTTGTGCGATCTCCAAGTTCTTTCATGCGATGTTTGCCAACTATCGGGATGCCCGTGCCTACAGCCACGAAGCTCGTGAGTTAGCCAAGGAGGGTCGTCGCATTCAGAATGCGGATAGGCGGGCAGCTGGTTTGCTTTCTGAGGAGGATGATCCGTCTTTGGCCCCCACGGTGTTTCAGGACATTGATATGCCATCCGTGACAGATGATGATTTCCTATTTGGAGCTGCTTATGATGATGAGGACACGGAGGATGAGTAGTTGGGTTGCATGTTAGCTTCGCTCATTTTCTCCTTTTTGGCGTCTTGATGTCAAAGGGGGAGAATGAGTTCTATTAGGTTGCTCCGGGGATTTGCATGGGCGAGCACAAGCTTCTTGCTTTTTCATTTCATTTGATCTTATAAGCTTGTGCTCCTTTATTTTCATATGTGTATGAACTATTTGTTTCTTGTTGTACCTTGGTGCGTATGTGGTAAGACATACTTTGCCCGGTATTTGTGCTTGTAATGTTGAAAGACTATGTTGTTTATCTACATATCTTGTGATCTAGTCTTTATGATTTCATTTATCATGTATTTGTGCTTGTAATGTTGAAAGACTATGTTGTTTATCTACATATCTTGTGATCTAGTCATGTCTTATTTAGCGTGTGCAACTATATCAAATAGTTCTATCATCTCCATTGTTGCACATCTTGTTGGTTTATAAAATATAGGGGGAGTGTTGATTCTTGTTGTGTGCATCTTGTGTATTCAAATGCAACTCTAATGTATGCACACATCAAGGGGGAGCCCGTCTATATTTTGTAAATTCATTGCATCGTTCATATTATATATATATCTCTATGCAAATCCTTATGTTGTCATCAAACACCAAAAAAGGGGAGATTGAAAGGACATGCGTCTCCTAATCTAGTTTTGTGTGTTTGTTAACAACATAAGTGATGGTCTTACCATGTGCAAAATTACTGCAGGTACAATTGACGAAAAGCACATGGCCATGTTTGACCCCTCAAAAAGGAGAAAAATATCGAAGTCGGTGGCCCGAAGATTTAATTTATTATGTCATAGGGTAGCCGTACTATCAAGAGGGGTTACTCTTTGGAAAGCTTGGGGAAATCGGTAATCATGCTCAGAAACCATATTTGCACCCCACAGGCTTCCTACAACCTTGGTGCAATTTGTCGAAAATAGATTTGCTGAAAAACAAGCCAAACTGGACGAAATCCGGATGGTCCGGATTTGGTCCGAAATTCTGACCCACTCGGAAAATTCCAGATGGATTCCGAACTGATTCCGAGCCGAGTTTTCGGTACTAGACTCAGTCCGAATTCGAGTTGGTTTTCATCCGGATTATTCCGAATCAACCGGAATTCCGGATTAATTCCGAACCAATTCCGGATTGCACGAATCTGTGCAATAAACGGCTAGTTTTTCGGTGGACCTATTTAAGTCGCCTCTTCTTCTCCAAGAGAGGTACCACGACCAGAAAGAGCTTGCCCACCATTGTTGAAAGCTTGAAACTCGTAGATCTCTCTCCCTACCCACTCAAACACCTTGTCGTTCTAGGACTTGGAAGAGTTGACCTAGATCTACACTTCCACCAAAGAGATTTGATTTCCCCATCCATTCCTTTGAGGAACTTGTTACTCTTGGGTTCTTTGGAACCCTAGACGGTCGTTGGTCGTTCTTGTGGCTTTGGGAGCCGCGGGGACTAGCCGGGAGCCTCCAATTGAGTTGTGGAGTCGTGCCCCGGCCTTGTGATTCTCGTGACTTTGGAAGCCGCAGGAATTTGGTGAGAGCCTCCAATTCGGTTATGGAGTATGCCTCATCCTTGTAAAGGTTTGTTTCCGACCTCGAGGGCATCATATAGTGACTCATGGAACTCCTCATTGGAGGATAACACGAGAGAGATACGGTGTGCCATATCAAGGCTATTCGGGGCTCACTTGTGACCCCGCACCGCTCCAACGAAGTCGTAGCTTCCATTGGGAAGTGAACTCCGGGAATCATCTCCGCGTCACTGTGTGGTTATCTCTTGTCCTTCCTTTACTTGTATTGCTAGCTTATCTTGTTTAGAATATCTTACTAGTTTGTTTATTGCTCATCATATAGGATTGTTCAACTAGTTGCATATCTAGAGAATTTATATTTGAGCAATCCCTCAATTTGATTAAAAGAAAAAGAAAATTTGTAGTTGCCTATTCACCCCCTCTAGTCAACCTACTCGATCCTTTCACGCCTTCTCTTCAAATGTCATTTGACCACAAAAATTTGGGCGTAAATACTATCTTGGTGTGGTGCATTCTGGCGCATTGGGACAATGAGACTTCCACAAAAGAGTGGTGGGCAAAAATCGTGTTGGAACAAGGAAAACCGAGGAATTAAAGCAATGGTCTCGTTGATCATGCTTATATCATGGGAAATTTCGAATGAACGCAAGTGGGTCTGTTGACACCAATCCTTAGCCATGACCATTATTATCTCTAAAATTGAAGACGAAGAAAGGAATTGGAGCTCAGACGACACAATTTATTTTGAGTAGTGTAATTTCAGAAGAGTAGCCTTTTGTGCAAAGTCTTAGGATTAAAGATGAGGCAAGTAATTGGAGCTTAGCCGACACATTTTTTATTTTTGAGTAATAGAATTCCAGAAGAGTAGCCTTTTGTGCAAAGTTCTAAGACTTGTTCTAGGCAAATATTCTAAAAAATTCTTCTTAATTAAAGAAAGTGGCAAGTCTTTTGCTTTGTTTTTAAAAACAATTTTTATCGATGATCCTATTAATCTTTCGGTCTTGCCTTTAAGGGTTATAGTTTTATCGCTGATGCAATTAATATTTTGATCTTGTCTTTAAGGGTTATAGATGTTTTATGTTGAATTTAATATAATACGAAATATTTCTTTGCTTGTCATAAGTAAATATGGTTTTTTAAGCCTCACACACTTGTTCGGCCTTTGGATTATTTGGGGAGACATGAAAACTTGGACTTGGCCTTATAACCCAACAACGATACTTGACCATACAACGATAGTCTTGTCAGGTATGTTTTGGAATCTCAGGGGTCTTAATGACCCTGAGAAAAAGAATGCTATTATTGAGGCGGTTAGAGATTATAAGCTTGGTTTTGTAGGTCTTCAAGAAACTAGAAAGTCTGGGTGTAATAGTGTTTTCTTAGAATCTTCATCTGTCCGTTTAATTTCACTTGGATAGGATCGTTCGCTAGAGGTTTTGCTGGAGGAGTGTTACTAGGAATTAATAAGGACATCTTTGATATTATGGAATCTGAGGTTGGTTTGTATTACGTTAGATGTCTAGTAAAGTATAAAATAAATGGTTTGGTTTGGAATATTGTTTCAGTTTATGGAGCACCGCATGATAGAGATAAAAAAGCTTTTCTAATAGAGTTAGTACATGTGCTGAGTAGTAATGGGCATCCTGTGGTGGCTGGTGGGGATTTTAATTTGATTAGAAAAAGTAGTGAAAGTAATAATCCTAGGAGGCTTTCTAAATGGTCGATGTTGTTTAATGCTATTATTAATAACTAGGAAACATGCCCGTGCGTTGCAACGGAGATAACAAATATCAATTTTTTAAGTCAATCAACTCGTGTAGTCCTTACCTCTGTTCAACATTCTATTTTAACATTTATGTTGTATGGTTTCTTCTGCTTCAATAATTATATGTGATCACCAATGGGGTCACATGATTAGTGGGAGAAAGAAAAGAGAAATATGGGAGGAGATGGCCTGATGAGCCGGTTCGGCTTGCCGAGAGTGTGTGCACGGAAATATATTGGCCAAGGCATGAATTGCGAAGTCTCGACGTAGGAAATGGACAAGAGAGAAATCATTCTCCGTTAAATATTATCCTATGAATTTCTTCGTATTTTGCTACAGGAGGATTCTTGTTAATCATTTTTAGGCCATGAAAACTATCACTATTAAAAATACGTATCTTGTTGACAGAAGAAACGATCAGTGCTTAAATGTAACGCTCACTTGGCTGCATCTAGCTATATTTTCTTTATCTTAAAGCATGTAAATTTTTTAACGGGAGCAACATAGGTATTTGCTAGCTAAAAGATGGATGGATACGTTTGCTGCCATGTGCTGCCATGTGAATAGTAAGACTACATTTTTGTAACGAAGTAAGTCTCGAGAGCTCGTTCGTAGGTTCATATAAGAATCTCGTTCAACTTAAAAAGCTCGTCAGAATTTCACATGAAATAGTGAGCTTGTTGTATGTTAACATACGGCTGGCATAGGCTGCTGGACGTGAAACAATGTCGCGTGCGGTAATCTTTTGTTTTGTTTTCAGGGAAGCACGTTGGTAATCAAGGTTCGTACGAACGTGCTCCCATGCGACTGGGCCGGCCCCGAGTATATGGGCTTTCCAACGAGCCTTGCGGGTGCGAGTGTCATCCTAAAAGGACGAATTACGAAGGAGATCGGACCGGAAAGGATTTGGCAGACATAACGACTCGGAACCAACGAAACCTTTTTTTTTTTACTTACTGGTGGCTTATGTGGGTAATTAATTGCAACTTCAAGGGTAATTTAGATGACCTACCAAAGCAAACGGCGGAAGCCTTAACGCTTTTATTATTAGGTATAGATAAGGAATTAATGGAATTAGATTTGACAGGAAGAAAGTTTACTTGGTCTAATAATCAGGAATCACCTGTGATGGCAAAAACAGATAGAATTTTGGTTAGTCCTGAATGGGAAAAAGAGTTTCCTTTGGTAGCTGTTAGAAGTTTTCCTAGGGTTATCTCGGATCACACAGCGTTAATTATGGATGTGTGTATAGATAAAGTACAGGTTACGAGCATGTTTTGTTTTGAATTATGTTGGTTCTTACGGGATGATCTGAATGCAGTGGTATCGAAAGCTTGGTTTAAAGGTTATGGGGGTAAAAGTCTTCTAGATTTTTGGCAAAACATAAATAGGGGTGTTAGAAGTATGTTAAAGGGTTGGGATATTAATTACAGTAGTGCTTTTAAGAAGGAGAAAAAGTTCTTGACGCTTGAAATTGATAAAATCGATAGAGATAGTGAGGTTGTAGGTTTGGAGTTGGATATGTTTTTATATAAAAAAAGACTTGCATCGTAGGCTTAATATTATTAATAAAGAAGAAGAGGTAAAATGGATACAGAGAGCTAAGGAAAAAAAGTTATTGGAAGGGGATGCGATGATAGCTTATTTTTTTGCTAAAGCAAGTGGTAGGAAAAGGAAGACCAGGATCCTGAGTCTGGAACAGGATGAAGGTTTAATTCAGGGAGATAGGGACATTCTTTTATACGCAACTAGTTTTTATAAAGGTCTTTCCGGGCCTGTGGCTAGTGATATAAAAGTAGAGTTGGAGATAGCAGTTGAGTGTGTGCTAGGGGAGGTAGAGAGAGATTTCTTAGAGCAGGAGTTTTCGCTAGAAGAGGTAAGAGTGGCGCTTTTTCAGATGAAACATAACAAAGCGGCAGGACCGGATGGTCTGCCAGCGGAGTTTTATCAACATTTCTAGAACATGTTAAAGTTCGATTTAGTGACTTTATTTATTGAGTTTTATCATGGTAGACTAAATGTTTCTAGATTGAATTATGGTATTTTAACGCTTTTACCTAAAGGTAGTGATGCTAATAAGATTCAGATGTACAGACCGATTTGTTTGATTAATGTTATTTTCAAGTTTATTACTAAGGTTATTAATAATAGAACTGTAGTCATGGCAGATAAAGTAGTAGCTCCTGTTCAAACTGCATTCATTAAAGGTAGGTTTATTCTAGATGGTGTAATTATTTTAAATGAAGCTTTGCATGAGGTGGTTAGGAAAAACCAGAGCGTTATTATGTTTAAAGTACATTTCGAAAAGGCGTACGATAAGATAAATTGGGATTTTTTGTTAAAAGTTCTTAGAATGAAAGGGTTTCCTGATAGATATGTTAAATGGGTAAGTGATATTATTAGTAGTGGTAATGTAGCGGTTATGGTGAACGGACAGTTAGGGGCTTATTTTAAAACGAAAAAAGGATTGCGTCAGGGGGATCCTTTGTCTACAATTTTGTTTGATATAGCGATAGATGTGTTACAAGTTTTAATTAAGAGAACGCAAGATAACGGGATGGTTAGAGGTATTATTCCTGATTTGGTTGAAGGAGGTTTAAGTATGCTGCAATATGCTGACGATACAGTATTTTTCTTGGAGGCTAGTGAGGAGGATGCTTTACATTTAAAATACTTGTTGTGTTGTTTTGAACATCTGTCCGGATTAAAGATAAATTTTCATAAGAGTGAAGTTATTTGTTTCGGGGAGGCCAAAGTTAATTGTGAAAGGTACAAAGATATTTTTACATGTGTGGGTGTTACTTTACCGTTAAAGTATTTAGGGATTCCGGCTCATAGTGCTAGGCTTAGGAATAGTGACTGGAGGAATGCAGTAGAAAAAATGGATAAGAAGCTTGGTATGTGGCAAGGTAGATTTATGTCATATGGAGGCAAGTTAGTATTGATACAAGGGAGTTTAAGTAATGTTCTATTTTTTATGCTTGCGATGTTTGAATTGCCTAAAGGGGTGGAGAAAAAGTTTGATTATTATAGGAAAAGGATGTTGTGGGAAGATGAGGAGGATGATAATAAGATGCATTTAGTTAATTGGGAGAGTGTGTGCCAACCCAAGGATCAGGGGGGTCTTGGGGTGGGAGGATCTGTGGTTGGGTGAGGTGCCTTTCAAGTTGAGATTTGCTAGGTTGTATAATATTACTTTTAGTGCAGGTTTTACGGTAGCTAAAGTTTTAGCGGACGACTGAGGTAATGTTAGGTTTAGACGCACTTTATGTGGAGAGAACTTAGAGTCTTGGAATGAGTTGAAGAGGTTGTGTGCAAATGTTCAGTTGTCGGATCAAAATGATAGATGTAAGTGGTTATTGACAAAATCAGGGGTGTTTACTGTTAAGTCGTTGTACAACGCGCTTAAGATATATCAGGCCAACTGTAACTTTAAGAAGCTTTGGTTTGTTAAAGTACCGGCTAAAATTAAGGTGTTTCTGTGGCTTATTTGTAAGAAGAGTATTTTAACTAGGGATGTTCTGAATCATAGAGGGGTAAAGTGTGAGAAGGATTGTTTGTTCTGTAGCAAAGACGAGAGTATTGATCATCTGTTCATACATTGCCCTCTTGCTAGGTTCGTTTGGAGTGTAATAGAGTGTGCTTTTGATATTAGGGTTAATGTTTCTTCGGTTAACGAGTTAGTTAGTTGGGTGTTTCGGTTTCCAGTTAAGATTAGGAACATCATGGCTATAGGGGTAGCAGCGGTGTTGTGGGCGATCTGGAAGACTAGAAATGCTGCTTATTTTGATAAAGTTTTTCCTTATGACCCTAGTTGTGTAAAACATATTGAAGCGTTCGATCTCGATGATACACATCGAGCCGCAGGTGTTTATTTATACATGGATGTGTTGCGGCATCGGGGGGCTGTTACAGAGAACGTACGAGTACAGGAATCTATTCTGAATCGAGTTCGGTTGCTGAACCTATACAAGTTCTACTGTAAACTAAAACTATTTCTAACACCCTCCCTTAATCACAACTTGGACAAGTTGAGATTATGCTTGAACTCCTCGAAAGTGCGGACTGGAAGTGGTTTTGTGAAACCATCAGCAACTTGATCCTTTGAAGGAATAAATCGAATCTCCAACTGTTTGTTGAAAACTCTCTCTCTCACAAAATGAAAGTCTATCTCAATATGCTTGGCTCTTGCATGAAACACAGGATTTGCTGATAGATATGTTGCACCCAGATTGTCACACCACAAACATGGTGGCTGCGTCAACTTAACTCCAAGCTCGGCAAGCAAAGACTGAACCCAAATTATTTCGGCTGTGGCGTTTGCAAGTGACTTATATTCTGCTTTTGCTGCTGCCATGCGACGTGGAGGTCACAATCGTGGCCGTGGTGGTGGCAGGGGTGCTTTTCGCACTCTAGATGATCACGCCCGAGACAAAAGGCGTGACGATCGCCCTTTCTACAACAACAGAGGGGGTGGTCGAAGAGGAGGAGGAGGCCGTGGCCGTGGCCGCGGTCGACGTCGCACCTCCCCATGGGAAAACGTGACCTACCAAATCTGTAACAAAGAAGGTCATCACGCCAAGGACTGTTGGTCACGGTATGACGAAGATGGAGATGATGATGAGGACAAGGAGGTTCATGCTGCCTCCTACGGTGTCGATACCAATTGGTACCCTGACACCGACGCTACACATCATATCACTAGCGAGCTCAACAACCTCACGGTTCGTGACAAGTACCAAGGTCGCGACAAGGTGAACACCGCTAGTGGTTAAGGTATGGAAATTTGTCATATAGGTCATTCAATAATTCATAACCCTATTCAGAATTTCCGTCTTGACAATATCTTGCATGTCCCCAATGCCTCTAAAAATCTCCTTTCCGTCCATCGATTCACACATGATAATAGGGTATTCATAGAATTTCATCCCTATTTTTTTGATTAAGGATCAGGTCACGAAGAAAATAAACGACAGAGGAAGGTGTGTTGGCGGTCTCTATCCACTTATTTCGTCTTTGGTCTCCTCCCACAAGAGTCAGAAGCATGCTTTTGTTGCCGCCAAGCCGTCACATGATATGTGGCATAGTCGTCTAGGGCATCCCTAAGTTGCTATAGTTCAACAAGCTATTAGCAAGAATAAACTTCCTTTTGTTAGACATTCTAGTATTCAGTCTATTTGTGATTCATGTCAACAAGCTAAAAGTCATCAGCTTCCATATCCCGTGTCCACGAGTGTATCCACTGTTCCTCTTCAGTTAATTTTTGCTGATGTATGGAGTCATGCCCCTACGTCTGTTGGACGTCATGATTACTATGTAAGCTTTATTGATGATTATAGCAAATTTACTTGGATATATCTCCTAAAAAAGAAGTCTGATGTGCTTTCTGCTTTTATTACATTTCAAAAACTTGTTGAACGTAAGCTTAATCGCAAAATTCTCACGGTTCAATCCGATTAGGGGGGAGAGTATGTCAAACTTAATACTTTGTATAGAAATCAAGGAATCTCACATCTTGTGTCATGTCCCCATGCCCATCAACAGAATGGTGCCGCTGAAAGAAAACATCGTCATATTGTCGAAGTTGGTCTTGCACTTCTTGCGCATGCCTCTATGCCTCTCAAATTTTGGGATGAAGCCTTTCTCACCGCCACATAACTCATTAATATGCTTCCTAGCAAAGTTATCAATAATGACACACCGGTCCATCGCCTTCTTCACACAACACCGAATTACTCCTCCCTTCGTGTTTTTGGATGTGCATGTTGGCCCAATCTTCGTCCTTGCAACAAGCAAAAACTTGCTTTTCGTTCCAAACGTTGTGTCTTTCTAGGATATAGTCCTATGCACAAGGGAGTTAAATGTCTAGATGTGTCTACTGGTCGAGTGTATATTTCCCGTGATGTTGTGTTTGACGAGTCGGTGTTTTCTTTTGAACTTCTTCATCCTAATGCCGGTGCTCAACTTCACAAAGATATCATTTTGCTTGATGCTTCTCTTCGCTCTTTTGAACAAGGGGATGAATTTATTGATGATTCTTTAATGACTAATCCTACTAATGAGGTCGGTCGACCTGTTTCTGAAGTAGTGCAGATGACTTCACAAAGAACTGAGCAAAATAGTGGAAATTTGGGGCAAAACAGTGCCCAAAACAGTACCCAAACCGGTACAACAGAAAACAGCTGGGGCACGTACGAGACTGATTCCCCTAAACCTATACAAGTTCTACTGTAAACTGAAACTATTTCTAACAAGTTGTGTAGTGGTTAAAGTTGCTCATTGGTTAAGTAATTGGTCTGAGTTACAGATTCAAGGACTACAAGAGCTGCAAACCAAAGGAGCAAAGGCACTGCTTTTTTAAATAAAGGGCTTTATTACTTAAAGAGTTTAAGCATTACACCCGGCCTTTGCATATGAATGCACACAGCCGCAATTCAACGAAATAAACACAAAAGGTACACCAACCGAAATACAAGTGAAAGCTAATGCGATGGGTGAAAGCCCCTGTCTATGGAGGACCAATGCGATATCAAGCGACCACCCATGTCGGATAAAAATATCCCTCGCCACCTCCTCCAAACGTGCACATGCCTCCGTAAAGAAGTCGCGATGCCCCACCCATTGTAAGGTGGACCACGAACGGAGAATACATGTGGACCGGTAGAGTACCTGCAAGCGAGAAGAATCTTTGTTATTGATAACCTTGTCATTTCTACTTAGCCAAAACGACCACATAACTGCTATCGCTCCTACCCTAATAAATGTTCTTAACTTCTTATCAATACCATGCAACCAGTTGCCAAATACGTTTGCAACGGACTTGGGTGGATATAAGTTAGACGCTATTTGGATAGCTGACCAAATGGAACGTGCAAAACTACATTCGAAGAATAAGTACTTAATTGTCTCATGTTGTGGACAAAATACACACTCAGTACTTCCATGCCAGTTTCGCTTAACAAGGTTATCCTTTGTTTAAGATGACACCCCTACGAAGATACCACGTAAACACTTTTAGTTTAAGTGGTATTTTCATTTGCCATATCTTTTTATTATTATCGACTGGTACATCGGAATGAACTAGTGCCCTATACATGGAGTTTACCGAGAATTTTCCATTCCCACATAAACTCCAACGAAACTCATCATGCCCTTGTGTAAGTTGAACCAAAGTCAACCGTGCCAACAAAGCATGCCAAGACGTAAGTCTCGGTCCAATGAGATCCCGTCTGAACGTCACATTTGGGGGTGAAGTCTGCATAACCTGAGCTATGGTATCCCCTTTGTGACGCACAATGTTGTATAGAGCCGGATATTGATCCCGGAGGGTGGTATTTCCTAACCATTTGTCCTCACAGAATCGAATCTCTGAGCCATCCTTAATGTTAAATACACCGAAGCGGAAAAGTGTTTCTTTGCCGCCATTAGTCCCACCCAGAAGTGAGAATCACCAGGTTTCCAATATACATGTGATACCGCCTTCGTGCCAATGTATTTTCTCTTAAGGATCGTTTGCCAAACGCCATCTTCGGTTAGTAGCTTAAAAAGCCACTTTTCGAGGAGAGCTGAATTCTTGACTTGTAAGTCGTGAATACCCAACCCCCTTGATCTTTTGGTCGACAAACAACATTCCATTTAGCCAGTATATATTTCTTTTTCTCACTATCACCTTACCAAAAGAATCTTGATCGGAAATAATCCAATCTATGTAAGAACCCTTTTGGTAACTGGAAGAAGGATATCATATACAGTACCATATTCGTGAGGACTGAATTAATGACAACCAATCTCCCACCCAGAGATAGTAATTTGCCTTTCCAACTAGATAGCCTCGCTTGAAGACGTTCTTCGACATGTTTCCATTCCGCATTTGTCAATTTCCTGTAATGAATTGGGATCCCCAAATACATTATAGGAAATTGACCTTGCTCATAACCGAAAATCTCGGCGTACTGAGCAGCTGCATCCTGAGCATCGCCAAAGCAAAACAACTCACTCTTATGGAAATTAATCTTCAATCCCGATAGTTGCTCAAATGCTGATAAAATTAATTTCAGATTCACAGCTTTATCGATGTCATGTTCCATAAAAGAATTATATCGTCCGCATACTGAAGGATTGATAGACCCCCATCAACCAGATGGGGGACTACTCCCTCAATTAGGCCATCCCCTTTTGCCCATTCAATCAGGATCACCAACATATCAACCACTATGTTAAATAGTATAGGCGATAGCGGATCACCTTGCCTTAATCCCTTTTTTGTTTGGAAGTAACGGCCGACGTCATCATTAACTTTGACCGCCACACTGCCCCAGAAACAAAATTACTAATTAAGGCACACCACTCCTCCGAGAAACCTTTCATTCTCAGAGTCTGAACGACCACTTAACCTTATCATAGGCCTTTTCAAAATCGATTTAAAAAATGACCCCATTTAGCTTTCTAGTGTGCATCTCATGGATAGTTTCGTGTAGAGTAACGACCCCATCAAGTATATTCCTACCCTGCATGAAAGCCGTTTGGGTAGGTTTTACCACATGATCTGCGATCAAATTGAGCCTAATGGTTGCCACTTTCGTAAAGATTTTGAAGCTAACATTCAGGAGGCAAATCGGTCGGTACTGTTGTATCCTCTCAGCCTTCTGAATCTTTGGTAGTAACACGATTTCCCCAAAGTTAAGGCGAAATAACTCTAGTTGACCGGCATGCAAGCATCTGAATAACTCGAGTAAATCCGGTTTGATTATTTCCCAGAAGTGCTGATAAAATTCAGCAGGGAAACCATCAGGGCCCGGTGCCTTATTGTGCTCCATTTGGAAAACCGCCTTACTTATCTCTTCTTCCGTGAAGGGTGCGATAAGAAGGTTATTTTCCTCCGGAGTTACTTGGGTAATATCGTCGGTACGAGTCTCATCAAGGGTAACGGTACCTTCATCTGGATCACCGAACAACCCCTTATAATAACTCATTATGAACTCTTTGAGTTGATCCTGTCCTTAAATAAAGCCCTCATCTTGGACTAACGAGTGTATACGTTTTTTCCTATGTCTGCCATTAGCAACATTGTGGAAGTATCGCGTATTTGCATCTCCTTCCAAGATGAACTGAGCCTTGGATTTCTGGTACCACTTAAGCTCCTCCTCCCTCAGCATGCGTGCTACCTCGTCATTCGATCGATTTTTTATTACAATCTCCTGAGGTGATAGCATACGTACTTCGGCAATTTTGTCGAGCTCCTCAATAATGGCACACAGGCGGACTTTTTCTTTTTTGAGCATACTTGTGGTGTGTCGGGCCCATCCACGAAGGAATTTATGCAAGTTGCGCATCTTATTATTCCAACGTTGGATGGGTGTGATACCACCCACCGGTTGTGACCATACCTTTTTAACCAGGTCATCAAAACCATCCCTCAGTAGCCATCCTAATTCAAATTTGAATTGAGGCTGAACAGGGTTAGTCAATGTTCCGGTCGACAACAGTATGGGAGCATGGTCTGAAAAAGCCTCAATACGTTCCAAAGCTCGCACCGTTACAAATGGATATTGGTGTTCCCAATCTGAGTCCATTAATACATGGTCCAACTTCTCATATGTCGGCTCAGGAGACTGTTCGCCCACGTGAACTGTCTCCATGTCATATGCACCTCTCTTAGGGACAAACTGTCTATAACAGCATTGAACAAGAAAGGCCAATGACCATCAAACCTACCCCTACTTTTCTCTCGCTGGAACCTTAGCATATTGAAATCCCCACCTATGAGAATAGGATACGGGTTATCCTTAGCGAGGTTAACCAGCTCTCTAAGAAAAGCATTCTTATTCTCTTCTTGGGCAGCCCCATACACCGAAACCAAACTCCATGTAAAGTTATCGGCCCTATTCCGAATGTGAAATTTGATATGAAATTCACCCTACGAAATGGCCAATAAATCCATGGTATCAGTTTTGATGCCGAGTAACATACCGCCCGATCTACCGCGAGGGGGACAGGAATGCCAAGTAAAATTCACTCCACCTGAGAGGCGGTCTAGAATATAACTTGGAAAATCACGTATACCCGTTTCCGAAATAGCCAAAAAATCCAACTTATGATCCCGAACATGATGAGCAAAATTCAAGTGTTTAGCCAATTCACCAAGACCTCTGCTATTCGTGAATAAGCCATTCATCGGGAAACCGTTGGGGATTTAGCATCTTTCGCGTTTTTTCATGATAATTTATTCTTCTTATTTTTAGCGGATTTGGATCTCCGGCCGGAAGCGTACAGGTCATCAAAAGATTCCAGCTCCGCCTCGTCCATATCCACCTCTGTTACCTCACCTATAAGATGTGATAGAAGCTGTCCATCAACCGTGGCATGCGCATCATCATCATCTACTGGTATGGTAACCGGCCTACTCGAAACACTAGAAGATACCTTAAACCGGTCATACTCTACATGTTTCAGAACATTAGCCGACAACACCACTTCCTTATCATTTCTACCAAGACTGACGCCTACACTAGATAACTTTGCAGATAGTTGAGACGTCGATAAAGATAGAAACGATTTATGCGATGGAGACGTACTAGAAGTCGGAGTAGAGAACGACGCCGCCTTGCGGCGCATCGCTTTAGAAAGCGAGTCCTCATCCGTCGTTGACGCTCCGTCCGCCCCCCTCAGGTGGCGTACGCTGCGCCTAGGAGTAACCTTGGGCGGCGAACGTCCCCCAGCAGGCGTCGACACTTTGGGAGAGGGCATTGGCGATGTAGCAGCCCTCTCAACCTCAGTGTCCGCCATGCGAGAAGAAGGCACTGCTGCAAGTAGCAGTGGAGGTGTTCAGTAAAAGAAAGGGGGTGGGCACCGTTGACAAGAAGGATTGCTGGATGAAGAAAAACTCGGAGAAAATGCTAGGAGACAGAGAGGAGAAGGAGACAAGAAGGTGATCTCAGGAGAATGTTAGCAAGGAGGCTTGTAGTTGGAGTAGTTTTTCGGTGTTGAGTGTAGTTGGCTATTTCTGTTTCATCCAAGTTTGTAAAGATTTCAGGAGTTTTAAGGTTGAGGTTGTTGTGAGAGTTTGGAGGCGAGGGTGTGTGTAATGTGGTGAAGCAGTTGGACGTTGGCAAAACGATGTATTATGGGTTTCGTTTTAATAAAATGAAATCGGGGGCGGGCCCCTTTCAATCTAAAAAAAATTACATACTGCACGCAACGCAGGCATGTGTGATTGTGTGATGCCGCTAGCCTTAACTAAAACCATCTGACAGATAATCAACGGCCACTGAGAGGAACGCTAATATTTATTACAGAGAACGCTTAGAGATACTTACAGAGGAGCTCCTCATATATGCGAGCGTGTTGAAGCCGATGACGATGATTTTGTTTTCCACTTCCCATATCCAGAAATTTGTACCACTGAAGTTCGAAGATGCATCGAAGTAAGTTGTCCTGCCGGTGCGCGGTTTATAGAGTTAATAGCACCCGCGGTCACACAACTCGACGCCAATGTACACTTAAGTCACACTTCTACAGAACGTGGTTATTTGGTCACACAACTCGACAAGTGCGTGCACGCAGGTCACTGACCCCACTTGTCAGTCTGTTTTGGACGGTAAATTTTCAGAAAACCCCCAGGAGTAATATTAATTTTACAAAATGTTCCCCTGGAGGACCATTTTGTAAAATTAGAAGGACCATTTTGTAAATTAGGAGGACTATTTTGTAAAATTAGAAGGACCATTTTGTAAAATTAATATTACTCCAGAGGGTTTTCTAAAAATTTACCGTCCAAAACGGACTGACAAGTGGGGTCAGTGACCTGCGTGCACGCACTTGTCGAGTTGTGTGACCAAATAATCACGTTCTGGAGAAGTGTGACTTAAGTGCAAATCGACGACGAGTTGTGTGACCGCTGGTGCCATTAACTCAGTAGATTAGCGTTTTCACGCGGACTGTGCCTTCAGACACGGAGATGTTAGTCACCTCGAAATCCTTGGAAAAGGGCTTGCCAATGTCGCTCACGTTCCGGCAGCTGAGCTAGAAGCCGTCCAACGCGCATTGGTCGCCGATGCCGAACGGAAACGGGATGTCGACGTCGCCACACTTCGCTAGGCAGCCGGGACGTTGGCCTGCCGGTACATCGGCGGCAGCCAGCATCCAGCTCGCTGAACACAAGCTAATAAATCATCCGGGTGATATCATCTACAAAACTCTGATTTTCTTGCAGCTGTGGCGCGTCAACACCAAGGACGTGGACAAGCCAAAGCTCGTGGAGATGGTGGGAAAGCTAAAGCTAATGTATACATCAAATCGCCCGAGTCCGATTAGATCTAGTCTGAGAGTTTAGCTGTTTTACCTTTGTGCTACTCTCTTTGTACCCCGTGTTGCTCTATGTCGGTTGGATGTTTCTCTTATGGCCTAAGCTGTTGTGCCGCAGCATGTAATCAACTTTGTGACCCTATGGCCTTATTCACTTAAGGTCGGGCCTGGTGCCTTTAGTTTAAAAACGAAGCCGAGAATACCCCAACTTCAGCATTGCCGATTGTTTTCACAAGGTACAAGGTCCGGAGACGGACAGGTGGGTGGGTAGCCTTGTAAATGTGACTAGCTATTGTGCCTTGGGTCTCGCACACTGGCTGATGGTTTCTCCTACAAATAGATAATAAATTTCCATGAAACTAGCGCTATCGGCTAGGTGTCCCTACCTTGATAGTTTGCGGGGGGGGGGGGCGCGTCCGCGGACAGTGACCGGGCACCCCTTAAAATCATGTTGCTACAGCCATACACTTCTAATTTAAGATACCAAATTATTACAAAACCATGCAACGTGCATACGAGTTGCTACTTAATCCTACGTGCAGTTCATGCGACCGGATAGCCCCCTAGCCTAGTCTACTCATCGTCGGACAGGACGATGACCGTTGCCGCGTCGGCGCCGGAGCCGGAGCCGCCCTGTACCGCAGCTGGAGGAGGGTCCGGAGAAGACCCCAGCTCGTCGGAGTCGGTGTAGAAGGAGCCAGATCCGGAAGATTCTGGCACGTAGATGCAGCCTTCACGGAACGCCTCCTCCGCCTGCTTCTGCTTCTCGACGAAGCCGACCCTGTTCTTCATCTGCCCGACGAAGATGCGGTCCGTGGCCTCGGCCTTGAGCTGCTCCTTGGCCAAACGGTGCTCCGCCGTCACCCTTGCGCGCTCCTCCTCCCGAACCCTCCTGGCCTCGTCCTCCGCCCGCATCCTTGCCAGCTCCGCCCTCGCGGAGGATGCCGTAGCCGACGTATGTCCCCTCCGCCGCCAACACTTCTGGGACACACGCGATTCCGCGGCCTCCGCTTCGCGGCGGAGCTGCGCCCACTTCTCCGCCGTCAGTTTGGCGCATGTGGTGGGGAGGCGGCGAGGCATGCTGGATGAGGTGGAGGAGTAAACTCGGCACCGGTGGATGTGGAGGAGGAGAAGAGAGCGACGGCGGCGGTGGAAGTGCGGTGCGGAGTTTAGGGTTTGCTCCGGCCCCTCCACTTATAGTCGGAGGTGGCCGGTGCGCCATGAATGCCGATGCCGGTCAAGCTAGCTTATCCGCTCCGCCAGGCGGTCAAAGCGTGGGTCCGCACTGTCAGCGACTACGGCCCGGACGACGCGTCCGCCCCAAACCCGCCCTAGATATGGGCTGGGTTTGGGGTGTGCCGGACCGCCAGGTCATTTCGGGAGGGTATGGGAGCCTCTATTGGGTGGCAGTTTTCGGCCCAACCCCTGTCCGGGCGAACCGCCCGGGTGTTTGGGGCCGATTTGGGGGAGCCGGTTGAAGATGCTCTTAGATAGACACACTAGCTTATATCACGGAGGTTTTTTTTTAGATGCGGAGTTTGTTGTTAAGGGCCCGGCTCACTATTCCAACCCTTATCAACCGCAGCAAATACGCGTGGGTGCCCAGACATGAGTGGCGACTGAGGAAATCATGGATGATATGCATAGTATATTGAAATCTATCGCAACAGTCATTGAGTGGTAGAGCCCACTCAGGCACCACCGCTCTCTTAACTGCTAACAGCCCAGAAGAATGGAAGGCTTGAGTAATGAGTCGATCCTGCTGGGACCTGGATTTGCATTCTTTGAAAGAAGTAAGAACTGAGTCCCAATTTTGAGCGAGGGGCGGTAGCTTGTCTGCCCTCTGCCGGCGGTGGATCATTGACGGGGGACCGACAAAGTAAGGACTTCTTTTTTGTCGCCGGTACACTGTTCATGGATTCAGCTGTGTGATCCTGCTTGCCCCGTCGTGACATGGAGTATTGTGCGGTTCAATCATGCTTCATCGCCTAGCCCGTCTCTCCTCTTAATTTGAGAAGAAGGAGCAAGGAGAAAACCAATGAACTGCAGTGAGGAGCTGTCGTGGTCGAGATTACTGTGGGTATCGGTCGGGCCGAGCCTTTCTTTCCTCTCAACACTTCGGAGTCGGGGCTAAATGGCCAAGCCCATTAAGCTTCTACTCCCTCCGTTCTAAATTATTTGACTTGTGTTTTTCCAAATACGGACGTATCTATACTTGTTTAGTGTCTAGATACATCCATATTTAGATAAACCCAAGTCAAGTAATTTGGAACGGAGGGAGTAGGTGTGAAACTACATCCCACGGGTTAAGCCTGCCTAACATTTTCCTACTCCTCGCACCCTCCTCACGTTTCTTCCCACGTCATCTCCAGGTTAAGGTAGGACATCCCCTCAAAAAAAAAAAAAGTTAAGGCAGGACACCATGATTGTACTACATGGCATTACTGCTTGCGGCAGCGCCAAAAATTTACCTGTTTACTGTACCATGGTAGATGGATTTCGAGAGCCGAATTGTACATATGATATATTTCCATGTTTCAGAAATAACACAACCATACATTTACCGAAAATCGTTTATTACAATTAACATAGGAATAGCAAAGATAGTTACAACAACTGGTCGCTTAATCTTTTAAAAGTGAAACAAAACAAAACAATATATAGTCTGCTTACTTAACGACCTGATTGCATACCGTTAATAGCTTTCTTCTCAATGCTAATTAAAATATTCAGCACTGCCAATCGTTGAGTTGGCCATTGGCTCACAAATCAAGCTTTCCATCTCTTCAGGGTTCTGCTGCGCCCATGGATGTTGCATCACCTTCATCAGTCCCTCGAGCTTCTCCGTGACCTCCTTCATCGTGGGCCTACTATCACCACACATATCCAAGCATTGCTCTGCTTGCTCTGCAATCTCTTCAAGAATCTCTAAGTTGTCATCACCCTTGATCTGGTCATCCAATATGTCAGACAACCTATTCTCCTTCATTGCAGACATAAACATCATTGACAAGCTCTTCTCTTTTTCAGGGGCATTAAGATTGAATGGCATTTTGCATGTGAGCAGCTCTACAAGAACAACCCCAAAGCTGTACACGTCGCTCTTGTCTGTCAAATAGCATGTTTGCATGTATTCCGGGTCGAGGTACCCGCATGTCCCTTGTACGAGTGTGACAAACTGTGACTCGTCAGTCGGCGCAAGGATGGAGGCGCCAAAATCGGAGACTTTTGCACTGTGGTTGCTGTCGAGGAGGATGTTTGAAGATTTGACGTCTCCATGTATGATTGGTGTTGATGACGACGAATGAAGGTAGGTGAGCGCGTCTGCAGACTCGGCGGCGATCCTTAAGCGAGTAGCCAAGGAGATACACCGACCATGGTTTCCGTGGATGAGATGGAAGAGCGTACCGTTCGGTACGAACTCGTACACTAGCAATGGGACTTCCACCTCGAGGCAACACCCGAGAAGTTTTACGATATTTCTGTGGTTGATTTGGGATAGGATTACCATCTCTTTACCGAACTCTTTCTTGTGTTGCTCGTCGATGGTCTTGCATTTTTTTACCGCTATTTCCACGTTGCCCTTGAGAAGTCCCTTGTACACAGTTGCATGGCCTCCGTGACCCAAGACTTGTTTTTCACTAAAGTTGTCTGTCGCCTGTTGCAATTCTTCCTCGCGGAAGATTTTGAATGCATTGCCGTCTTTTGACTTCATCTCGTTGAATAATATCAGACCACCGTGCTGCCGAAAGTAGTTCTGTTTCATGGTCTGCAGCTTTCTTCTCTCCTGGATCAAGCATGCACATGCTACAAATATCACAAGGACGACTAGTCCAATACTTGCACCTGTTCAAATAAAACCATACACACGTTCCAACCATCAGCAGCGAAAAACTTATAAGTATTAGAGTTTCTTTCAAAAAGCATTACATTGGACTATACCGATCAGCAAGAGAGAAATGCCAATTAGTCACACTGACGACTCATGTATATCGTCTTCAACATGGACATAGTATCCCAATGCAAAATTAATTTGACCATTAAACTGAATAAACATATTTTCTTTCAAAAAAGTGCATTACAAAAAGTATAATTTACTTTTATGTTATCAGTGTTGATAAATTTTTCAGTAGTGATGGTCAAACTTTAAAACCTTTATCTGGTATGTGATCAGAGGGAGTAGAAATTTGGCCAAACACGACTTGCTTTCAAAGCAAACTATCATGCTGGTACAAACTTCGTAACATTTTTTGTATGACATCTAATTAGTTTCGATAGGTGAAGTTATTTTAGTTTCAATAAAAAACTAATACCTGAAACTATGCAATAAAAGTTGTGTGCGTCGCTCAATGCAGAGGCTGGGCCGCTGGAGTCCTATCCCCATTTCGAAGAAAAAAAAGTTGTTTTAGTGCTCAACGAAGATAGGACCTTACCAACTACAGGCATGGGCCGAAAATGGGAAGACCTTTGAATTGGCACACAAACGCCATGCGTCATATAATTTCCCGGGCGGCATGAGCAGCTGAAATTCCCTAGTGTGTTCTGGCAGATCTCAAGGCCGCAAGGATTAACATTTTCAAGGCACTCATCAATATCTGTAACATCACAACTGTTTTTAGTTCAAGCGGCTAAGCTGTGGATATAGGTGATTCACGAGTTAAATAATGTACATATCAGTTTGTGTCAAATGCACAATGCAGTAAAGGGAACGAACCTTGGCATCCATCTATGATGTAAGGGTTGCCTTTGTATCCATGTGAGCAATTGCAGCGGTAACCTGGGTCGTTGCCACCGGTGGTATCAACGCATTCGCTATCCCTGCTGACACATGCATAAGAACTCATGTTCTTCTTAGCTACCTCACAAGTCCACGGCTGTATTTGCCAGTTCAAGGATATTGGAAGTGTATGGTTGTATTTATCATAAAACAACGTCGATTTAACATAGCTGGTGTTGAAACTGAAAGAAGCCTTTTCCATTATTAGCATGTAGCTGCAAGGACTGTCTTGCCATATTTCTGTGGTATTGTAGTTTTCATTGAAATAGCCACGATAATACCGGATGTCTTTTGGGACATCGGCTTGGCAGCAGCCGGCACCAGAGCACACGCCATTCTTGAGGGTGACGTCGGTGCATGTTGCAGAGCAACCAATTACATACTGCACGCGAACATATGAGATATATTAAACCAAACCATAATATAGTACTCCCTCTGATCCATATTAATTGTAGCAGATTCGATTAAGTACAAAGTTATACTAAATCTACTGAATCCGCGACAATTCATATGAATAAAGTTATACAAAATATGCGACAATTAATATGAATCGGAGTGAGTAAATAAATATGGAAAGTCTCTAGTACTCTAACGAAGCACCTGCGAATCTTTTATTTCCTTTCACTAATGTTTATAATAAATTGTATGTACGTAGGCATTCTAATTCTATCCACAATAAGGCAGTATATACTAGCACATACATGAACAAGAAGAAAAAATAAAATAATAAATATGATCACTGCAGTGCACTACAAAAAAAAATGAGTACAACATATAATGTAGTAGAACATGCAATTAGAACAACGACCTTACGAAAGTGCAATATAATACATCCCAAGGCGATACAAGACTAAACCTAGAATAACATGCAGTTAGGATACTGCCTAGAGGTCATTTATTTCTCTTGGTGGTGCCTCAAAACAAAATGATCACCGGAGACAAATCAACTTGTATAAGGCATTTCGTTGCAGTCCATAGTCAGTTTCAACGTCTTCTCTTTAGTTGTGTTGTGGTTAAACTTGTGGACCGGGGATGTATAACTTTGAATATTTGTCAAATTTTATTTTGGTTGCGTGGGATGCAGATTAGCTTATTCTTAATACAGTAACTGATGCTGTCATATGAGGACTGAGGAATAGCTGGATAAGAAAGCCGGCACATGATTCTGACCAACAACAGGAAGTGGAATTCCCCGCAAAAGAAGAAAAACCAACATGAACTGGAAGTCCTTACAAACAGACATAAACAGAATGACTGTAACAATTAATTTGGAGGCAAATTGTGGCTCGATCTGTTGCTCAGGAGGGTGAGAGAATCTCTAGCTTTACCCGGGGTTGGTGGGTAGAAGAACAAACAGAAGATGAAAAGGGAATTATCCGCAACTAGTTGCACCCACAACTAGTTTTCGGATACCCCATTTCTGAGTGTCCAAAAATCGCGAAATAAATCATGGACATGGGTTATGTTGAACCTTCGACACCCACAAAATTTCATCCAAAAATATGAACATATGTGGCCTGTGTAAAAAAGACAAATGAAAGTTTGAATAGTAGTGACACTATTCAAACTTTAAATTTTTTTTTGCACAGGCCACATATGTTAATATTTTTGGATGAAATTTTGTGGGTGTCGAAGATTCGACATAACCCTTGTCCATGATTTATTTCATGATTTTTGGACACTCGGAATTGGGGTATCCGAAAACTAGTTGCGGGTGCAACTAGTTGCGGATTGTCATTTCCGAGCTACTTGTCTCTGCCAGACATACAACATATCTTTCAAGTCGAAGATCATCATATCCTTGATGTCTCTATCCATAACAGCTCGTGAAAAGTCTAATGTCTAGCTTGTTTATGTTAAGATGTTGTTTCGCAAAAAAGGATTTCCTGGTGAAGGGTCTAGTTCTCTAACAACGGATATGTACTGAACTTAAGAAAAACTTGGTGTAGTTTCGTCTTCTTAATTAAAATAGAGCCGGGGAGATTTTACCCCCGCTG
This sequence comes from Poa pratensis, assembly GCA_947311845.1. Taxonomy (NCBI): domain Eukaryota; kingdom Viridiplantae; phylum Streptophyta; class Magnoliopsida; order Poales; family Poaceae; genus Poa; species Poa pratensis. Next base: position 33,485,626 of record CAMZMU010000077.1, read on the forward strand.
GAAATCATAAAGTGAATGGATTTCCTTATAGATTTTCACCAGGATAAATTCAGTACATAACAGAAAATGACGAAATACTTACCTTTGAGCTAGTCATATAAGCGAGAGTATTGCACCCGATGACGATAATTGCGTTTTCCACATCAGATATCCAGAAAGGTGCACTGGTGAGGTTCAACCATACATTACGGTAAACCATCCTGCCAGTGGACAGGGAATAGCACTGCGAGGAGACCCCCGTGACCATCCTGGCCTTGCCCTCGGGCACGGAGATCGTGGTCACCTCGACGCTCGACTCGACATCCCCCCAAAGAGGCTTCGTGGCGCCATCCACGGTTGTGCAATTGATGCGAAAGCCGGGGTGGAACGCGCACTCATCGCCAACACCAAACGGGAACGGGATGTCCACATCGCCGCACTTTGCCGGGCAGCCCGGACGCTGGCCGGCCGGTACATCAGCAGCGGCCAGCACCCAAATCGCCATAAGACAGCGAAAAATATGGCCAGAAAGAAGAGGCCGAGAACACCCGAGCTTCATGATTGCCGGTGAACGCCTGAACGCTGTACGGGTAGGAGATGTGCACCGGAGCTCCCTGGTCCTAGCTGATTATGGTGCTATAAATAGATGAATAAAAAGAGCAACAAGTAGTTCTCGAGCACGAACGACTACTTATTGGCTGCCACTTTGACTTGTGGTTTGGCACAGCATAATGTGACAACTGACAAATCATATTGTTGCACGTGTCAGCCGTAGAATGCTTGACTTCAACCATCCGAATGAGATTAAGTGATTAACCGTCTCCACACAATCAAATGATATGATTTTTTGTTGTAAATAAACACATAATTTTGGCATAGTCATAAGAACCAAGTAGAGCGCCACCCCGGTCAGCATCTAGAATCATCTCATCTTTATATCAGTACAGTGTAGCCAATTGTTAAAACATAATTATAACATTGTTAAATAATTATAAGGTGGATAACACTCGTGGATGTTTGACCATTCATCGATAGTCTCGTCATTGTCACAAAAGAAAAATTATACCCCCCTTGAGATTTTATCTTGAAAGGTATTCTTTTTGTCAGAATTACACCCTGCAGAAAGTATAGGAAGGAAGCAGGAAAAAACCTTAACCTCTTATGGAGATTTTTTTTCGTTGATTGGAACGTTACTACGCACTTGATTGACATGCATATAGCTAATTAACCGAGCACTGTCCTTTTTGGAGTAGATTCCATGGAGAAGTTCATCATACACGCCACTAACATACATCTAATTAAATAGCGTACAAAGCAGCCATTTGATTCGATTCGTTGTTTTGGTATTTCGAAACCGCCTGTTGTTTTCTCGGACGGAGAAGATTATTTTAAGCTTACATATATACATTAATTAATCCAGCCCGGTGAGGAGACTATCCCAACATCAACATGGGGGTCTCCTGTCCAATGAAATTGGGTGTTGATCGACTCAACGCTTTTGCCCTCAGTTGCAACGAGATAACGTTTTTTGGTTTTGAAAATACGGAATACTGTTCCGGCCGGTGTGACAGCCTGCCAAGTCTCTACAAGTAACAGTTTTTGTTTTTGTTTTTTGAGAACTTCTACAAGTCACGGGTACGTAGGCTGTGTTGACGTGGACCAAACTCAAACTCACCAATCACAACATTCTGAATTTGTCGCCAGCCAGTCACGATGAACCAAGTTGGAATGGATAGTGTTAGAGTACATTTGTGATACGGAAAGATATGGTAAAGATAGGATTTGTTTCTTGTCTTGTACTCCAAGTCAGTTCCTTTTACTCCTATATATACTCGCCCATGAGGCTCAATAATATAGAGAAAATTCCTTATATGACACTCTCTTAAAATCATGTTCCTTATTTGACACCGCTGAAAATTTTCTTCCCTATATATATGGCCTCTTGCCAAGATTTCTTTCCCTATATGACATTCTAGTGTTTTTTGTTCACCAAATAGGAATAAAAGGACCTTTTAACCCCCAGTGCATAATGTGACCAAAATTTTGTGCGGGACAATAGTTGTAGTAATATTAAATATTTGGTAGGCATAGCTAAACATCTGGTTATTAGAAAAAAAAGTTATTCATTTAATTGTTTTTTTTACACGACGACGACAAGCTTTCAGCGGGAGACGCAACATACAAACGAATGTAGGATTCCTTCGATCCTTCCGACGCGATGTATACGCACAAACCAGCTAGGCTAGCTATAGCAGCTGATCGATTGCTAGTAGCAAGCACAAGACGTACGCACGCAGAATCGAGTTGATTGCCAAAGGCCCTTGTCATGTATTTTGCTTGATTGATTTCACGGTGGTACTTTTTTGCGAACTAGAGCTTTATTGATCAATCAGCAGCATTACAATCCTTGAGCAGGATACTAGACAGGAAGGTAGGGGTGTAGTTAATCCACGTACACCGCTTCCTATCAGAACTAGCTATGTGTGCACACGAGTGAGCTGCCTCGTTGGCAGTTCTATTACAATGAAGCAAATTGAAACTAGTAAAGAAGTCGCAGAGCTCTCTAATCTCCTGACAGACGCTGGTAATGATGGATCTTCCAGTACCAGGTTCCTTCCATAACTTCACCACGTCCAGAGCATCAGTCTCCACAAATAACTCGTTGTAGACCCGTATCAATAGCCAGTTTGACACCATCACGGACAGCTTCAGCCTCCATAGCGAGTGCACTGGTGGCGTGATCGTACCACAGGGACTGAGCTCTCAGTAGCTTACCTGTGTAATCACGAACCACCAGACCAGTCGTCCCACCCCTTCTTTCTGGATTAAAACCTGCATCAACATTTATTTTGATATAATCTTGAACAGGTGGTTTCCAACCAGCTACGGCCTTGGCTAGTTTAACTTTTTTATCGACCGATGCCATACTAAGATCGATTGTCGTTTGCATGGCCCAGTTCACTGATTGATTTACCGATCTCCCTCCTTCTCCATGCCAGATAGCATTACGCTTGGACCAAACTGCATATGCTCCACATAAAATTTGTGCAGTATCGTGTTTATTGATTCTCTTCTCCTCAATGAGATCCATCGACCAAGAGTTGGGGTGCAAGCAAGGCAGCTTAACGTTGGATACTTTCCTCAACTCCTGCCAAAACGATCGAGCCCATGTGCATTCAAACAAAGCATGGTACGTTGTTTCTTCTGGAGCACCACATGATTTACAATAGCTAATACTCTCCATATGCCGTATCTTGAGGACGTGCCGACACGGGACAAAGTTATTGATCACTCGCCACCAAAACGCGCGTACCTTAGGAGGAACAGGAATCTTTCACGGTGGTACTTTACTAGGTATCGTACATGAGTATTTATACCCGGCAAGCGACGCAGCACAAGAACCAATCGGTGATGACCTCTAGTCCTCTACCCGGACAAGAGACCTACAACTACACGCACACGCACATGACATCGTGCCGATGTCCATCGGGATCAGTATTCCTAACATCGTATTGTCATACCTCTAGATTATGTATTTCACGGGAAAGTTTGCAAAATCTACTTTAATAACTAGTGCTATAATGCATGCAGTGAGAAAGCAATCTACATATGTCGGCTCAGTGGAAACCAGGTTACCACGGGCCGGCCTGCCACAGCCCTCAACACTCTACTGAGTATTTCTGCTAAGGACGTTAAGCCTGGCGAGTCTCGCGAGGGATCTTTCCCTCGAGAGTGCTTCTCCTGTCCAGAATATTTCTGTCTTGGCGCACGTCTGCGCCTCCCTCATAGCGCCCAGCCCAGCCACTGCGCTACTCATGGCGCAGGAGCTGCTGCGCTACCGCCCCGCGCAGGCAGGCCACGACGTCTGGCTCGGACGCCTTGAGGAGCTCATCAACGCCGCTGCCGTACCTGCTCCAGCACCAGCACCCTCTCGCTCGCTGGTGCACCACTCCGGACGCGGAGGGAACATAGCGCACGGCGCTCCTCCTCCCCCTCCGCCTCCGCCGCCACGTCCTCCAACTGGAGCACCGATGGGGAACCACCGCGTCGCGTCACACGCGTCCTCGCCGCACGACTGCAAGATCGTGCAGCGAACATCTGCGGATGCGTGCGTAGAAATCGAGCGTCAACGGGACCGCCACAACCGCGTAGTCCAGGAGATTGCAGCCGCAGGCCGCCAGAACCGCAACGCGCTCGCCGGCGGCGCTACGACATACACCACAGGCTGCTCCGCCTTCACCCGCAACTTAGGCCGTGTCGTCTGGCCGGTGAAGTTCAAGCCAGATCTCCCTCCGCGCTACGACGGCAGGACCAACCCTCTGGAGTTCCTGCAGCTCTACACCGTCTCCATCCAGGCCGCGGGAGGCGACGACAAGGTGATGCCCAACTGGCTCTCCATGGCCCTCAAGGATTCAGCGCTCTCATGACTCATGAACCTCTCCGAGAACACCATCGACACATGGGAGGAGCTCTGCAAGGTTTTCGTCGCAAACTTCAAGGGCACGTACGAGCGCGCCCTCACCTACAATGATCTCTGCGCGGTGCGCCAAAAGTCAGACGAGACTCTCCGCAGGTACATCTGATAATCCCCAAGAGTAAGGAATCACTGTAGCACAATTCGATAAGTATTTGAGTGCCGAACCCACGAGAAGCTGAAGGTAAACTATCTATTCTCTAAAACCCTATAACCCTCTTATATGGCCGTTTGTACAAAGCAATAAGTTTAAATATGAAAGGAACTAACTAATGAAAGCAAGTGATGTGGAATGGGTTTATCTAGTAACAAGTTTCTCAATCAAGTTTCAAACGCAACTTTCTTAGAGCAAGTTTCTCAAAGTAGCAAGTAGCAAATATCTCAAGTAGCAAATATCTCAAGGGAGCAAATGTTCTACTCCCCCCGATCCGAAAAAAGATTCGCAGCGTGTGTATAAATGTAAATTTAGAAAAAGTCTCTCTCATATACAAATATCACAGCGTGTGAACCACGACCCAACTACATCTCTGCCGCGGCCATCCCGAGGAACCGCCGGCGCGCTCTCGCCACATCCCGCAAGCGGCTGCTTGAGCCGCGGCCATCTCGAGGAACCGCCGGCGCTCCTCGCCATATCTTGCGAGTGGCGGCTTGAACCGTGCCGCCGCCAAGTAGGCTGAGCGCAGTCGCCAAAGGGGAGAGCAGCCACCAAGACCCGATGCGTCCGGCTGTGCAGCTGCCAGATCCGGCCTCGCCGACGCCGGATCCTGCGATTCCTCGACGGAGTTGACCAAGAAAAGAGAGGCGAGCGGCTCCGGCGTAGTTCAAATCTTCCGTCTAACCGCAGCGCGAGGGGCCGAGGGAATGAGCAGGGGAGCGCGGCGAGGCGAGGCGCCGGCCAGGCGAGGAGGAGCAGAGAGAGGACTCTCGGCAGCGGAGCAGGGAGGGAGATGGACAGAGTGCGAGTGCGGGGCTGTGCGGGTGAGCGAGCGGCGTCAGCGTAGACCACGGGTTGACGTGCAAAATCCTAGAGGGTGTTTTCGCAAAATGTTGTGTCACGACCCTTTTTTCGGATCGGAGGGAGTAGCAATTGTTATTTCATTCGTGCGGTTGTCACAATTAGTAAAACACATGTTTCAGTCTTAATTGTTTCTTCTAGGAAGGAGCCATAAATAGGTGTAGACAAGTAAATGAACTAAAACCCCTTATGATGGATCTCATGACCAAGTAAATGAGCACATAAGAATTATTACGACATAAAAGTCCCACCATAGACTTAAGTTCTAAGGTCCCCTATATATATCCCCCAATAAAGTAACTTCATGACTCGGTCTCGGTTTACATGTCCTCCCAAGTCTCCTCACTCCATTACATTACCGGTGATCACCTTACATGCATTCCCCAACATATGTGTGCACTCATATATTGTACATAAAGACAATCATAAAAGATAACAAAACTTGTATGCAACCAATCAACGAACTATTTCACTATTGCCATGAACAAATCACTTCTCAAACATAGATGGGGAGACACAATAGATCAAGGAATAGTATATTGCATCATATATCATGTTTGCCAAGAGTTTACAGTGGAGAGATGGAGATGATCTTGCTGTAGATGTTGATGATGAACACGCCGGAGGGGGGTGGAGCCCTCCGGAGGTGATTCCGGCGGCGTTTCCCCCCTCCGATCTTCTCCGGCGGCAGCCTTCTGACTCTCTGTTTTGTTTTGTGTTTCTCCGCCGCCTCCTCTCCGAAACTCCTCGGGGACTATTTTTATAGTCGTTTTTAGGTCAAGACGAGCTCGGGAAAAAAGATCGACGGCAACGGAGCTCCGAGGCCCAGGTTGATGGGTCCCACGCGGCCAAGGAATCTGGCCGTGGGCCCACTCAACTTGGCCCTCGGGCCTCCGTTTGTTCGCTTCCTTCGCTCCCACGCTTTGTTCCTTCCAAAAACTGATGCTCGTAAATTATTAGGTCATTTGGACGTCGTTTGGGTCCCTGAAACATCAAAATATAGAAAATAGGGTTTTCTGCCTGTGCAGGGTTAATTCCAGAAAAATAGGGAAACAATGAAATATTCCAAAATCAATATAAAACAATGATATAACCCTTATATGATGCAAATATGATTGAATATAAGTAATATAATGCAAAGTTCATGTATGCATTTTACATGCATCAACATCCCCAAGCTTAACCTATACTCGTCCTCGAGTATGAAGGTGATAAAACTAACATGGACTTTGCATTTTAATACTATCAATGGATATCAAAGATGATTACTATTGCTACATAGAGTCAAATGATTCATTCTTCAAAGGAGTAGCAATATACAAGATAGATTATGAAGTGATATCAAATATTCAATGAAGGATGTTCAATGATAATTCACAAAGTGTAACATAGAAGAAAGTACTATGGACCAAATGTATGCATAATGAAAAGTAAAAAATCCTATAATGGTCATAGAGTATTCTTATAAATCTGAATATAAAAGGTGGACACTTTGGAAAGATATATAATGAGTAGAGGTAAAACATGAATAAGTTTCATCTAACTTCCAAATGCTTCTACTTAAGTTAATGTTTGCAATGTGGTATTCATTGGTGTCAAGCTCTCATTACCCCTATCATAGCATCTTGAATGGTTAAAGTTTAAAGTGAAAGCAAATATGAGTAGTATGCTTGACAAAGTATGGGTTGAATGTCTCATGCCCCGTGAATACGAGTACCTACACCATGGTGTTACTCAACTTGGGACACAAAGCAAGTTCAAGTTAAGTCATTGTAAGTAATATAATAGCGTCATCAAGAGCGTCAACTGGGGTACCTCTTGTCCCAGGACATGGAACAAGCCCATGTCAAAATGACAAGACAAACAAACAAAATGAACAATCTCACACCCTTTTTATTTACTATTGGTATAGCTTTTTATTGTGGGTGCATCACTGAAGGTTCACCATAGCATGTAAGTAAATTTCCACCATGAATGATGCATGGCTTAGATTAGCGGCCCAGGCGTCTCTCTAGCCATTTATACAAACTCATTAAACTTACTAAGTTTCACATTTATTTGGCACCATGATAAGCATCCATAAACAAAAGTACATGATATCAACTAAATATAAAGAGCACGTTGAAAGCTTGCCATGTGACAGCACATATGAGCTAACTCCCAACCAAGACTCTTGTCAAGCTCACAACTTCATAATTTTAATCACAATGGGTCATGTTTATTAAGTGCAATAAAAGTAAAGTGTGCATCAAGTTCGTGAGAGCTCTTTAACCAACTTTTCCCATAACAATCAATAACATAAGCATTTTAATTCAGAAGTATAGATAATACAAAATAACATGATAAACATACTCGGAATAGCATAAAGCTAATAGGTAGATATGGTGGACTCACTGGAAAAACTTTGGTTGAAGGTGTTGGAAAACAAGTTTTTACTTGTTGGAATTTTTGGGCTAGCAAGAGGGAGAAAGTTGACCGTCTAAATGCATGCATAAGTGTCCATAGAACTAACCAATCCATGTTAAACAAAGTAAAGTAACATTCAGCATCAAAACATGAATAAAAGATAGCTCTTGATAAAACACTTGCAAATTAATACTCATTAAAAAGCACATGAATCATGCAACTATATGTATCTTTTTGAATCAACTCAAACATCCCTTTCCCAATCTTTTTAATAGCATCCAACTTAATTCAACCCAAATTTCCAGTAGCTCTCTCATATATAAATGATAGTGGTGGTCTCAAGACAAACAAAAATCAAACCGAAATAAAAAGCAAATAAAAGACGCTCCAAGTTTATGCGATAAAGTGCATTGATCGAAAAACAGAAGTTAGACGTGTGCAAACCGAGAGTGTGTTGGTCCAGTGGGGTTGTCTTCACATCCCCAAGCTTATGGTCTTCACCATCCTTGGATAGCTCTTGGTGCATCTCCTCTAATCCCTGTGAAAAAACTTCAAAACACCGTTTCTCCCATTTCTTTTCTGTGGGGTGACATTAGTAGTGATAGACAAATGAATTGCTTGCTGCATAAAATCCTTAAACAAAAATTCATATGAATGTCCAGAAAGTGTATAATGTTGTATGCCTACTTATAAACTCAATTGGATCAAAAAGATTCAAGTTAAAAGTTCAAAGAATGCATCAAACAAAATGGGACAGAATCCGTCCAGAAAAACAGCAGCAGCAAAACGTATTTTTCTACCCTACTTAAATATGTCGAAAAATCTGAAAAAATTCATGCTTACAGAGGATGAAAAGTTGCAACTACAGTTCAAATATCAGCTCATTCGGAGTTACAGAATAGGAATTAAAAATCATACCGTGCACAGATTCGTGCTGGAATAAAATCTCCGAATGCAAAAAGCAACTTTTTCAAGCCAAAATAGGTAAAACTTGGCACTTTATTAAGAATTCCAGAAACTAAACTAAAAACTAAGTCTCTTGTTACAGCAAGAGGACACAAAGAAAATCAAAAGTAAAAACAACCGGGTTGCCTCCCGTAAAGCGCTTTCTTTATAGCCATATAGCTAGGCTTACTTACTTGGTATCAAGATGGTTGGAGTGAGGTGGCTTGGCATCCCCAAGCTTAAATTCTTGTCCTAGGGGTAACATCCCCAAGCTTGAGTGTTTGTCCCTCGTGATCTTTATTCATCACCCTCAACTCTTCCACTTGAAAGTTCTCTTCACACAAAACTCATCTAAAACTTGATTAGAGGGGTTAGTGTCTCCATAAATGAAATCCTCATAGGTACAGCAAAGACATATCATGAGTTGATTCTACACATTAGCTAATATTACTATGGTTGTGTATTGCTCTTTGATCAATAGAACCACACAAAACACAAGTAATGAGAGTAATGCAAAATAAAGACAGAATCTGTCAAAAACTGGACAGCCCGTAAAGAGTGAATTTTCAGAGGCACTTACGTTGCTCAAATCAGAAAACTTTGAACTAATGAAATGTGTATTAATAACTGAATATTGCTGTCGTAAAATATCAGGTCAAAATTCCTCTTCTGTGATTTTAACATTTTTCGCAGTGAAGCTCAGGAATCTGTTTTCTGGACAGCAAATCACTATTGTTTAATCCTACCTCTCAAAAGAGGTTATTCTTGCCATTAAGATGAAAAATAAGATACAAAGGTGATGTTACAGTAGTAAACAAGCACCTTGACTCAAAAACCCAAAACTTAAACTGAAGATAAAAATAAAAAGAAACAAAAAAACCAAGCAAGAATCAAGAGAAACAATCAAAGAAGAAGAAAATATTTTTGTTGTTTTTGATTTAGCAAAAAGGCAAAAGGAGAAGCAAATATATACATAAACACTCTTTTTATTTGGTTTTAGCTTTGGGAAAAGTTTTAATGATAGAGACTTTGCAACGGTTCCATTGGCATGAACAACACATGTTCAAGGTCGACCCCAACTTCTCCATTACTCATCCTTCTCATTTACTTTCCCAAATTTTATATAAAATGAAAATCTTAAACTAATTGTCACAAAACAGTAGGTAAAGATATTTTACATGTTGTAAAGATATAAAGGTGTGCTCAAACCGAATAGGAAATTAAAGCATAAGGAACACACCACAGAATATTAAACAATTTACTTTTAAGTCTAACTCTCTTCCTATGCATTGGAATTTTATATATGAATAAATAACAACAAATTTGAGGTAACCAATGCATATAATAATCAATAGCTTGCATTTTAAATAACATAGAAACATAAAGGGGATTCTTATCTCTTCCTCTCTCATAATAGTTGCAAGCATTAAAGTTAAACATAACCACATAGTTTTGAATAGAATCACCACATAAAGACTTATCATCTAATGAGCATAATGGATCATCAAACTCAATTAAATCACTTTCATCCTCAATAGTAGGTGGACTGAAAATATCATATACATCATTGTAATCATCATAAATGGGAGACATAGTATCATCAAAATAAATTTTCTCTTCCAAACTTGGGGGACTAAAAATATCATATTCATCAAAACAAACTTCCCCAAGCTTAAGGTTTTCCTTAGCATTAGCAATAAAGGTGTTCAAAAATTAGTACTACCACAAACATGATTGTTATGCAAATAAAATTTAATTTTCTCCTCAAACACTTCATGTCCTAACTCAAGATAGATATTATACAGCTCTATAATTGTTTGGTTGTTTTCCATTTTATAATTTTTTTGTTTTAGATTTATATGTTAGTATGCAATGCAAACAAGAATAAAAGCTTAGCACAACGCTCCCCGGCAACGGCGCCAGAAAAGTGCTTGATAATCCCCAAGAGCAAGGAATCACTGTAGCACAATTCGATAAGTATTTGAGTGTCGAACCCACGAGGAGCTGAAGGTAAACTATCTATTCTCTAAAGCCCTATAACCCTCTTATATGGCCGTTTGTGCAAAGCAATAAGTTTAAATATGAAAGGAACTAACTAATGAAAGCAAGTGATGTGGAATGGGTTTATCTAGTAACAAGTTTCTCAATCAAGTTTCAAACGCAAGTTTCTTAGAGCAAGTTTCTCAAAGTAGCAAGTAGCAAATATCTCAAGTAGCAAATATCTCAAGGGAGCAAATGTTCTACTCCCCCGATCCGAAAAAAGATTCGCAGCGTGTGTATAAATGTAAATTTAGAAAAAGTCTCTCTCATATACAAATATCACAGCGTGTGAACCACGACCCAACTACATCTCCGCCGCGGCCATCCCGAGGAACCGCCGGCGCGCTCTCGCCACATCCCGCAAGCGGCTGCTTGAGCCGCGGCCATCTCGAGGAACCGCCGCGCGCTCTCGCCACATCCCGCAAGTAGCAAGTAGCAAATATCTCAAGGGAGCAAATGTTCTAGCAATTGTTATTTCATTTGTGTGGTTGTCACAATTAGTGAAGCACATGTTTCAGTCTTAATTGTTTCTTCTAGGAAGGAGCCATAAATATGTGTAGCCAAGTAAATGAACTAAAACCCCTTATGATGGATCTCATGGCCATGTAAATGAGCACACAAGAATTATTAAGACATAAAAGTCCCACCGTAGCCTTAAGTTCTAAGGTCCCCTATATATATCTCCCAATAAAGTAACTTCATGACTCGGTCTCGGGTTTACATGTCCTCCCAAGTCTTCCTCACTCCATTACATTACCGGTGATCACCTTACATGCATTTCCAACATATGTGTGCACTCATATATTGTACATAAAGACAATCATAAAAGATAACAAAACTTGTATGCAACCAATCAACGAACTATTTCACTATTACCATGAACAAATCAATTCTCAAACATAGATGGGGAGACACAATAGATCAAGGGAATAGTATATTGCATCATATATCATGTTTGCCAAGAGTTTACAGTGGAGAGATGGAGATGATCTTGCTGTAGATGTTGATGATGAACACGCCGGAGGGGATGGAGCCCTCCGGAGGTGATTCTGGTGGCGTTTCCCCCCTCCGATCTTCTCTGGCGGCAGCCTTCTGACTCTCTATTTCGTGGTTTTGTGTTTCTCCGTCGCCTCCTCTCCAAAAGCCGTCGGGGACTATTCTTATAGTCGTTTTTAGGTCAAGACGGAGGCTCGGGAAAAAAGATCGACGGCAACGGAGCTCCGAGGCCCAGGTTGATGGGTCCCACGCGGCCAAGGAATCTGGCCACGTGGGCCCACTCAACTTGGCCCTCGGGCCTCCGTTTGTTCACTTCCATCGCTCCCACGCTTTGTTCCTTCCAAAAACTCATGCTCGTAAATTATTAGGTCATTTGGACGTCGTTTGGGTCCCTAAAACATCAAAATATAGAAAATAGGGTTTTCTGCCTGTGCAGGGTTAATTCCAGAAAAATAGGGAAACATTGAAATATTCCCAAAATCAATATAAATCAATGATATAACCCTTATATGATGCAAATATGATTGAAATATAAGTAATATATTGCAAAGTTCATGTATGCATTTTACATGCATCAACATCCAGCGCTTCAGCCAGTTTCACAACAAGATCCCAAACATCCCGGACTCGCACGTCATCTCTGCCTTCAGAGAGGGCGTCATGAACCGCAGGATGCCCGAGAAGCTCGGCATCCACGACACCCTCACCTCGGTGGTAAAACTCTTCGACTTGGCGGACAAGTGCACCAAGGCTGAAGAGGGTCTCCTCTTCGTCAAGCAAGAGATAGAGGAAGAGCCTCCTGAGGGGTCCAGAAGCAGGAGGAAGCCTATCGAGAAGCGTAAGACCTCCGCCGTCCTCGCTGCAGATCCTGGCGCCAAGCAGCCTCACGTGCGCTCCACGGTGGCGGATGAGAAGAAAGTAGATAATCGCCCATTCTGCATCTACCACAATAACCACGCGACTGAAGACTGCTGGGAGCTCAAGCAGCTCACCAAGAACCACGAGAAGAACCAAGGCCGTGGCGGCTGCAGCGGAGGCTGTGGCGGCCGCGGGGGCGGGCGCCACAACAACTACCAGCAGCAGAGGGCTCAGGCGAACCCCGCCGGGAGAAACAACAATCTCCCTGACGAAACCCCTGGGGCTATCAGGCCCCTCAGGGGCAATATCGTGCATCCTCGGCGGGTCTCGGGCGCCCAAGTCCAACAACCACTTCAAGAAGTTCTCTCGCGAGGTCAACGCCGCGCTTCCAGGGATTGAGGCGTCCCAACCCCTCAAGTGGTCGCAATAGACCATCGCCTTCGACTCCAAGGACCACCCAAAGTCAACCAAGGCCGTCGGCACCATCCCTCTGGTGTGCACTCCCACCATCAACAACATCGTAGTCAACGAGACGCTCATAGATGGGGGTGCGGGCTTGAATGTCATCTCTGTCGAGACCTTCGAACAGCTTCAAGTGCCATATGAGTGGCTGATGCCCTCCAGGACCTTCACGGGGGTGACAAATGGCTCCACAACACCACTGGGGCTGGTGAGGCTCGCGGTCACCTTCGGCACGCAGAAGAACTACCGCACCGAGCAAATCGACTTCGACGTCGCGTACATCGGCCAACCATACAACGCCATCCTCGGCTACCCCGCCCTCGTGAAGTTCATGGCTGTCACTCACCACGCGTACAACATAGTCAAGATTCCAGGCAGCGGCGGCATTATATCCATCCACGGTCAAGTCCAGGACACAATGCGCTCTGTCGAGACCGCCTACAAGGCCGCTGCAGTGGCATTCCCTGCCGATGAGGACATGGAGCCCCTCGAGAGGCCAGCAAAGAAGAAGCAGTTGTTTTCAGGGGCTAGCGTCACCATAGGCGCTGGCTTGCCTCCCAAATAGGAAAGCGCGCTCGTCGCCTTCCTCAGTGCAAACTCTGACATGTTCGCGTGGACACCGTCAGAAATGTCCGGAGTACCGAGGGAGGTGATAGAGCACCACTTAGCCGTGTGTCCAAACGCACGCCCAGTGAAGCATAAAGCATGGTGTCAGGCATCAGAGAAGCAAGAGTTCATCATCAAAGGAAGGGCGTTGGCAGACGTCGTCGCCGAATGGACGGACACGCAGCAGGAAGAGCCTCGAGAGGCAGAAACCACATGTCTGGGGAAACAGTGCCAAAACACTGGACCATGCACTTCGACGGGGCATTCGCATGCAAGAGCGCAGGGGCTGGCATCGTCCTAACCTCACCAAAAGGCGACAAACTTTTCTACGCCGTCCAGCTGTGCTTCATGACTGACAAGGTCTCCAACAACATCGCTGAGTATGAAGGCCTCCTCGCCGGTCTCAGAGCCGCAATCGCCCTCGGCATCCAGCACTTGCTGACCAAGGGCGATTCCCAGCTCCTCGTCAACTTCTCCAATAAGAGCTACACGCCTAAGGATGGTCACATGACCGCTTACCTCGAGGAGGTTCGCAAGCTCGAGAAGCACTTCAAGGGGATGGAGCTCATGCACATTCTGCGAAAGGAGAACCAGGAGGCAGATGATATCGCCAGGCGAGCGTCGCGAAGAGAGGCCCAGCAGGCAGGCGTGTTTGAGGAAAGGCTTACCAGGGTGTCGGTGAAACAGCGAAAAGAAGCAGCTGACATGGACATTGACGAAGAGCTCCCATTGCCACCAACATCTGGAGCACCGAACTGCGGTCCACCCTCAGGAGATCGCCTGTTGTTAGCCATGACGCATCAATAGACAGGTTGGATCGACGAGATCAAGGAGTACCTCCGGATGGAGTCCTCCCTGAAGAGGATGCAGAAGCAGAGATAATCGTTCGACAGGCCAAGTCATACTGCCTTCACGAGGGAGATCTGTACCGAAAACATCCAAATGGAGTCACGTTGAAACGCGTTCCCCCTGACAAAGGCCGCCAGCTGATCAGAGACATACACAGTGGAGAATGTGGCCATCATTCATCTTCGCGCACCCTCGCGGGGAAGGTCTTCAGGAGTGGATTCTACTGGCCCTTAGTGCTCCAGGATGCAACCACCATTGGCCACGCTTGCCAGGCATGCCAATTCCATGCCAAGTAGGTCCACCAGCCTACACTGGGGCTCCAGACCATCCCGCTCTCCCGGCCCTTCGCGGTCTGGGGGCTGGACATCCTGGACTGTTCCCACGCTCTAGCGGGGGCTACCGCTACCTCTACGTCGCCATCGACAAGTTCACCAAATGGGCGGAGGTTGAGGCAGTGTGCAGCATACCGGTGAGATCAGCAGTGAAATTCATCAGAGGCCTGGCCTGCCGTTTCGGCATGCCAAATCGCATCATCATCGACAACGGCTCACAATTCACCAGTGGCATATTCAGGGCCTACTGCGAAAGCCTCGGCACCTGGCTCTGCTTCTCCTCGGTGGCTCACCCACGAAGCAATGGACAAGCCGAGCGAGCAAATGCTGAAGTGCTCAAGGGCCTCAAGACAAGAAGCTTCAACCGCCTCAAGGCCCGCGGCAAGAACTAGATTGAAGAACTGCCATCTATGATCTGGTCCATCCGCACAACTGCCACAAAACCCACTGGAGAAACGCCGTTCGCCCTCGTCTATGGCGCTGAAGCAGTCCTCCCCACCGAGATCAAGCATGGGTCCCCGCGGATCCTCGCTTTCAATGAGGACGACCAAGAAGAGCTCCACAACGACGACCTGCTGCTGCTCGATGGACTACGCCGCCGTGCTGCCCTCTGGGTGGCAAAGTACCAGCAAGATCTGCGCCGCTACCACAACCGCCACATACGCCCGTGCACCCTCGAGACAGGCGATCTCGTCATGAGGAGGATACTGATGGCTCCCAAGTGCAGGAGATCAATTGTAGTACCTTTCAATTAGAAAAGGTTGTCGAACCCACGAGGAGCTGAAGGTATTGGTTAGTAAGATTGATAAATAAAACAATAAAATATGCCGGTGTTTTTGGTATTTTCAGTTGTATAATTGCAAGCAGATAACAGATAGTACCAAGTGAAAGCTCTCAAAGAGAGAAAGCCCAATCCTCTTATGTGGCAAGAGGACAAGCTCAAGTGATGTGTAACTTATATGTGGCAAACGTTCCCGAGGGCGGCATGGATGATGCTAGGCATAGAGATTTATTAAACAACAGGTTGAATATCTTGTCAAGTTTTAATCCTCTTTGGACGGAGCCATAATTTGGTATAGCTAAATAAATAAACTACACCCTCTTATGATGGATCATGTGGTCAAGCAAATGACTGCACAAGAATTATTAAGACCTAAAGTCCCACTATAGCATTACAGTCTAAGGTCCCCGATAATAATACCCTCATAATATAACTTCATGACTCGGTCTCAGGTTTACGTGTCCTCCCAAGTCTCCATCAATTCATTACACTACGGTGTTCTCCTATGAGCCCATATAGGTGAAGTGTTGTGCAGTCGACGTTCGCACAACACCATCATAGAATCACATAAAAGATAAACTCTTGACAAAATACCAACACATGTCATATATAAATCAATGGCAATTCATCCTATGCCCTCAGGAACATACGTGAACTACTAACAACGTGCGAACATGATCATAATCAGTGGCATAAGTGGTACAACACAATCTGAAATTATAACTTCACCACCAAATAATGACAAGTACTCAATCACAAACATGAATAGTAGCACAAGACAAGTATCTAGGGTATAGCAACTCTCAAACTGCGAGGAGAACGGAGTGGATCACGGTGATGATGATGGTGATGGTGCTGGTCTTGATGGGGGTGATGATGTAGAGGCCTCCTCCCATGCCAAGGAGGAGAGGTGATGACGATGACGATGATTTCCCCCTTCTCCGGAGTTTCGGAGCAGCAGGATCTGACCCCCTCGGAAAGGATCAGGAGTTTCGCCGCCGCCGCGACCTCAGATGGACTTGGAAAAATTAGGGCTTTACTTTTCGGGCAAGACGAAGGCGTTGCTAAAAAGCCCCAGGCGAGGAGGTGCCCGAGGCACCTTTTGGTGGGTCCCACGCGGCCAGGTACATGGGCCGCGTGGGCCACCCCCGTTTGGCCCTCGTGGCTCTCCTCTCTTCGGTCTTCTTCCCTCTGCCTTTCTCCAGATGAAAAACTGACGCAGTATTTTTCCTTTTATTATTTGAGGTCCTGTAGCTCCTGAAACATTAAAGACAAGAAAAAGGAGGTTTTCTGCCTCCCAGAAATTAAATACCAAAAATAGGGACTTTGTATGAAAGTCCCCAAAATCATCTAATACATGTAGAAACAATCATATAATCATGCAAATAACATTCTAGTATGATACTAAAAGTTATATAAATGATGATATAAAATGCACGTATCAACTCCCCCAAGCTTAAAGCTTTACTCGTCCTCGAGTAAGTAAGGACATAGATCATTACATGCATCAATGGACTTATGGTTGATAAATAAATACGGGCATTGTATCATCATCATATTTAATTGCAAGATAAGATTAATGATCTAAAACTCATACATATGAGGGCAATATAAGTAGAACTCTAGCAATCACCCCTTACTTTTGAAAGCAAATAACCATTGTATGTTGGACAATCGAATCATATTGTTTTTCACATGCTTTTGCTCTTCATGGAAAGCATTATAATCTTTAATACTTTGCTGAAATTCAAAGACAAGATAAACTCTCATTGGATAACAAGTTCAAAAGAAGACAAATGAAAAGACAGATAGATATAAAAATTGTTATCACTCTTGCTTGACTAGTAACTAGTGCAAACTTTAGTCATGGATATCTCAATCAAGTTCCCATGCTCTACACAACCCTTTTCTTACAGTTTCCATGGCTAGCTGAAATTTCAGGTGCCTTCCTTTCATTCACATTCAAGAGCATAAGTATTGAAATATCCATGATCATTAATTTGCTCAAAAGATACTACTTCCTCCGATCCGGAAAGACATTCGGAGGTTATACGTACAGTTTGCGCTACATACGTTGGTTTCTCACGACGTTTTTTATGGACCGGAGGAAGTAGTTTGTAACAAGAGTGTTTTATATCCTTTTCATTAAGTCTTCTCAACTTCTTATCCTACAAGACTATACCTTAACCTCAAACTATTAATTCACAAGTCTTTTTACTTTTTCTATATTGAGATAATTCTATAATTGTCCAACATACTCAAGTTAATTAATTTCAAGGCAAGATGTGATTGAAATTCTAAATATGCCATGCTCATTTGCATGAGTGTTACCCATCAATCTCCAAACAAGAGAATTATGGATGACACCATACTTTAATATTCATTGATAAACCATAGGATAGGGATACATGATAATGCTCCATGAACTCACACACGCCTAAGAGATATTGATAACTAAACGATAAAAGCAAAACACACCATGACTAGATAGATATGATAAACTAGTGGAGATAAAGACTAGGTGGAACTCCCCCAAGCTTGACGTTTTGCAACGTCTTTTGTTGTTGCAGCTTCCTCCTTCTCATATTCTTTCTCCCACTCAGCAATCTTCCATGGAAAGGGCTTTCCATCACGGAAAGATGTAGGTGGATCATTATACCTGAGGGTGGCAGCTGCTGCAATCTTCTTGAAGCGTTCTTCATATTCACAGTTCTGGTTCTCCAAATCCCACATGAAGCATTGGAACTTTTCCCACTTGTCGATGACGTCCTTGTATCTATCTTCCAGATCTTCGAGCCTTTTCTTGTACTCTTCAACCTTCTTTTCCAGCTCCAGGTTCATGAAGTGGTGAGCATCAAGGCTGCGGTAAACCACAGTGCCATACCTGAAGGTCTTGTCCTCCAACTCATCCAGCCTTGTCTCTACCGTGCCGGTGGCCTTGGGAGCCTTAACCTCCTCCACGAGCATCACGACCTCCTTGAAGCACACGGTCTTCGGTGGTGTCATCACGGAGTTGAGGTAGCGGTTCACAACACCCTCCTTGGGAGAGCTCTCGCCCTCTTGGTTGGATCCGGAGCAAGACATGGCTAAAACCTGACAGGCAGAAACAACAGAAACAAAGATCGCTCGAGAACGCTCGGTGCGAGATCAGATCGGCAGAGAGGGGTATATATTGAGGGTTTTTAGGTCAAGACGAAGCGTCGGGATAAAAAACGAGACAAAAAAGGACTCCGAGGTGGAAAAGGGACAGCCCCACGTGGCCAGGTACTTGGGCCGCGTGGGCCCCTCTCTTTTCTCCCTCGGGTCTCCGTTTCGTCCAGTTTTCTTGTCCCATACGGTGATTTCCATAAAAATTGACCTCCGTAAAATTTTATGCAATTCCGAGAAACTTTCCAACAGAAAAGTTACCTTCTATTGATTTAGGGTTTCTGGAACTGCACAGTTTCTCTCAATTACCTCTTCCGGCGTTTGTAAATTCAACTCCTCCACCCTTCCGATGGAGCTCTTTCCTGCAATATAAGGTTTAAGGCGTTGTCCATTGACTACATGAGGTTTACCTTTCATGTCACCGTGAAGACGGATAGCTCCTGAACGGTACACCTCCTGTATCACTAATGGTCCCTACCACTTTGAAGCTAGCTTCCTTGCAGAAAACTTGAAACGAGAGTTGTACAATAAAACTTGATCACCTACATTGAATTCCTTTTTCTTAATTTTCTTGTCATGCCAAATCTTAACTTTTTCTTTAAACATCCTGGCACTTTCATAAGCTTCATTTCTCCATTCGTCAAGTAGGTTTAGGTCAAGAATTCTCTTTCTCCCGCAGTTTTAAAATCAAAGTTCAATTGTTTAATAGCCCATCTAGCTTTATGTTCTAGTGCTGAAGTGCTCAAGGGCCTCAAGACAAGAAGCTTCAACCGCCTCAAGGCCTGCGGCAAGAACTGGATTGAAGAACTGCCATCTATGATCTGGTCCATCCGCACAACTGCCACAAAACCCACTGGAGAAACGCCGTTCGCCCTCGTCTATGGCGCTGAAGCAGTCCTCCCCACCGAGATCAAGCATGGGTCCCCGCGGATCCTCGCTTTCAATGAGGACGACCAAGAAGAGCTCCACAACGATGACCTGCTGCTGCTCGATGGACTACGCCGCCGTGCTGCCCTCTGGGTGGCAAAGTACCAGCAAGATCTGCGCCGCTACCACAACCGCCACATACGCCCGTGCACCCTCGAGACAGGCGATCTCGTCATGAGGAGGATACTGATGGCTCCCAAGTGCAGGAGATCAATTGTAGTACCTTTCAATTAGAAAAGGTTGTCGAACCCACGAGGAGCTGAAGGTATTGGTTAGTAAGATTGATAAATAAAACAATAAAAGATGCCGGTGTTTTTGGTATTTTCAGTTGTATAATTGCAAGCAGATAACAGATAGTACCAAGTGAAAGCTCTCAAAGAGAGAAAGCCCAATCCTCTTATGTGGCAAGAGGACAAGCTCAAGTGATGTGTAACTTATATGTGGCAAACGTTCCCGAGGGCGGCATGGATGATGCTAGGCATAGAGATTTATTAAACAACAGGTTGAATATCTTGTCAAGTTTTAAGCCTCTTTGGACGGAGCCATAATTAGGTATAGCTAAATAAATAAACTACACCCTCTTATGATGGATCATGTGGTCAAGCAAATGACTGCACAAGAATTATTAAGACCTAAAGTCCCACCATAGCATTACAGTCTAAGGTCCCCGATAATAATACCCTCATAATATAACTTCATGACTCGGTCTCAGGTTTACGTGTCCTCCCAAGTCTCCATCAATTCATTACACTACGGTGTTCTCCTATGAGCCCATATAGGTGAAGTGTTGTGCAGTCGACGTTCGCACAACACCATCATAGAATCACATAAAAGATAAACTCTTGACAAAATACCAACACATGTCATATATAAATCAATGGCAATTCATCCTATGCCCTCAGGAACATACGTGAACTACTAACAACGTGCGAACATGATCATAATCAGTGGCATAAGTGGTACAACACAATCTGAAATTATAACTTCACCACCAAATAATGACAAGTACTCAATCACAAACATGAATAGTAGCACAAGACAAGTATCTAGGGTATAGCAACTCTCAAACTGCGAGGAGAACGGAGTGGATCACGGTGATGATGATGGTGATGGTGCTGGTCTTGATGGGGGTGATGATGTAGAGGCCTCCTCCCACGCCAAGGAGGAGAGGTGATGACGATGACGATGATTTCCCCCTTCTCCGGAGTTCCGGAGCAGCAGGATCTGACCCCCTCGGAAGGGATCAGGAGTTTCGCCGCCGCCGCGACCTCAGATGGACTTGGAAAAATTAGGGCGTTACTTTTCGGGCAAGACGAAGGCGTTGCTAAAAAGCCCCAGGCGAGGAGGTGCCCGAGGCACCTTTTGGTGGGTCCCACGTGGCCAGGTACATGGGCCGCGTGGGCCACCCCCATTTGGCCCTCGTGGCTCTCCTCTCTTCGGTCTTCTTCCCTCTGCCTTTCTCCCGATGAAAAACTGACGCAATATTTTTCCTTTTATTATTTGAGGTCCTGTAGCTCCTGAAACATTAAAGACAAGAAAAAGGAGGTTTTCTGCCTCCCAGAAATTAAATACCAAAAATAGGGACTTTGTATGAAAGTCCCCAAAATCATCTAATACATGTAGAAACAATCATATAACCATGCAAATAACATTCTAGTATGATACTAAAAGTTATATAAATGATGATATAAAATGCACGTATCAACTCCCCCAAGCTTAAAGATTTACCCGTCCTCGAGTAAGTAAGGACATAGATCATTACATGCATCAATGGACTTATGGTTGATAAATAAATACGGGCATTGTATCATCATCATATTTAATTGCAAGATAAGATTAATGATCTAAAACTCATACATATGAGGGCAACATAAGTAGAACTCTAGCAATCACCCCTTACTTTTGAAAGCAAATAACCATTGTATGTTGGACAATCGAATCATATTGTTTTTCACATGCTTTTGCTCTTCATGGAAAGCATTATAATCTTTAATACTTTGCTGAAATTGAAAGACAAGATAAACTCTCATTGGATAACAAGTTCAAAAGAAGACAAATGAAAAGACAGATAGATATAAAAATTGTTATCACTCTTGCTTGACTAGTAACTAGTGCAAACTTTAGTCATGGATATCTCAATCAAGTTCCCATGCTCTACACAACCCTTTTCTTACAGTTTCCATGGCTAGCTGAAATTTCAGGTGCCTTCCTTTCATTCACATTCAAGAGCATAAGTATTGAAATATCCATGATCATTAATTTGCTCAAAAGATACTAGTTTGTAACAAGAGTGTTTTATATCCTTTTCATTAAGTCTTCTCAACTTCTTATCCTACAAGACTATACCTTAACCTCAAACTATTAATTCACAAGTCTTTTTACTTTTTCTATATTGAGATAATTCTATAATTGTCCAACATACTCAAGTTAATTAATTTCAAGGCAAGATGTGATTGAAATTCTAAATATGCCATGCTCATTTGCATGAGTGTTACCCATCAATCTGCAAACAACAGGTAAGTGACAAGCTTTTCCATAAACCATTTTATAAGGAGACATTCCCATAGGATTTTTAAAAGCAGTTCTATAAGCCCACAAAGCATCATTAATCTTAATTGGCCAATCAGATCTAGACTTATTCACTGTCTTTTCCAAAATGAGTTTAATTTCCCTATTGCTTAATTCAACTTGCCCACTTGTTTGAGGATGATAAGGAGATGCAATTCTATGGTTAACATCATATTTTGCCAAAGTTTTTCTAAGAACACCATGCAAGAAATGAGAACCACCATCAGTAATTAAGAACCTAGGAACACCAAACCTGGGGAAAATGATGTCCTTGAGCATCTTCATTGCTGTGGCATGATCTGCACTTTTGGTTGGAATTGCTTCCACCCACTTTGTAACATAGTCAACTGCAACCAAAATGTGAGTATGCTTTGTCTTTGATTCTGGGAAAGGACCCATAAAGTCAAAACCCCACACATCAAATGGTTCAAGTGGCAATGAATAATTCATAGGCATTTCATTCCTCCTACCAATGTTTCCTACTCTTTGACATTTATCACAAGATTTAACATATTCAGCACAGTCCTTAAATAAAGTAGGCCAATAGAAACCAGATTGTAATACCTTTGCTCCTGTGCGATCTCCTGCATGATGCCCTCCATAGGGACTGTCATGACAATCTCTTATAATAGCCTGTTGTTCATGCTCAGGTACACAACGTCTAATAATACCATCCACACTTTTCTTATAGAGGAAAGGATCATCCCAAAAATAATGTCTAAGATCATAAAAGAATTTCTTTCTTTGTTGAGAAGTGAAGTGTGGAGGCAAAACTTTACCAACAATAAAATTTGCATAGTTGGCAAACCAAGGAGATGCAACTTTAGCACTAGAAACATTAACAATTGCAAGTTGTTCATTAACAAAGCTATCATTAATAGGAATAGGATCATCAGGTATGCTTTCCATCCTAGAGAGATGATCAGCAACTTGATTATCCTCCCCTTTCCTATCAACAATGTGTAAATCAAATTCTTGCAATAGAAGTACCCATCTTATTAGTCTAGGCTTAGCATCTTTCTTATTCATCAAGTATTTAATAGCAGAATGATCAGTATGTATTGTGACTTTTGAATCAGTAATATAAGGTCTAAACTTGTCACAAGCAAACAGTACTGCTAAAAATTCTTTCTCAGTTGTAGCATAATTCTTTTGAGCAGCATCAAGTGTTCTACTAGCATAATAAATAACATTCAGTTTCTTATCAACACGTTGGCCCAAAACAGCCCCAACTGCATAATCACTAGCATCACACATAATTTCAAAAGGCAAGTTCCAATCAGGAGGTTGAATAATGGGAGCAGTGATTAAAGCATTCTTCAAAATATTAAAGGACTCAATGCAATCATCATTAAAAGAGAAAGGAACATCCTTTTGCAGAAGATTGGTTAGAGGTTTTGATATTTTGGAGAAATCCTTAATGAACCTACGGTAAAAACCTGCATGCCCAAGAAAACTTCTTATACCTTTGAGGTCCCTTGGATATGGTAGTTTTTCAATAGCTTCAATCTTTGCTGGATCAACTTCTATTCCTTCTCCAGAAATCTTATGCCCAAGAACTATACCCTCAGTAACCATGAAGTGACACTTCTCCCAATTAAGAACCAAGTGTTGGTCTTCACAACGCTGTAAAACTTTGTTAAGGTTGAACAAGCAATTATCGAAGGAAGTACCATACACAGAAAAATCATCCATAAAAACCTCCATTATCTTTTCAATATAATCAGCAAATATAGCATTCATGCATCTTTGAAAAGTAGCAGGAGCATTACATAAACCGAATGGCATTCTCCTGTAAGCAAAAGTACCATATGGGCAAGTAAAAGTGGTCTTTTCTTGATCATCCTTATGGACAGGAATTTGCGAGAAACCTGAATAACCATCTAGATAGCAAAAGTGAGAGTGTTTAGATAACCTTTCTAGCATTTGATCAATAAATGGCAATGGATAATGATCTTTTCGAGTTGCTTTATTCAATTTTCTGAAATCAATAACCATCCTATAACCAACTACAGTACGTTGAGCCACAAGTTCATCCTTTTCATTTGGAACAACAGTCATTCCACCCTTTTTAGGAACACAATGAACAGGACTAACCCACTTACTGTCAGCTATAGGATAAATGATACCAGCTTCAATAAGTCTTATTACCTCTTTCTTACCACTTCTTTCATTTTTGGATGGAGGCGGCGTTGAAAATCAACAACAGGTTTTGCATCTTCCTCCAGATTAATTTTATGCATACATAGAGCGGGGCTTATACCTTTAAGATCATCAAGAGAGTATCCAATGGCTGGTCGGTGAGCTTTTAGCACATCAAGTAATTTCTCTTCCTCTTCAGCTGAAAGGTTAGCACTAATAATGACAGGATATATGCTCTTCTCATCCAAATATGCATATTTCAGATTTGCAGGCAAAGGTTTCAATTCAAAACTAGGATCCCCTTTAGGTGGTGGTAGCACTCCTAAATTATCAGGTGGGATATGCAATTGTAATTGTGGTGGTTGTTGCCATAATATTTGTTCCAAAGCCTCTTTTTCCTCATCATTAAATGGTTCATCTTGATTAAGCATATAACGTTCTACAACATCAGTTGAAGCTACAGCTATATGAGCAAGAGTTTCAATTAAATTATTAGGAATTGGCTCTTTCTCAACATGTTTATCAGCAAATTTGGAAAAGTTAAATTCAAGTTTCTCACCAGCACATTTAATAAACACTTTCTCTTTAGGCAAATTAATTTCAGCACCAACAGTATGTAAGAAAGGTCTACCAAAAATGATAGGACAAAATGAATCTTGAGGACAACCAAGCACAATAAAATCAGCAGGGTATTTTATTTTGCCAATCAATACTTCAACATCTCTAACAATTCCAAATGGACTAATATAATCTTTATTAGCAAGTTGAATTGTCATACCTGTCTCTTCCATAACAATGGGATCAATATCAGGCTTGATCTCAAGATAAAGAGAATATGGAATGACACTAATACTTGCTCCAATATCACATAGACCATGATAACTTGAAGTCCCAATAGAGCATGATATAACAGGTTTCCCAACTTTGGCCGAATTACCTTTGATGACTTTGGTAGCATCTTCACATAGATAAACATCCACTGGGTCTTCTTCATTTAGTTGCTTGATAACAGAAATTTGAGTGTTGACTTCCACCTGTTCATAAGGCTGAGAACATCTTTTGTTACTCTTGTTAGTAACAGCTTTAAGTAAATTCTCCTTAACTTGGTTTGGAAATGGAGGTGGTTCAACATACTCCTCAATTGTCACAGATGACATTGGTTCAACCTGTTTAATAACTTTAGGAACAACAATAGATTGTTTAACAGGTTCAACATAAACTTCAAATCCACTTTTTGGAACACAGATATGATCAGCAAAACCTTTAGCTATTTCAATTATAACATAAGGATCAAGACCAAAAGTATCACTCAGATTTTTAAACAGAATAGAAGTAGAGAAATTCTCTACACATGAATATTCATAATCAAAATATGGCTCATTACCTTTATCAAGATCCCAGTGGCTAGTATTTTCAGAAATAGTCTCCAATAAATTCCATGCTTCTTCTTCAGTGTTATTAGTAAAACTTCCACCAGATGAATTATCCAGAATCTCCTTGTGCTTCATAGGTAGTCTCACATAAAAGTTTATCAATATAAGTTTCCTTGTAAGATCATGACATGGATTCTTGCGAAGGAGTTCCTTTAACCTCCCCCAAGCTTGAGTAATACTCTCTCCCAGATGTGGCCAGAAATTGAATATATAGCAGCGGTTATCATAAGCTTCTTTAGGAGTAAAATATTTAAGAAAGAAAACCTTCCTCAAGATACTCCATTCATTCTGGACCTCTTCATCCAAGACCTGTACCAATCACGAGCATTACCAGATAAAGACAAATACAATAGCTTCCTTTTTACCTGATCCTCTGAAATACCAGGTAGTCTGAATAAGCCACATATGTCCTCAATTATTTCCATGTGCTCGCGTGCCGACTTAGTTCCATCTCCTGTAAATGGATTTTTCATAACTCTTTTAACATGACCATGGGAATTTTAAATCCCACTTTAGGTACCTCAGACACAGTAGTTTCAACCACCTTTGCAGTAGTGGCATAAGCACTTTCATATAGAGCAAGATGCAGCGAGGCACGATTCATAAATGCCATAGTAACAATGAGATAAACAGCTTTCAAGTTTCCTTACCAAACTTCTTACCAATAGCGCTACGCTCCCCGGCAACGGCGCCAGAAAAGTATCTTGATGGCTCCCAAGTGCAGGAGATCAATTGTAGTACCTTTCAATTAGAAAAGGTTGTCGAACCCACGAGGAGCTGAAGGTATTGGTTAGTAAGATTGATAAATAAAACAATAAAAGATGCAGTGTTTTTGGTATTTTCAGTTGTATAATTGCAAGCAGATAACAGATAGTAGCAAGTGAAAGCTCTCAAAGAGAGAAAGCCCAATCCTCTTATGTGGCAAGAGGACAAGCTCAAGTGATGTGTAACTTATATGTGGCAAACGTTCCCGAGGGCGGCATGGATGATGCTAGGCATAGAGATTTATTAAACAACACGTTGAATATCTTGTCAAGTTTTAATCCTCTTTGGACGGAGCCATAATTAGGTATAGCTAAATAAATAAACTACAACCCCTTATGATGGATCATGTGGCCAAGCAAATGACTGCACAAGAATTATTAAGACCTAAAGTCCCACCATAGCATTACACTCTAAGGTCCCCGATACTAATACCCTCATAATATAACTTCATGACTCGGTCTCAGGTTTACGTGTCCTCCCAAGTCTCCATCAATTCATTACACTACGGTGTTCTCCTATGAGCCCATATAGGTGAAGTGTTGTGCAGTCGACGTTCGCACAACACCATCATAGAATCACATAAAAGATAAACTCTTGACAAAATACCAACACATGTCATATATAAATCATGCCAATTCATCCTATGCCCTCAGGAACATACGGGAACTACTCACAACGTGCGAACATGATCATAATCAGTGGCATAAGTGGTACAACACAATCTGAAATTATAACTTCACCACCAAATAATGACAAGTACTCAATCACAAACATGAATAGTAGCACAAGACAAGTATCTAGGGTATAGCAACTCTCAAACTGCGAGGGGAACGGAGTGGATCACGGTGATGATGATGGTGATGGTGCTGGTCTTGATGGGGGTGATGATGTAGAGGCCTCCTCCCACGCCAAGGAGGAGAGGTGATGACGATGACGATGATTTCCCCCTTCTCCGGAGTTCCGGAGCAGCAGGATCTGACCCCCCTCGGAAGGGATCAGGAGTTTCGCCGCCGCCGCGACCTCGGATGGACTTGGAAAAATTAGGGCGTTACTTTTCGGGCGAGACGAAGGCGTTGCTAAAAAGCCCCAGGCGAGGAGGTGCCCGAGGCACTTTTGGTGGGTCCCACGCGGCCAGGTACATGGGCCGCGTGGGCCACCCCCATTTGGCCCTCGTGGCTCTCCTCTCTTCGGTCTTCTTCCCTCTGCCTTTCTCCCGATGAAAAACTGACGCAGTATTTTTCCTTTTATTATTTGAGGTCCTGTAGCTCCTGAAACATTAAAGACAAGAAAAAGGAGGTTTTCTGCCTCCCAGAAATTAAATACCAAAAATAGGGACTTTGTATGAAAGTCCCCAAAATCATCTAAAACATGTAGAAACAATCATATAATCATGCAAATAACATTCTAGTATGATACTAAAAGTTATATAAATGATGATATAAAATGCACGTATCAGATACTCTCCAGGGAAGGTCTCCACAAGCTCTCGCCCATGTGGGAAGGCCCCTACAGGGTCGCGCACATCGCCAGGCCCGGCGCAGTATGGCTCGAGATGGAGGACGGCATCCCGGTCAAAAACCCGTGGAACATCGAGCATCTACGCAAATTCGACCCGTGATCAAGTCGCGGCAGGCATTTTTTGTCTCAAGAGGGAAGCACACATCTTCACCTCCCAGCTTCACAAAAGCTTCTCCCTCCATGACGGCCACCTCATCTGAGCTCTCTCTACAACGCGTCGCCACAGGCCGTGAGAAGCCTCAGCCACTCTGTGTGGAACCCCATGCCTAGACATGGCGGATTTTATCTTGGCCACGCCAAGTGTAATGAATAATTTCCTTTCAGCATGAACCTATGCGCCTCAGTGCCGTTATGTAATATTGTTGTGGTGAGTTGCTTTTCCTGCATTTTCATTTGCGCTCATATTTTTTCCCCATGCGCACCTCGCGAGCGAGGGCTGAGCACGGTGCATGTGCCTCGGGAACATCCCAGCAGCATCGCAAAACCCAAACGATCCGAGCTCTAACTCGTGGGCCTTCTCCCACGCTCATTATCTCACCAAAGAGCTCTGACTCATGGGC
This sequence comes from Poa pratensis, assembly GCA_947311845.1. Taxonomy (NCBI): domain Eukaryota; kingdom Viridiplantae; phylum Streptophyta; class Magnoliopsida; order Poales; family Poaceae; genus Poa; species Poa pratensis. Next base: position 33,514,429 of record CAMZMU010000077.1, read on the forward strand.
CCGCTCCCATGCACGTCACCTCACCAAGGACCTTGGTGCTTACTCTCCTCGCAAGATACACATGAGGAAACCTATGAGCGCGCATGAGTTGAACAATGCGTGCATTGCTTGCGGGTATGCCTCTTTGTCCAACGCAGGGAACAAGACGCCCTACAAGGCTGCGGAACTCCAAACCAGCCTCAGGCAACCTCGAGTGGGAAAACGCCTCACCAGGGAACACGACGCCCTCTACGAGACAAACGTCTTGCAAAGCTAAGTCTAGAACTTATTGAATTCCCCTCGCTGATTTTTCGCCTCTCGAGCTCTCTTTTCTCTCTTACGCCTCATTGGCCGCTTGCACGTCAAAGGGGGGCTCCTGAGCATCGTGCCTCGAGAGCCCTTACCTCTCTAAGCCGTACGCACCCCCCGGCCTTGTCGAGCCCTGACTCCGGCATACCGAAGCGGCGGTGCTATTGCGCTGAAAGCAGGGTCCTAACGACGTAGAGCGAAAAGACATGAGGAAGAGATAAAAGGCCTCCCGAGGGGCGCTCACACTTGCATACAATAAGGTTTTTACAAGCCATTACAAACGAAAATAGCAAATCCTAAGATAAGTTGTGCCCCGAGCACGCCTTGCCACAAGAGCAGCTCAAGCAGCAGGGATGTCGTTGTCCTCGTCATCGACAGCTTCGTCACCCTCCTCCTCAGCGCCTGCCTCGCCGTCGCCTTCCTGGGTCGGTCCTCCTCGACCTCAACCCTCTTGAAGCGCTGGACGAACTTCTCCACGTCCTCCCACACCACGACATTCAGTTTCGTGACACGTCTCTGCTCGATGGGCTCCGTCACGGTCTGGAAGTCGAAGTCAGGCTGGAGGAGCACGAGGTTGGCGAAGACGCGACCAACCGCGACTCTAAGAAGCTCGCGGCTCTCAGTGTCGACTAGGTCATCAAGGCTTGTCACGACCCCTTCAAGGTTGGTGAAGAGCCGATCGAAGAAGCCGAGGTACGTGGCGGTGTCGGTGTTCCCCTCAACGGAGAGCCCAGAGACCTCGGCACCCAAGCGTTCCGCAACAGTGCACGCGCGGGCAACCAAGGAGCGGAATATGTACTCTTGCTGGCGCGCCAAGAGCCGCGATGTTTGCGTGTTGTCCCGAGCCTCCTCGACAAGCTGCACAACGGGCGCCACCTGCTGGTGGACCTCGTTCAGGTCCTCCGCCAGAGAGGCGAGATCCTGCTCCGCACGGGCCTGCGTCCCTGGCACCCTGAAGGCGGGAAGCCAACCGCCCCTTCTCCTTCTCGAGCTCCACGATGCGGGCGTTGAGTTCATCGCGCTTTCCCTTGAAGCGCTCCTCCTGGCGCTGGGCTTTCTGCACGTACTCCCGGGAGCAGCGGTCGTGGAAGAGTTTCTCCTTGGCGGCGGACTCCTCCGCCATCTTCTTCTCCTTTGCATGAAGCTTGTTGTTGGCCTTCTTGAGGCGGTCCTTGAAGCTGGCCTCGTCCTGAGCCACGCTGTTCTCGCGAGCCTCCAGGCTCACCCGCTGCGCGGATTGGTCCCTCTCGACCTGTTCAACTTGCTCCTCACGCTTGTGCAGTTCAGCCTCGCGGAGAGAGAGGTCTTCCTCACGTTGCGCCAGCAGCTGATCGTGAGTGCCCAGATCCTTGTGGAACTTCTCTAGGCTTGACCTCATGGACTCGGAGTCCACGATGATCTTCTGCTCACGGGCCGCAAGCTCCTGGTGCTTGGCGGCGACTTCCACCTCGAGAGACTCACGCTCAGCCGTGACAGCTTCATGCTTAGCCTTGAGCTGCCCAAGGGTCTCCTCAGCCTCACGGATCATGCTGGCACGGACCTCCTCAGCAAAGCGCTTCACCTCCTCACGCCGCGCCTGGGCCACCGCGTCCTCCTGACGGCAGCGCTCTACAGTCTCATGAAGGTTAGTCCAAGCCCGCGCAAGGTCAGCGCGTTGCTCCGTCGCGGCAAGCTCCTCCTTGGTGTGCTGGGCCTCGAGCCCGTCAAGTACCTCCCTCGCCAAGCAAAAAGTGGCATCACGGTGAACTGCGCTCTCGCGCCAGCCACGCAGAACCAGGGCCCACACGTCGCCAGGGGGCCCGGAGGCCTCAATGCTGGCCCCGAAGAACGGCGCTGCGGGCTTGGGACGGACTCAAGTCGCGCCTGGGGGCTCTGGCAAGAGCTTTCTCCCTGTTCCACGCTAGGGGCCTCTCGGGGGCTCGCGGTACCCCGACAGGGGCCTCGGCGTCCTTCTGCCCTTGGAGCACGTCCGGCTGCTCGCCAGGGGCAGGATTGGCCTGTTCTGCCGTGGCCGCTCCCACTGCGGCCTTGGGGGCTACCGCCGTCGCCTCAGGGCCCATGTTTGGTGGAGGCGGTTGCGCAGCGGTCCCCTCCGCCTCAGCGTCGACGCGCTCCTCCGCCGACATTGCGGCCTTCGCTGCCGCCTCTTCCACCGCCTTCACCGGCTTGGACGCCGCAGCCTTCTCCGCCGACTCTTCTGCCGCCTTCTCCAGTCCCGCAGGGGAAGTGGCAGGCTGCGTAGGCGATGGCACTGTTGCCTTTGTTTCCCCCTTCTCGAGGCGTCCACCCACAGGAGGAGGGGAAGCCACAGCCTCAGGGTGTGGCTCCCCAATAGTGGGCACTGCAGATGCCGCTGCAGCACTGGAGCTCTCTCTGACCCTCCGGAGTTTGCGCCGTTTCGTCTCCGTGGGAAGCCTGGCGAAGAAAACAATCAAAATCCCTCACGAGGGTCACTCGAGAACACATCCAGAAAGGAAGGGAAACACGAGACTTACTCAGCGGGGTCAATCCACCTTTTCGATGTCTGCCGCACCGGCGAAGCACTGGGCTGCGCTCTCTCTCAGCCTCGGCAGGCCCGTCGTGGCCCGCCTTAGCACTGGCCTCTGCCTCCTCCTAAGCTCTGGCATTCATGTCGTGGATCGCCTTGGTGCGGGGCTCGCAGCGGCCTGATGAGGCCTCCTCGTCATCGCTCTCCTCCTCCTCCACGGTGCATCGTGAGGGGGCGACAAGGTACCGGTCTACACTGCCTGAGGAGACCTCGTGGATCTCAGCCTCAGGCGGTACGCTCCTCGAGGAGCTCGAATTCCCCGCTGAGGAATTGGGACCTCCTGAGGCGCCAGCTACATCTGCATCTGACTCCGCGGGTCTCTCCATCATCTCCTCCTCACCTTCGACTAGTGCCGCTTGCGACGCCGACTCTGGGTTATCGCGGGGCCCAACCTGCCCCTCAGGCACCAGGCCCCACTGGTCGAATTCAGGCATCGACTCCACGAATGTAACTCGAGCTCCGATCTCAAACCTGTGGAGCAGCTCTACAAAGTCAGACGCCGGCTTGGGGATAGATGGAGAAGTGAAGAGGACCTCCATGATGCTGTTCAGCTCCACCTTCTGGAAGTTGGTAGCGCTCAGGCGCATCTTGTCCGCCGGACCTATGTACATCCACATCGGATCTTTGTGCGTCTGGAGCGGAGCGATGCGTCACCTCACGAAGTCTTTGGCCACCAGCTGGTCAGTGAGGCCAGCCTCGCGATGCTCCTTCAGACGCTGCACCACGGTGCCAAGTGTTGGGCCCTGGAGAGGCGCGCTCGACCAACATGTCCTCTTCGTCGGGGGTGCGTCGGGCACCTCGAAGAAGGGACTCACTCTCCCGGCATCCACAAAGAACTCGTGCTTGCAGAAGTCCTCCACCTTCTTCGACACATTGGAGACAGCATTCTCGCCGGCCCACGCAATGGGGATGTAGACACCGCCCATGCAATCAGTGATGCGGAAGGAGACGCACCCCGTTCGCTCGTTATGTGACGTAAACCGGAGCGCGAAGGCGTTACCCCAAAGTACGCCTCGTAGAGGCAGGCGAAGATGGAGAGGATGAGAATGGAATTTGGGTGAAGGTGGAGAATTTGGATCTGGTAGAACTCCAGAATCGCAAGGAAGAAGTCGGAGAAGAGGGGCACGAGCCCAGTGAAAAGGGTGTGAAGGAAGATGGGATAGAAGCCAGCGCCGAGGGTGCCGAGGGTGCTCACCGGTTTGAGCACCGTGGCGCCCCACTCGTTGGTCTTGGAGGCCGCCATGTGGCGTACCTTGTCCAGCTACGCCTCCGTGCTGATGCGGTACCCCACCAGAGCCGGCTTGAGTTCACCGTCCTGCTGCATCGATGCAGGCTCGCTCGCCTGCACCACCGCTTTGTCCTTCCTAGAGCTGGCGGCCTTCTTGGCCGCCATTGCTGTTGGAATGCGAAGGAGGAGAAGCTCGGAGAAGATGTGTGCTCTGGGAAGAAGGAGGCAAAAAGGGATGAATGGAGTAGCGGCTGTCTGCGCCGAGCGCTCAGGCTTTATCGCCTCAACGAGCTGTTACACGGACATGATGGGCCCGCCACTATGCCCGTTACTGCCGAGGAAATCGTGGCTTCGTGGGTGGCCATGACTCGCCACGTGTCTCGGGCCAGGCATGCTTCTTTGGGCCCACGACGCTTTGCCTGCGTCCACTAAACTCCAGCGTGCCCATCGCTGGCCCGGGGGCTACTGTCGGCCCAGTGGAAACCAGGGTACCACGGGCCGGCCTGCCACAGCCATCAACACTCTACTGAGCATTTCTGCTAAGGACCAGGCATTCAGCCTGGCGAGCGTCATGAGGGATCTTTCCCTCGAGAGGGCTTCTCCTGTCCAGAATATTTTTGTCTTGGCACACGTCTGCGCCTCCCTCGCGAGGCCTCTCTCGTGGGGCATCAAGTACTCAAGAACCTCGGTGAGGCAACCTAGCCCTCGCAGGGTTCCTTCAAGTGGAAGCAAGCTCTGCACCCGCTGCAGAGCGCACATGGTCTCTGCGCCCGACGCAGAGTGACGCGCGCGCCTGCGCGCAGTGACGACGACGCCGCAGTTGCCTTCTTGGTGACTAAAGTGGTCAACAAAGCAGCGCCAAGGAAAGCAGACTCCAAGAATTGCCATTTTGGTTCTGTCTGCCAACTCTTTAGCTGCAAATTTCTCTCTGCCACTTTCACCAAAGCTCTTCAAGAAGTCCGGCACATGCAAGCAGCTACTGCTCATATTATGCTTGATAGCAGTACACATGATCAGTGGTCCTATACTTGGGGTTCAGAGAAATACGCTTCCAAACAGTACTACAAATTCTGCTTCAGAGATATCGCACCACACATGGCATTTAGTTGGATATGGAAAGCTAAATGCATCCCGAGGATAAAGTTCTTCTGTTGGCTTCTACTCTCTGATAGGCTAAATACTAGGAATATGTTGCGAAGGAGAAACTACAATGTTGGCCACACATTCAACTGTTCCATGTGTGCAGATCAGGTTGAGGAGACAGTTGAGCACCTTTTCTTTCACTGTGCTTTTAGCAAATCGTGCTGGAATATCCTAGGTTTTCCCATTTCGGCCAACAAGGCAGATGATAGATTGTAACTTCTTTCACTTTCGAGAAACTGCTGGACCAGGAGAATGTTCATGGATGTTTTTGTTGTGGCTGCTTGGAACATCTGGAAGGTGCGGAATAACTTTTATTTCAATGGTATAGCGCCTGATTTAGATTCCTGGAAAGCAAGGTTCAAAGCAGACTTCTCCCTCCTGGTTCATAGGACCAAAGTGGATAAACACACTTTCATTCGAACTCTAGTTGCTAGTCTTTAGTTTACTCTTTGCTAACTCTACCCCCTATAATTATGTAACTGGGACTGAACTTTTCCCCCATTTTATTGGGGTTATATTAATATAGAGGCATTAGGAGCCTTTCCTACTGTCATAAACTTCTAAAAAAAAGGGGGACCATTGGCTGCTACGCTCCAAGGCGGACGTCACCGTGGGACACCCCACGGGCATCTGCAGCGCCAGCCTATCGTCCTGGATGGACGGTGGCTTTTTCTGCCAAGGAGACACTGCTTTCCGCCATGGACCGCATCCATGGACAACCCCGTCACCGTGCCCTGTGCTCCTCCTTCGTCGCCATGTGGTATCCCTTCCCGCCTTGTGTTTTTGGGGAAGAGGACCAGGGCAGGTATAAAAGGAGGCAGTGTACGACCGAGGGAGGAGATCGAATCATTCTTCAACCCATCGGCTAGCTGAAGCTCATCCAGACTAGAGCGAAAGAGAACAGAGCTTCCACCATAGTTCTTACTTAGCAAACCTTGAGCTTCGGCCAACTCTTTGTACTGTAACCTCTTCATCAGTGCAATACAACAAAGCAGGAATAGGGCTTTTACACCACACGGTGGGCCTGAACCTGGGTAGCGGCTCATGTTCACTCTCTGCCGTGATGTCTGTCGTGGGTTTGTCATGTCAGATGTCATGGATGACTTCGTAGGTGTGGGATTTGCGCGAGTCAATCGTCTCCGAGCTTGGGATCGCAGGAACAAGGACGAACACAGATTTACCCAGGTTTGGCCCCTCAATGTGAGGTAAAGACCTACTTCCTGCCTACCCTAGCTTGGTATTGATATGATATATGTGATGTTACAATGGAGTCGATCCGATCTAGGAACTCGCCATAAGAACTAGGGTTTTAGGGCTTGATAGCTTGACCCTGTCTAAGTCCCGCGACTCCTCTTTATATACACAGAGTCTCGTTAGGTTACAAGAGTTCTACACGAAGCCGATTGTAAACTTGTCTTCCAAGGTAAGCTTTACCACCGACCTTCTGGAGCCTTCCTTTGGCAGGCCGCGATCTTGATCGGCCCGTCATTACATGGCCCAATAATAGTGTGATCATGAAGATGAAGTCGCCGTTTTGGCTTTGAATAAGTCGCGGGTTAATTATTCCCCGACATTAGGCCCCAAGTGTAGCCTGAACTTTATGGAGTATCTTGATATGTTTTTCTTGACTTTGAAAGGTTCCTTAGACGTTTAGGCTGCACTTTTTTCTTTCTGCCTTGCACTTCCTTGCTCTGCGACTCATGATCATGTTGGACTAGCTTTTACTCGCACTTTTGGGGCGGCCATGAAAATGCATCTGACTTCGTGAGCTTCTTATTCTGTCAAGGTTTGCCTGATAGCTTCAACACTTGGTGATGACCAATCTTAAAATTTTGATAACAATATGCTGTAGCCCCAAGGATTGAGCTGATGTGATTTGACAATCATCTCAATTCTTCTCAGAAGGTTTTGAAGACCGTCACCTGTAGCTTGATATCATAAATAAGAAACAATTGTTAAGATATAAACAATTGCATTTGGTGTTGCCGTACTATAAGCAGTACATTGACCTCTAGTTAGGCCTTTCTGAATCCATTAAGTGGGCACTCGCGTGACTCAGTATTTCCTAGGAACATGTGTGTTCAGCGTCGAGAGCGGCCATGATAGGCAATCATGCTCGATTGACGCCACACCCCAGTACTTTGGACGCATAATGCAAGTTGCAATCCGACTTAAGGTAAGTTTGATAGTTGCCAGTAGGTTGGCTGTTTCAGGGTACAAAGCCCCCAAGAAAAAAAATGATATATAGCTATAAGCAGCTTTGTTTATGATGACACATAAGGTCGCGCCTTGGTGGCAACCGAGTGTTATACATAGGGTTGGGTCGCACGTAGGCGGCGATCCCAGGTTGAGACATACGGCCGCGCCTAGGTGGTGGCCGATTTCTGATACATAAGGAACGGCTGCGCCTGGGTGGCGGACGATTTCTGATACAGGTGTTGCAGGTCGTGCCTAGGTGGCGACCAATTTTGAAGCAAGAGCCCTTAGTGGCTAGGATGATACTCAGCTATATATAGCTGGAAAAGATGAAACTTAGCTCTGATTAGCTTTTTTTTATGTGTAGTAAGGTCGCAGTTGCGTGACGTTCCAAGGGCGAGGCGCTTCTAGACGATCCTCGAAATCATGGCAGTCACTGCTTTCTTCTTTCACATCCAGCAGATAGTACGATCCATTGTTTAGTTTTTTGCTGATGATGTAGGGTCCTTCCCATGGAGAAGATAGCTTGTGCATTCCCTTATGGTCTTGCTTGAGTCGTAGCACGGACACCGGGAGTATAGGATACCCCTTTTAGGTTCGGCACGTGGCGCGAAGGAGGCTGAGAATCGTCTTCTCGGGCGGAGTCTAGATCAGGCTCTCCTCTCCACAATCAAAGCATGCAACCAAAGGGACACAAGGAGCTACCCAGGTTCAGGCTACCCGGAGGCTAAAAGCCCTACTCCTGAATGTCTGGATTGATGAGTTCTTCATAGTGTGGCTTACAATGGAACCTCCCGGATGGGGTACCCGGAAGGGTTTTGGCTGGAGGTAGAAGAAGGACAAATCCTGACCCGGAGGAGATCACCTTCCCCTCTACCTTCACAGCCCTAGTCTAGTCTTGCTCTGGTTGGACTTGTGCCTTGGTTCGCCTTTCCCTTCCTCCGTGCCTTGGTCCTCCTTTTATAGGCTAAGGGGTTGCCACAGGGTCACGTGAGGGGCACGAGGGACCTTCGGGGTGAAGGACCCTCCTCATCTAGTTTAGGGGGAGACGTGGCCTCTCCTCAGCCTAGCGTCTACTTTGGGTTAGGTGGGAGCGTCCGCCTTGGGGTGGACAGGAGCTGACACCACCACGGGCTGTGCTCCCCGCCCGCGCTGCCTTCGCCTTGCTTCCCAAGTCTTCTGCGGTCTTCTAGCGTGAGGTGGAGAGCTTATCCACAGGGACGTGTGGAAGTACCCAAGAGGGAGCCTGGCCTCCTGCCAGGAACTCGGGCTCTCGGGTCCTTCCTGGCCTTCTTGCTTGGTTCGGGGACCCGGCAGGCCCCCAGGACCGGAGCCCTTTGTCGACGTAGGCCTTGCTTGTCCTGATGGTGAACCCGCCAGCTTGACTTGGGTCTTGGTCTTGTCCATCTTCATCTTGGGCCCACATGGGGTGGACCCACTTTGGCAGCACTAGGGGAACCCCGTGTTCCACTGCTGCGACAGTATCCCCTGGGCATGGTCCCGGTGGCTCTTGCTCCAGCTGCCGGGGCTATGGCCTAAAGATAGGTCAAAGTGGGTCCCCGGGCACCTGGTCTTCCTTGCTCTGCTTCATCAATGGCCTTGAAGGTCTTGGAGTTACTCCGCTTGGGGGAGTAACTGCGATGGCCCCCTCGAATCCCAGTAACGGAAGAACCGAGGAGACGTCTGACAGAGGTACCGCCGCGGCTATAAAAGCGAGGAGCGCCCCTGGCGCTTTTCTTCATCTTCTTCCTCAGTCCAACTCCAGCCCTCCCCACAAGCTGCCAGCGCCAATGGCGAGAGCGAGGAGAGGAGTTGGGCGCCCTCGTTCTTCTTCAGCTGCTGCGGAGAGTGGCCCCTCCACTCGTGGTCGAGCTGTTCGCGAGGTCGTGGGATTCGCGGTCGCGGCGGCGTGGAGGCCGCTGCTCCCCCTCCTAGGAGCATGGTTCATACTAGCTTCGCGCCATTCGAGTTCATCGTGGATCTAAACCACAGGCTTCGTAGCCAGCTTCTCCTGCCGGATTCCTTTGCGATGGCGACGGAGGACATCGGACCCTCCGGCTTCTGGCTGCAAGCGGAAGGATGCCCCAATGGCCCCTCCTGGGCCATGGCGGAGCGCACCAATGAAGGCGCCATGCTTCTGGGTCCGGGGTGGAAGTCATTCTCCCGTGCCCGCCGCCTGTCCCGGGGGCAATGCTTGGCGTTCCGGTACGACGGAGATGCGACGCTCTCCGTGAAGGTCTTCGGTGTCGATGGCGGACGCGTGGAGTGCTGCATGGAGAGCAGCAGCAGCAGTTCGAGTTCCTTCGACGATGATGAAGATGAGGAAAACTCATCTGACATCAAGGTCGAGGGGAGCTCGTCTTCTTAAAGGCGAGGAGCTTCGGAGGGCGCCATGGAGATCTCGTTGACCTTCTCCCCGGCGGCCTTGACGACGTACTTCTGGAAGTAGCGTCTTCCATTGTACGGCGGTGCTCCTTGCTCGATGGGAGCCAACCTTTTTGTTGTAAAAAAGATCGTCCCCTTGTAGTCCTTGTAAATGAAGAAGATCTTGTTTCCTCCTTGTCTCCGTGTCGCGCTTATGTGAATGAGAACAAGTTTTTTGCAAAACGCGCTCCCATTACTGCAGCAGCCATAGCGCCACGGGGTAGGTGGAGCGTGGGAGGCCTATAAAAGACCCTCCAGACTCCAACTCCCTTGACACATCTTCTCGCCTTGTTCCGTTCCTCTTCTTCCTTTGCCTCTCCACGCCCCACAGAACAATGTCTGGCGAGGCAGAGATGGCCTTGTCCGACGTGTCGACGGCGGAGTCCGTCTTCCGAGGCGCGGCGGAGGCACCCAGTGAAGCTGGAGCCCGAGCCACTGATGGCAAGGTTGCATCCCGTTCTTCTGCTGACCGGAATGTCGCTCGCCTGGCGACTGTCTCCGGTCCTATTGCCATGAAGAGGCAAGGATTAGGGCGGTGAGGAGGGCGCACCTGTGCTCCATCCTGAAGGAAGGACTGCCGGTATTCCGGAGCTGTCCTTGGTTGTGGCTGAGCTCGAGGCCATCGAACAGGTTCACTGTTTGCTCTTCTCTGTTTTTCCGCCTTTTTCCATGGATGACTTCGATCTTGTCCTGGACTGCTTTTCGTAGGCCGAGAGTCAGTCCATAGGCAAACTGTCGGATGAATCTTCCGTCTCGTTGGCCCTGGAGCGCCCTGGTCGGCAGAGGGGGGTTGAGCTCTTCGACGCGCCTGACAAGATCCTGCACGCGTGTTATTACGGATGGCACCCGCCGGGTTCAGGGCCGGGTTTTGCACCCCCATACCCGCACCCGGCCCTCCACCCGCACCCGCCACCCGCCCCATGCCGCCGGTGGGTCAAGATCTCTACCATACCCGCGAACCGCCGGGTTCGGGTGACCCGACGGGTACCCGCGAAATCGAGTCGATCTGGGGCTCTGGCCATCTCCCCTGGCACTGGTAGTCGACGGAGCCAAGGCGCGGACCTCGACGGGTGGCGGCGCGGACCACGACGCTGATGAGGACGCTGGTCGGTGGCGGCGCAAGAGGGCAGGTGGGGCGAGGGGATGAGGACGCTGGTCGGCGGCGGCGGCAGAGCTAGAGGAGCTCGTCGTGCAGGAGAGATGGGAAGGAGAGAGCTGAGAGCAGGTATGCGCCGGCATCAGATGGCATTGAGATGGGAAGGAGCAGAGCAGAGCGCGTGGTGTGTGCTGTCGACCTGTGGTGTGTGCTGTGGACCTGTGGCCTGTGGTGCGTGCGTGGACGCGTGGGTGGTGTGGTGTTTTCTGTGTGTGCTGCGTGCGTGGGTAGTAGATTAGGTGAGGGTGTGAGGATGACACATGGGGTCCACGAATTCTTGTCGGGTTTGCGGGTTGGCAGGTATGGGTTTGGACCCCCATACCCACATCCGCTATACCCGATGGGTATGGAATTTTCCTGCTAACTACCCCCCGTGGGTTTTTTCTATACCATACTCTCCCCATTTAAGGCGGGTACCCGTCGGGTATCGGGTTTGCGGGTACCTATTGCCATCCGTACGTGTTATCCTTTCATCCAGGCGTCCCTGGAAGAAAAGAGTGCACCCGGCAGGCAATAAACAAAAGACAAATATGCGCAGCCAGGAGCTCTAAGCTGGCCTTAGTAGCATAGGCTAGATATGTATCCAGGGAAAGCTTCGACTGAATGTAACTCAGAATTGTAAATTCAGAATGTAAGTTCAGATGAATGCAACCCTAGTGCTCAACTCCCGGGGTCATTTCCCATACCTCCCTTTGCACTAACGCGCCGTCAAGTTTTCAGAGGAGATCTCTTAGGTGACAAGTACTCTAACCGCCTGTACCGGTAGCAGTACCCCTAAGAGCACTATGCCTTCCGGGAGTCCACTCCACAGCCACGGGTACTAGGCCAGAAGGGAAATCTGACGTTCACCGGGGAGGACGCATTACTCCCGCAAAGGTTCTCATCAACTGTCAAGCATGCGCAGGTTGGTGGTATATTGACTCCGAGCGAGATATTATGCCTAGAATGCAAGATGCACATGCAAAGACTTAGCTGATTTTTGCCGTGCTCTTGATCTGCTCTGTCCTTCCCGGGTATCCAGCTCATGAGCCCTCTTCAGCATCCAATTCTGTCCGGGAGAGGCGCTACACATAACAAACTTTCCGTAGGAAAAGAATGGACCCTCCCTTACATGTCGTGAAAGTGTTTCATCCGAAGCAACCCGCAAGCAAAGTTGAATGTACATTTCTGTGTTTATGTTCTTTAAAACACAGCACTGCCCGTTCCACTTCTTACCGCGGCAGTACGGCATGATCAGGTGGTAGCGCCTAATGATAGGCTACTCGCGCTCGACCTGTCAGCCATCGGCACCATGTCAGCCCCCTGCTTGGGGGTTGTTACGGATAACACACTTCACGACAACAAGAGAGGCACACGGAATTGAAAAACTTATCTTTTATTCCTTGGCGACGATTCTTACACCCTTATACAGAACACTAGCCCCTTAGGCGTGCTTAGTTGACTCGAACTATCTGCGATTCATGTTCGTATTCAGGGGTAGAATTTCCGGAGATTCTCGATGTTCCAGGCGTTGCCCTCCGGCCTGCCTTTATTGTCCTCCAGATAAACAGCTCCGGGTCTCAGGGTATGCGTCACCCGATAAGGTCCTTCCCACTTGGACGACAACTTGTTCATGTTATCAAGTTTCTGCTTCTTGCGGAGAACCAGGTCTCCGGGTTCCAGTACCCGTGAACGGATATGGCGATCATGATAGCGGCGGAGCCCTTGCTGGTATCGAGCAGATCGTAAGAAGCTCGACACCGCACCTCTTCCAGGAAGTTGATGTCATCAATCCTCCTCTCAGCTTGTGCGTCTTCATCATAGGCAAGTACCCGGGGGGATCCATGCCTGAGCTCTGTTGGCAAGACGGCTTCTGCTCCATAGACAAGGAAGAATGGTGTTTCTTGAGTGGCTCTGCTTGGTGTGGTTCTGAGGGACCACAAGACACTTGGTAGATGCTCAATCCAGTTCTTGCCCTTGTCTTCTAACTTGTCAAAGGCCTTGGTCTTCAAACCCTTTAGGACCTCCGCATTGGCTCGCTCCACTTGCCCATTGCACCTTGGGTAGGACACCGAGGCAAAACACACTTGATTCCCAGCTCTTCACAGAAGTTGAGGAAGGATCGGCTTGTGAACTGAGAGCCATTGTCCGTTATGATTCTGTTGGGTACTCCGAAGCGGTACACGATCCCTTCAATGAACTTGATGGCTGCTTGAGCTGTCTGTCTTGGTACTGGCATCACTTCCACCCACTTTGTGAACTTGTCGATGGCCACGAAAAGGTATTCATGGCCCCCGACAGACTTCGGTATCTTTCCCACGATGTCCAGCCCCCAGACCGCGAACGGCCAGGAGATTGGAATTGGCTGCAGAGCTTGCGCCGGCTGATGTATGTTCTTCGCATAGTACTGGCAGGCTTCACAGGTCTTGACTAGCTGCTCGCATCACTGAGGACTGTTGGCCAGTAGAACCCGTGACGAAAACTTTACCCGCCAGTGATCTTGATGCCACATGACTTGAACATGTGCCCTCGTGGATGTCCCGTAGCAGTACTTGGCCTTGTTCTTGAGGATGCAGCGGAGCTTGACTCCGTTGTCCCGTCGCCGGTAGAGCTCGCCGTCGATCATGACGTAGAGCTTGGCTTGACGAGCCACCCGCTCGGCGTCGTGTCATCCTCCGGGAGGGCGTGCTCCATGATGTACTTGACGATGTCCCGGGCCCAGGGTGGGTGGGTTCCTTCCACCGGTAGCACCATCCGACGGAAAGAAAGCATAGCTTCCTCCGAGGGGCTGCCGGGTCTTGAGCTTCTGGGCTGGCTACCCGTGTTGTCGAGGTAGAAGGGTCGCCAGCCCCCGGCGCAGATCTTGCCGCGAGCCTCTCGGGTGGATCGAAGGTCGCCTGAGGACCTCGATGTAGATCCCGGGAGGCACTGGTTCTTGCTTGGACGCCACCTGCGATAGCTCATCCGCGGCCGTGTTTTCTCCCCGTGGGACGTACACAGCCCGGAAGTTGTCGAAGCGCCGCTGCAGCTTCCAGACCTCCTCGTACGTGCCATCTGAGGGCACGCGTACTCCTTGTTCACTTGTTTGATGACTAACTGAGAGTCACCCTTGACGACGATCTTGTTGATGCCGAGGCCGATGGCAGCACGAAGTCCTGCGAGCAGGCCCTCGTACTCCGCCGTGTTGTTGGAGATGTTCCCTTGGTAGTGCATCTGGACGACGTACTTCAGCCGGTCCCCGGTTGGTGAGGTTAGGACAACCCCAGCACCTCCTTTCCCCTTGGTGTAGGAGCCGTCGAAGTGCATGGTCCAGGCGCTAGGATCTTCCTTCCCGGGGAGGCAGGTTTCCTCTTCCGGGTCGTCGAACGCCGTCTCGGTCCACTCGGCCGTGAAGTCCGCCAGCGCCTGACTCTTGATGTTGTCCGTGTGCTCGAACTTGAGACCGAAACCTTGAAGCTCCATGGCCCACCATGATATGCGACCAGTGGCAAGTGGGTTCTCCAGGGGGCTTCTTAGGTTGTACTTGGACACCACCGTGATGGGATGGCTTTGGAAGTACGGCCTCATCTTGCGGGAGGCAATGAGGATTGCCAGCAGCAGCTTCTGCATCATGGGGTACCGCTCCCGGGCGTCGCGCAGCACTGCGCTGACGAAGTAGACCGGGTGCTGCACCTTGCGGGTCGCCGAGTCCTGAAGGGCTCGGCTTCCTCCACGTCGAGTCTTGGGGTGGGGACGAGGTAGCCCCCGGCGAAGTCTCGTCGGAGGGAGATTCTCCATTCCCGACGGGCTCCGCACCGTCTGGTAAGGTTGCAGTGACGTCAGGATCGTGAGACCCCTGGTCACCCGGCAGCCTTTTCTTGCAGGTTTCCCGGGAGAGAGTTCCCGGGTCGCTTGCCCTTGATCTTGCTTGACTTCTTCGGAGGAGCGTCACGCTCTACCACAAGCACAGCGCTGATCACCTGGTTGGTGGCAGCAATGTACAGTAGTAGGGGCTCCTTTCTTCTGGTGCCACGAGGATTGGTGGCGAGGCGAGGTAGCGCTTAAGGGACTGCAGGGCTTCCTCGGCCTCGGAGGTCCACTCCACGGGGCCTGACTTCTTGAGCAGCCTGAAGAACGGTAAGGCCCGCTCCCCAAGCCTTGAGATGAAGCGCCCGAGTGCAGTGATGCACCCGTTGAGGCGCTGTACGTCCTTGACCCGCCGGGGCGCCTCCATGCGCTCGATTGCCTTGATTTTGTCCGGATTCGCCTCGATCCCTCGGTGAGAGACCAGGAAACCCAGCAGCTTGCCGGAGGGGACCCCGAACACGCACTTGTCGGGGTTGAGCTTGAAGTTGACCCGGCGGAGGTTCTCGAAGGTCTCGTGCAGGTCTTGGATGAGGGAGTCCTTGTACCGGGTCTTGACCACGATGTCGTCGATGTACGCTTCAACGTTGCGGCCCAGCTGCGCCCAAGGCATGCTTGCATTGCGCGCTGGAAGGTAGCGCCGGCGTTTCGGAGGCCAAAAGGCATCCGGGTGTAGCAGTAGCAGCCCTTGGGAGTGATGAAGGCCGTCTTCTCTTGGTCCTCGAGCGACATCATGATCTGGTGGTACCCGGAAAGGCGTCCAAGAAACACAGCAGCTCGCACCCGGCCGTGGATCCACGATCATGTCGATCCGCGGCAGGGGGGAAGGGTCCTTGGGACAGGCCTTATTCAGGTCTGTGAAGTCGATGCAGAGTCTCCACTTGAAGGTCATGGGCTTCGGTACCACCACGGGGTTGGCCACCCAGCTTGGGTGGGGAACCGACCGGATGACACCAGCTTCTATCAACTTGTCCACCTCGGCGATGATGAATTCCAGCTTTTCCTTGCTTTGGTTCCGGAGAACCTGCTTCACGGGGCGAGCCCCCGGATTGACCGCCAGTTTGTGCTCGATCACCTCCCTTGGAACACCGGGTAAACCTGACGCCTCCCACGCGAAGACGTCAGAGTTTTCCCGAAGGAAGGCGACGAGCGCGCTTTCCTATTTGTCGGTGAGGCGGGCGCCGATGGTGATGGAGCGAACTCCGTCGCTGGTTAGCGCCACCTTCTTGGTCAGCTGCGGATCGCCATGGAATGGCGCCTTCTTGGGGGAGTAGATGTGGAGCCCCCAGGGTGCCCTTCGCCCCCGGGGAGAGCCCCATCATCATCCTCCTGTACACCTTGAGGGACATCCGCCATGATTGCCACCGTCTGGTTCAGCTGGTGAACGCAGTAGATAGCATCGTCGATGTCGGCCTTGACTTGATCACGCCCCACGGCGCCGGAATCTTCAGCATGTTGTAGGCGAAGTGGGAGACGGCCATGAACTTGGCCAGAGCAGGTCTGCCAAGTATGCCGTTGTACGGTAGCGGAGTGTCGGCGATGTCGAAGACGATTTCCTCGGTGCGGAAGTTCTTGGAGTCGCCGAAGGTGACCGGAAGGGTGATCTTCCCGAGGGGTCGAGAGTAACACTTCCGTTCACGCCTTGGAACACCCGGTGTCTTGCAGGCGAGACAGGGGATTTGAAGGATAGCCAGGACCTTCGCCGTCAGCAAGTTGAGGCTGGAGCCTCCGTCGACCAGCATCTTGGTGACCTTGTAGTTGTGGATGACGGGCGACACGATCAGCGGCAGGGTCCCGACCCCGGCAGTGTTGCAGGGTGGTCTTCTGGGTCGAAGGTGATGACTTGACTGGACCAGTCCAGGGGCTTGGACGGAGCAGAAGCAACCGCGTTCAGCTCCCGGACAAGTCTCTTGCAGGCGCCGTTGGAGGGAGGCAGAGAAGACCCTCCGTGGATGCACCCGACAACTCCAGTGACTTCTTGATACTTGCCGCCGTTGCCTCCTTGGGGAGCCGGAGCTTCCCCGTTGCCGCCGTGGGCGGCCTGGAGTGTTGTACCCGCGACCACCTTGACCGCCGCGTCCTCCTCCACGGCCCCCGCGGCCACCGCCTCGGTTCCATCCACGGCCGCCTCCGCCTTGGCGACCCGTGGGACAGTCACGAGCGATGTGCCCGGCAGTGCCGCAGTTGTAGCAACCGTCTTGACTGACCCCATCAGCTCGGCGTTGCTCCCGGATGGCGAGGTTCTTGAGCATGCGGCAGTCCTTGAGCAAGTGGTTGCCTTCTGGATGGATGTGGCACCAGGGATCACCTTCACCTTCTTCCTCGGAAGTCGGCGCGGGCTTGGTCTTCTTCGGAAGAGGCTCGGTGACGAAGATCCGCTTGTCGGGTCCAGGGTCCCGCTTCTTGTTTTGGCTGGAGGACCTTGTCCTCGGGTTCATCCTCCCCGGGGAACTTGGCTCCTTCTTCAGCTCGAGCGCACCGATCTGCAAGCTCCCAGAGCTTACGAGCAGACTCGACGCGATGGATGCTCAGCTTCTCGCGCATCTTGGGGTTGCGGACGTTGGCGTGGAAGGACTGGATCACCAACTCCTCCTTGATGCACGGGATGGTGTTCATCTTCTGGGTGAAGCGCTGGATGAACTTGCGGAGAGTTTCACCCGGCAGCTGCTTGAAGTCGTGGAGATCACTGGGAGCCCCCGGGCGCTCGTACCCGCCTTGGAAAGCCCCCAGAAACTGCTCCTTCAGTGCCCGCCAGGAACGGATGGAGCACTTGGGAAGGTTGAGAAGCCAAGTCTGGGCATCTCCCTTCAGGGCCAACGGGAACCAGTTGGCCATCATGACCTCGTCGGCCCCGGCAACCATCGCAGCAAGAGAGTAGATCTGCAGAAAGTCCCGGGGGTTCGTGGTGCCGTCGTAGCGGAGAACGTCGATCTTGAATTTCTTGGGCCAGTTGAAGTGGCGGAACTCGGGGGCGAGGGCGAGGCAGCCTTCGGCGAGGTCGATGCCCCGATCTTCCCGGCGGTGACGTTCTCGGCGACGCTCGATGCGGGTGCGCATATCCTCGTTCTGACGGCTGTTGAGCTCGTCACGAAGATCTGGGTTGCGCGAGGTAGACGACCCGATGGAGATGGCCTCGCCGTGATCGCGGTTTAGCCGATCAGCCATCGGTGGCGGGTGCGAGGAGGCGCCGTCTTGGCTTGACGTTCACCACGAGGCTGGCCTCGCGGATCACGTGTCTTGTCTTGTGCTGCTCCGGGATCGTCGACGGTGGGAGCTTGAGTGGGTTCGACCACGGACCACCATCGGCGAAGTCGAGGAGCCTCTCGACGCGAGTCCTCCATTCTTGGTAGACCTTGGGATCGCCGCTGCTTGGAGGGAACTGCATCAGGGCCTTGGCAGCGACTAGAGCATCATGGCGAGCTTGCGCGTCCGAAGGCGAGTGCGCGGAGGTCTTGCTCTTGGATGCTCGTGGATCCCCGCTGGGGCGAACGCCGTGGTTCCCTCCTCCAGCGGTGGGCTCCTTGCCAGCGCCGTTGCAGACGCTCTTCTCCCCGAGCGAGGAGGAGGCATGGTGGTGCCCTTTGGAGCCGCCGCTCCGCCAGGGCCGTTGTCCTTGTCGCGACCGTCCACTTCGTCCGGCGCCACCCTCTCCATGGGAGGCGGGGACGGAGAGACGCTCCGCCGTGCGCCAGCAGCACGACGTTCAGCTGAAGCTTGAGTGCGTGAGGGAGAACCGGCTTGGACGCCGCAGGTCTCCCTTCTTCCTTCGGCGGCATGCTTGACGAAGAACTTGCCGATGAACTTGATGAAGATGAAACCAGCGCTTGCCCCCTACCTGGCGCGCCAGATGTCGTGTCTCGTTGCACGGACACCGGGAGTATAGGATACCCCTTTTAGGTTCGGCACGGGGCGCGAAGGAGGCTGAGAATCGTCTTCTTGGGCGGAGTCTAGATCAAGCTCTCCTCTCCACGATCAAAGCATGCAACCAAAGGGACACAAGGAGCTACCCAGGTTCAGGCCGCCCGGAGGCTAAAAGCCCTACTCCTGCATGTCTGGATTGATGGGTTCTTCATAGTGTGGCTTACAATGGAACCTCCCGGATGGGGTACCCGGAAGGGTTTTGGCTGGAGGTAGAAGAAGGACAGATCCTGACCCGGAGGAGATCACCTTCCCTCTACCTTCGCACCCTAGTCTAGTCTTGCTCTGGTTGGACTTGTGCCTTGTTCCTCCCTCCTCCGTGCCTTGGTCCTCCTTTTATAGGCTAAGGGGTTGCCACAGGGTCACGTGAGGGGTGAGGGACCTTCGGGGTGAAGGACCCTCCTCATCTAGTTTAGGGGAGACGTGGCCTCTCCTCAGCCTAGCGTCTCCTTTGGGTTAGGTGGGAGCGTCCGCCTTGGGGTGGACAGGAGCTGACACCACCACGGGACGTGCTTCCCGCCCGCGCTGCCTTCGCCTTGCTTCCCAAGTCGTCTTCGCGTGAGGTGGAGAGCTTATCCACAGGGACGTGGGGAAGTACCCGAGAGGGAGCCTGGCCTCCTGCCGGGAACTCGGGCTCTCGGGTCCTTCCTGGCCTTCTTGCTTGGTTCGGGGACCCGGCAGGTCCCCAGGACCGGAGCCCTTTGTCGACGTAGGCCTTGCTTGTCCTGACGGTGAACCCGCCAGCTTGACTTGAGTCTTGGTCTTGTCCATCTTCATCTTGGGCCCACATGGGGTGGACCCACTTTGGCAGCACTAGGGGAACCCGTGTTCCACT